>MU558159.1:2819438-2853869 GCA_024362625.1 Silurus asotus | reverse complement strand
CTCTCTCTCTCTCTCTCTCTCTCTCTCTCTCTCTCTCTCTCTCTCTCTCTCTCTCTCACTCTCTCTTTCTCTCTCTTTGCCAGACCATGGAGGAGCGAGCCTTGCTGAAGGACGTCCGGCCCCACAGGTGGTACCAGTTTCGTGTGAGCGCAGTAAACAGCCAGGGCACACGTGGATTCACCACTCCCAGCAAGCACTTCTTCTCAACACGAGGTAAAAACGCTACACTTTCGACAACATCGATAATAGTAAAGATTTACTGCATCTATTAGCATTTTGATCAAGTCTGCACAATTCTTTTTTTTTTTTTTGTCCGATGCTCAATAAAAAAAGCAAAGCTTCAGTGCAGGGTTGCTGGGACCGCGTTGAGTGAGAGGAGTTATGGGGAGTTAAAGACGAACGTGCAAATCCTTCACAGCATTTAAGCAACACTGCAGAGTCAGCCGTCTTTGTAAAACTGGCCTGCCCGAAACCAGAGCAGTCCACAGCTTGTACATCATCACAGCCCGCTCCACTCAATTCTCAAACGTCCACGTACAGACATACACCCAAACACATACACACCACATCTCTCATGCTGAGAGTTTGGCGAGCCGACATTGTGTCAGATTTTAAACATGCCTTAGTGTATGCAGCGATGCTCTGGAATAGACTTTTCCATGAACGAACACACAGAGGCATAAACAAGAACGTGCTCAGTAGGAGATTTTCTCAACGTATCTGTTTTTGCTTTTTGTTTCGCTTAGCCTTATTTGTTTGATTACAATTTATGTTTTGCAGTCAAGTTTCTCAGGGATGTGCTTCATGTCGTCTCAGACCACAGGGGTGCTTGATTTGGCACGTTCCAAAAGTCAGTCTATTGAAAGGCCAAGTCCAAGCTATAATTACATGCAGACTGAAGCCATCACCAGTAATGAATCAAATCAATTCTTGTTTTATTTTTAAAGATTACCAGCACTTGGCATGATGTGGAGAATAATAAAAAAAAAAGTTACACAATGCTGAAAGTCTTTTGTTGATGCTTATGCACATGCTGTTGGCTTTTTTTTTTTTCATTTTCATTTTGCTATTTTCTGTGATAAGCTTCGCTTGTATTGTGTTCAATTCTTAGAAATGTTCTCTATATTCAGTATTGCAATTCGGCCTTATCATACATCCTTAATCACACTTTATGAACCCTTTTTTTTTTCACCATATGGCTCTCTTCCCCCTTTTACATAGGGTCACAAAACATTTCAACTTTCATCAAATTGCCATGGGACATCTGAGTGGCAGGGGTGCGGGGGTGCATGAAGAATGCTGAAGGTCGTAGGTCATGTACGTAGCTGCCATTACTCAAGGATATCTGGAGATGAAAGGTTCCTCCTCCGAGGCTATATGACTCGGTGAGGAAAAATCCAAGTGACAGTTTTCCACTCGCGACCTTAAAGCAGGCAGCAGGGCCACATGTGTTGATCGGGGGTTTTCTCGCAGCAGGAAATGGAGCCTTTGTTTTTCGTATGGATGCAGAGAGTTTGAAAGCCCACCCTAAAGGCCATCTGCAGTAACCGTTTAAGCGTTTACAGTAGATAACACTGCTCTGTCATGCCTGGTGGCAGTGAAATCAGATTGTTTCTTTTGAAAGTCCAAATGTGTTCCAGGTGAAACGCCGCTTGCCGAGGTGCTGTCGATACTGAAAAGAGTTGCTGTCTGAACATTCCCTCATGTTCAATGCTGCTTTTATGTTTTTTGTCGATTTAGTCAATAACAGTGGAACATTATTGTAGTTTGGGTACACTGTATGCCTAGCAACTTTCCAAAATATTGTGATGAGGTGCAACTGGCGTAAAATGAGGAGCAGATCTCTATATGTGTTCAGGCAACATGACTTTGACACCCCTGGTTGCGTTGTTGTGGTGGAAGGCTTATCCACTCCACCCAGTGGCAATAGACTGAGTCTCCATTCATCATATATCTGTTCCATTGAAGAGTCATCCTCCATCAATACACACACACATACACAATGACACATATGCACTTACACATATGGCCTGCTGAGCTGTGGCGCAGGCTTACGAAAACATTCCATATGCAGCCAAGAATCTTGAAAGACCATGAAAGCAGAAAAACAGAGACAAAAAAAATGACAAGAAGACAATGACATCCAGTTCTGTTTCCATTGGTGTTTAATTGTAAATCTGGCGTGCAAACAATTTATCTTGTTCCTTTAATAACTCCAGTGCGTCTTCTTAAAATTATTAGCTGGCGCGTTGTATAAACCCAATTTAATTGGGTGTTACATCCTACTGAGCTCCTTCCTCTGGCTACATAAAAAAAAGGAAGAAAAAGTGAACACAGCAGCAAAGTATTGTCAGGCTGTTTTTTTTTTTTCACTGACTTCATCGACCTTGCAGTTTCCATGAGTTCTTGATTTGCATCCTTTTCTGGCTTTAGTGGACTTTCTCCACTCTGACTGGCTGTAGGCCACATCAAGAGCGCACAAACAAAATCAGATTCAGCGATCTAAAATGCACATTCTCTGTTCATCCACACTACAGACCCGTTGCCCCCAGAGAGGCCACAGAACATCAGCACCACGAACGAGACGGTGAGCGCTGACGGCAGGGTGAGCGTGCTGCTTCGCTGGGACCCCCCCAGAGAGGGAGACCTGCAGCTCCACCATTACAAAGTAACCTGGAGCGGCCCGAGTGGAAAGGAAAGCAGCAGGGTCGCAGACGGGGTAAGGCTTCCCCAGTGCAGCTCGTATCTCATCTATTTTAGAAGCCAAGTGCTGCTCTTACTCTGGCTTCGAACGCTGAACATATTTTTCTGTCTCACCTTCAATAGCCAGCAGGAGGGCTTTTCTTTTTTTTTTGCTTTGCTTGCACATATCCTTTGTGAGTGGAAATTGCATTTTGGAGAAAAACGACAATGAACACTTGTGCCAAAGCCCAATGAGGTCCTGTGAGGTTTTTTTAGCTTTCCCCAGCTGTTAAGGTTTATGAATGATCTGTTTGTATCCTTTACTTATGAAAGTCATCTGGCACCTCGCAAAGATAGGGGACTGTGAACCTGTGAATGCTTCAGGCTGAGGAAGTCCTAAATCTAAATTGGATCTTAAGCATTTATCTTCATAGTTTTGCCGTAGCTGTTCAGACTCGTGGTGGTAGACACCGTTTACTCGCAGGTGTTGAACTCATGTGCACCACCTGCATCCAAATAAAGTGTTAGAAAGTGTATTTATTTCTCCGCAAAGCCCGTAGTACAAAGACGCCATCTGCTCTTGTGATCATCGTATTTTACTGTAACCTAAGCACTCTCCTTGAAGCCGCAACTCTCAAATGGTTTTGATTAGGTAATTTGTTTTTACAATGCAATAACTTCTGGGTCTGAGAAAGCCATCTAGTGTGCCGAACAGTAGCCTATAAAGGGGATCACAAAAAATTGTGATTTCTATTACAGGAAAACCTATTCTTTTTTCCCCTTTTTTTAAATGTAACAAGTGGAGTTGAGAAATGTTTTTATCCAACAGACACAGTAGTTAAAAACAAAACAGACCACAACCTTATATATCTCTGTCACCCAAGCAGGAAATGAACTCAGAAGTATGCACCATTTAACCCAATGACGGTATTAGTCTAACATAAGTATCAAGCTCTTTAGTTGTTCATTTGTCAGAATTATTATGTTAACAGAAGAAGACAGGTTGATGGTGGAATGTGATACAAGACCAGATTCTGTATGAGCATTGCCAAGTCCACACTGACTTTTAACATTTGACCAAAAGACAATTCTCACAAACTTAAATTATTATTTATTTATATATATATAATTTTTTTATTTTTATTTTTTATTTTTTTTCATATTCTATTTCCATGACAGAAATGATAAAGATGGGTCTTCCACCACAAAATTGCTAGGAATTTTTACAAGGGCTCCCACTTCATTCCCACATGAAAGAGCAGCAGCCAAGGCAATTCTAGCCACATTTTTACTCCAATTATTGTGACTCAAGGAAGGATAAAATCTAGTGGTGAAAGTCTTATATACACAATTAGCATATTTCCAGGAGTATCAATTGAATCCAGGAGTCCAGGACTTATCCAATTTAGAATGCATTCTTCCTTCTTGTGTCTTTGCTACATAACTTTCCCTGACCTCATCAGCAAGAGAAAATTTTTTACCACGATTCAGGCATGATTTACAGAATGTTAGACCACTTGTTATGAGCCGCACTATAAAAATGTTTGTGTTGGAGCCTAAAGCATTTACGTGGAATATTCACCAAAGGGCTAGTTGAGATATTTTTTTCTGTACCGCATGTAAAAGGAAGCATTGACAACAGAGCGAACAGGTTTAAACCAGACCTCTGATGAAAATTTATAACACTACTGTAAAAGGAATGAAAAATCATGCTTGCAGGTAAAACTTGAGTCTGAAAATGCAGCATCGATTTCCTATTCCGTACCTTACTCACAGTGACAAAACACACTAATCAAATCCCATACCGGCATAAAGGGGACTGTTTCTACTAACGCTGAGCTCATCTTGCACGGGAGTTTTTGATCTGAGCAGAAACTCGATTTCCCATTGGACCATGAGTTAAAACAGAGTTCAAATTCAGAAAGTC
The DNA here is from genome assembly GCA_024362625.1 of Silurus asotus. Taxonomy (NCBI): domain Eukaryota; kingdom Metazoa; phylum Chordata; class Actinopteri; order Siluriformes; family Siluridae; genus Silurus; species Silurus asotus. The sequence goes on along the minus strand of MU558159.1, from coordinate 2,849,260 downwards.
TTAACATATGGCTCTGTGGTGACAGGGGAGGGCTTCACGCAAGTTTCACTGGGCTCGTTTATCTGCGCAATTGTGAAACACATGTTTTGGCTATCTGGAGAAGTATGGACATATTAAAGCTCATTACTCACCATTTATGTCACAAATCCTGGATCTCAGTTACCTCAAGTGGAGAATCAATGCCTCTCTACTGTGTAGTCTGTTTGGTCTACAGCTTTAGAAACAGAAGGCCTGTTTAGATTTCGTGTTTATATGTCCTGTCAGTCATGCTCAGAAAAGTTAAATAGAAACGTAATCAGAAGAAAGAATGAATACAGTATGTCTACAGTAAAGCCTACTGGAGTCTATGTTTTGATATGATGATCATGGTACATAGTTAAACTTGTAAAATGTAAAGATAAATATAATAATAGTGACCGAAAGAATAACTACTGCTGTTACTTCTGGTACTATGACTACTACTAGTGCTGCTTCCACTTTTTATTTAACCATCACTTCTACTACTGCTGCCTTTTGTATCGCTGCAACTATTACTATAACTACTCTTATTGCTGCTAACACTACTACTACTACTTCCACTACTTCTAATAATATAAGAATAATAAGAAATATAAAATAAGATTTTTTTGTGTTTTATGGCTAAAGGTAAAAATCTAAACATTTATAGAACTAATATAAAATTTATTGTACAATACTTTAATAATAACATTATTAACAATAAAATTAACACCCATGCCTGGATCTTTGCTTTTTCCATGTTTCATAGACTCTGACAGAGATGGAGCTGGCAGGACTCCAACCAGACACACTCTATATAGTTCACATTCAGGCAGTTTCTTTCTGGGGACAGAAGCGCTTGAAGAGCGGTCGCACACAGCTCTCCTTCAGAACTGCTGCTTCCACCGGTAAGGACTAAATCTGAACAAGGTCCATGTTGTTTCTGTTTTTGCTTGCTTGATTCTAATTAAGCTGAAGAGCTTTGGAGAGTTTGTGTAGTTTAATGAATTATTTTGCAGGTCCTAGCCCATGCCTAAAGCTTGAAGCCAAAAACATAAATTAAATAGGAAAGGCTGTCAGATCTGAACATTTACCCTCTTTGTTCTCGTCTCCCATAGCTATTAATCAGCATTGTCACTGACGATCATGCAACATCAGGGCCATCAAAAACACAGGAGACCTTTATTGGAAAATGCCTCTCATGTCCAAACAGTGTCTGCTTACATGGGTTTGCTTTTTTGGCACCTAAAACAAGGTCATTTTTCCTCACATTAAAGGAGTTAACCTGTCGTACAAGTAGCAGTTTCCTGGCATATATCAGCACTCTGGATCAGTTCTTATCTGTGTTCAGTTGAATTGCGGGTCACAAAAGGGAGTCTTAATAGACTGAAACACCCCGCCGGGGCTTTAGTTTACATCATCTGCACCTTACTACTAGAAAAAAAAAGGTTTCCAATGCAAAGGGGAGTTCCTCTTCTAATGTTATTGTTTTCTGCTTCTAATTATGTATTATAAATCATGCACTAATTCTGCCAAAACTAATTCCAGACACGTAGCAAAAAAGCATGAAAATTTAGTAAGCCCAGTCTATGTTTTGGCTTTGCATCCTGGCAGGTTAAATAATGTCAAGATTTATTCCATTTTTCAAAACTGCTATTTGCATTTGTATTTTCCTTGCACCTCAATTATTATTGCTCCCCTGTGCACATTTTAATATCTTTATTTTTGTTTTTCCTGTATTTCTATCAGCCTTCGGAGTCCCTCGGGATATCTTTCAAGCATTGCTTAGATTTTAAAGTAGATTCATTTAAATTAATGTCGAGTAGCCGATTTAATTAAAATTAAAGGGCTCAAGTATAAACGAGGTGAGGTTTATGCAGCTGACAGATATAGAACTGAATGACTTTTGCATATAATGCGCATTAACATCTCGTTATGAATCTCTCATATCCACCCCGTTGGTTCAACTGCACCGAATTGTTATTTAAAAGTTTTCATATTGTTAGTTTTTACATCTGCTTCCATTTTTAAAAACGTTCCATCATGCACTTCTATGGAGAATCTGCGATCAGGCAACCAGTCATGAAAGGTCCCAAAAGGGTCATGTGTTAAATGAATTCCACTTGGTGAACGTGAATCTCGGGTTTTCATGGCAGGTTCATCGCCAATCTCACGGGACTTCTCCAACGAGCTGCCCATCTCTCGCTCGTCTCCCAGGGTACTGCGACTCGATGCCGCGGCTCCCCACTACCACAATAACCATCTACAGGTCAAGGTGTTTTGGAAGAGTCGACTCCCAGGCAAGTGGAGCCAAAAAAATCTCTTGTTTTACATTTGTGTAGCTTTGTTCACTGACTCATGTATGTTACACTGCTGTCCTGTTGTACATGCTGTTATGCAATTCTGCTGTACATCAGGTCAGTAAAATTTCATTTGATGTCAGAGAGAGGCATAAATCAAGAGCTCATAAAGAGTTTCCATCAGGCAACAACCATAACAAATTGAATTTTAAATTGCCTACATTGTCCTCACCCTAATTATACAGATCGTAACTGTGCTGGACAGCCGTTTCAATTTCACAGATGGTCTGTCCGTGTCCTTGAATCAGTCGGAGCCAAAGAAAGCCGTCACATAGTGACTAATGTTTTACTGAAGATGCATTACAAAGACACACAACCTTATGGTGAATTTTATCCATCCTACATAAACAGACACTCATCGGGGTGTCCTCTTTGTACATCCTCCAACACATTACTGTGGGTTTGCATAGTAAGCATGTTCAGAAATTACTTATTTGGCGACGTGATGCTCTTCAAAGATGGAGGGGGCGGGTGGGGGGGGGGATCTGCTTAAACCACATAGCATCATAAAGAGGGGGTGCTGATTTACGGCTATCTCTTGGAAAGAGGTGAATAGACAAATGAAGACAGATTTAATAATATCAATATGGCTGTGAAATGAAAAGCAGATGGGGGGGACATGGCTCTCTGGGCCTCTGACAACCTGATGCACTGTGGGAGATGAGTTTGATGAAAGATGTAATGCTGCTTGGACACGGAACAGGAAGAGGACAGGAGGCAGCATGTCCCTTAAAATATGTCCGTGCAGCTCTTTGGCCACAGCCTTTGAAAGTTTAACCAGGGTGCAGATCTAATATATAACGTGGTCTTATGTTTCTCTTTGTAGAAACCCAGCGGGGTTCCACTTCATACCTTTTAAGTTGGTTTCCAGAGGTATGTGCTAATAACGTGACCAAGAGAGAGAGAACGGCTACTGTACAGGTATGTTAACTATTTTCTCTGCTTCGCTGTCAACACGTACGTAGGAGTACTAATACCAAAAAAGAAAATAATCTAGTGTCACATGGTCTTCTGTCTCAGGCATAAACAGAGAAAGTCACTGCATTATATTGCATTAGTCTGGAAATACTTTTCTTATATATCGCTAGCAAGGTCATATAATAAGCTGGTGGATATGAGACACCCTCGATGACCTGCAGCTCAAATGTGGACCTACCAGCCAACAAAAGTGCAGGAGAAACTGTATATTGTTTAATAAACATAGGAATGCGCTGGGCACAGGCTGTTTGCTTTTCCAGCAGCAGGATAAGGTGGCCCTTGCTCGGCCGCTTTTAGCTACAATGCACCACACCTACTTACAACTTCATTGTGATCTGCTTGGATAAGTTGAAGGTGTTTAATTTTAGCAGGAAGGAAAGGTTTGACTGTTACAAGTAATCTGGAACACGCACCAGACACACATGTTTGGACAGTGTTTAAGAATGCTCGGTAAAGAAATATCAGTAGCGATCACAATATACTAACATTACTCAGTGCTATTGTGTTACCTTTCAGTGGCTAACACTAAAGATATGAGGTCATTATGAAGACCTGCACACTGTCTATAAATATCTGCTCATATAACAGCAAGTTTTATTCACTGGGGTTCCTATGTTTCCATAAAACTATTGTTCAAGCCTAGATATATGGCATTTAATTCTGTAGCAGCCAAGAGGGTTATGTTTCCAGACGTAATCAGTTATGGACTGGTAGAGGAGGTAATGAAAATGTGTGAAAACGACAGAAATTTTTATACGACACAAATACACTGCAGCTAAAGGGATCAGTGTCTGATTTCCCATTAGCTGGGTAAAATTCAGCCTCACGGACTCAGTAATCATACATTGCATCAGATAATTTCTCACTCTTTATCCTTATTTTATTATCCTCAAGGATTTTTTTTATTATTATGTTTCATTTTCTTTCACTCCATAGAGTTTTGCTGTCACTGGGCAGATTTAGTGTCACAATTTGTTACATCATGTTCTACTTTTCCTTCAGGGCACGCATTTTGTCATCACAGACCTTCTCTTTGCCTGCAAGTACAAAGTAACTGTGAAACCCCTCTCTGAGCAAGGGGAGAAGGCTGGGGCCGTGACCTCTGTCACTACCCCACAGTGCTCCACGCTGAAAGGCCGTGGGAAGAAGCTACTGTCCTGTGCCCATGATGGTAAGGCAAGGTTTTAGCCTGTTAGCATGTTTTGGGCTGTTTGATTACCACAGATAGAAATGACTAACTTTGATAGTAAAAACAACAGAGGTCATCTTAAGTGCATAACTATCAGCCAAGAGAGTAAAATTGGCTGTGCCTTCTAAGTTAAAGGGATGTCTTATTGTGTGTGGAAAATGTTGGATTCATTGGTCTGAAAGGCCTTAAATTTGGGTGGCTGTAATTGAACATCAAGTCTGGGTATCAGAAATTGGCAAAAGCATAGACCTCTTAGGTTTAAACACAAATTTAAAACGCAACCACAATAAAGGTTTTAGTATAAAACAAGAGAAAAATACTTTTTTATGTTGTTATATTCAACTTTCCAACACTGGAGCAATACAATAAAAAGTTATTTTGGCCGCTTAATGCTTTTCCAAAGGTTGTGTGGTATCCATTCACCAATACTGTCACACACTGGAAAAACACAACCACAAATTGTTCCATCTAAAGAAGTAGTCTCACCTCTAAAAAGAAAACGAGTGCATGCTTAAAGCTTCATTTACAAAGAAATATTTTGAGAATTCATAAAATCTTTTTTTTTTTTTAGGCCTAATATCTGTCTGACTTCTACAAAAACGTTTTAACTAAGCAAGTTGAAATTCCTTTTTTAGTTAGATACATGTTAAACATTCCCTGTATACAGCAGCTTCATACTGCTGAGTCTGGAAAAATTTTGAAGAAATTTATGATAGATTGATTGAAATAAATGTCTGTGGCACGGTTCTGCTGCTGCTGCCAATGATGGTGATGATGCTTGTCTTTGTCCTAGAGCGCCATCTTCAGGCAAAGAAAGCTCTCCATCGCCCTGAGAAATTGTTAGCAGTGTTTCAGACGGTGAATGGCTCGCTGGAAGGTCTGTTCAGCTGGCAGGTGTCTGAGACCACACCAGGCCAAACACCCATTACAGGATTTCAGTTCTCCTGGCTCAAAATCTCCAGCTGCCGTGGGAACAAATCTCCAGACTCGCTTATCTCTCAAACTCTAAATCTGGCACCTGTGAGTGAAGGCTTATTATTAGACACATTGTGCAACATTTGTCATTAGTTCCATCTTAAAGGAAATTAGAAACAGGAAGAGACTAAAATTTGACAAAATGGACACTGAATCACACATTTTGATGCATACATTGATGATGATGATGATGATCATAATAAAGTCTACTTTTCTGCTAAATCAATGTACCTTTGTACATTGGGTTTGTTAGCTTATTACCCATTCTGAATACTGTATAGAAAATATACAAGACCAAGCATCAGTCATTATCCATGATAGTGTCTCAGCAAACACTTCACTGATATGTTTTTATCTCTGTTTTAACTTTGCACAATGTCATAGTATATATGTAAAGATTTCTAACCATATGTCAACTCATTTACAGGATCAGCACTCGGTCAGGGTGGGGCAGCTCCAGCCAAAGTGTGTGTACAAGGTGCAGGTGCAGGCGCTGTCTGAAGCAGGCAGTGGGCCCTCGGTGGCCAGAATGATAAACACTCCACAGCTTAATGGCACGCCACTATGAGGTAAAAACACACACTTAAAACACTCTAAAATCAATCCTTACTACAAACCATAAGCTTGTGCCTCCTGATAGTTCAAAATTAACCCAAATGTGATTCTTATGAGGCTGAGTTTAGATAAACAAGGCTGGTTTGTGTGAATTCTTTGTCATGTAAAGCATGTAAAGGTAGCAAGAACTGCAAAAAAAACTTGGAGACATGCGCATGTCTTTCCTATCACTCTATAAGGTCAATATGTTCGTCATAAGATATATTAATTAAAAACTTAAATATTCAAGACCAAAGGTGAAATATGTCATGGTTATGCAATCAGTATGCTGATTAATTAACATTGTTTTAATTATTGAGAATGATTTTGGCCACTCTGTTTTCAAGTCTAGAATCGTTGCTTTGCAGTAATTATCAGTGCCACATAGAATTGTCCCGAATCCCAAAATTGAATTCAGCGTGAAAATGTTACAGCCAACCGCGACCAGTTTGGATTTTAGTTAGGAAGGTTGCTATACATGGGCGTCTTTCCAGCGAGTGCCTTGTCTGCTCTAACAAACGTATGCTTAAGACATAAATGACTCACTAATGAGGTGATAAGTGGAGTCATGTGTCCTGGGAGCAAGAAAAAAACACTAGCATGTGTTGTGTATCCCACAACTATTTCCACCTCACACTAACTCTTACACTGAAAAGGTAAAGCCTCTCAACAGCGTTCGCTCCACTGTAGATGTGTTCGCTCATTGTTTAATGAAAAGCGCAACCCTGATCACTTTTGAGCCCGAGGTCCATTCCAGACGACGGAAAAGCCATTAGAAGCCGCCAAAGTTCCACTAGATTTCTTTACAACAGCAAATGATGCCACTTTGATCTACACCAAAGCAGTTCTGTTTACATCCAGATTCTGTGTGTGTGTGTGTGTGTGTGTGTGTGTGGAGATGGAGGTAAGGATTAAACAGTGGAACCAGCTGGAAAACAAACTCTGTGATTGAGTGTTCCACAGAGCAGAGCGCAAAGCATGTGAATGTCATTAACATGATTATGATGAATAACCCAACTTCAAAGCCCAAGCTGTGCTGAAAGCAGCAAAAAAAATCACCTTCCAAAATCAGCACAGGGTCCGAATTTACTCTTCATCAGAGCTAGAATAAAAATGCTACCACTCATTTCTGCTGTATTATTTATTAATAATACTAATAATAATACTACTACTAATAATAATAGTAGTAGTAATAGTATTTCCATATTTAGTTATTAATTTATGTAAAACAATGTCTGGGTTTTTTCGATTTAAATTATTTTACATCAAGCTGTTAGCAGTGGAACAATACAGTGTATCTTAATGACTCCTGGATGGTTTCATGCATATTTGTACAGAACAACACATTAAATATTAAAAAGCAGGCATTAATACCACAGGCACTGCTTAACACCAACAGTGTCTATGTAACTTCACTGAAATTCCTCTTTTATGAAACCTTGAAGCCGGAGTTCATTGAAAATAAAAAAGCATCTTGAATTTGGAGAAGAAGGATATGCATTGGATTGGAATCATGTCCAGGACTATGGAGAGCAGCGTGACTTTGAGATATTATACATGTTTGCAAAATGAAAATACTCTGATAAATTTCAGATTTCAAATTTTAAAATTGAGTAATTGAGTACTGCCCCGAGTCATTATTATGGTTCAGTTATTATACTTTTAAAATGTTGGGTTTTGTTAAAAAAGATATATATATATATATATATATATAAATTCCAGCTGTTTACCACACGATATTGGGCAGTACCACAAACACCACACTATCAAATTGTATTGTAATCCACTCTTTGTTTCTTCAGTTCTAATATTAACTTCTTTTTTTTTTCCTAGGCTGTACAGTTTTGAAGTACCATCATAAACATCCCGAACGCTCCAATTCTCCCTATAAAATGTGTTTCCTTTCTTAGTAATTGCTTGGAAACACAGTTACACTGCATGACAATGGCATTTCAATTGAATTTCCAACATCAACAACAAAATACAATTCAGTAAAAAAGGTTTTGTAAGTTAAATGTTCAAAGAAATTTCAAGCCTATATTATTTAAATGTACTTTATCATGTAAAAATGTGTAGCACTGATGTATGTAGAGTGTAGTGAGAGCCGTGTACTGCTTTTTTGTTACCATGGTAGTTCATGTATTCATTTATTTTTTATTTTTTTATGTTTAGTATTATTACTATTCTGTTACATTTTTGTGCTGTGCAAGTATAGTTCTAAATTATTTTTCAGCATTTTTACCATCCACTTACAGTCTACTGTAATCTTCAAGTATTTATTGTGATGTAGTAAAAAGAAATCCATGATTCATGTCCTCTGTGCTTATATATTTACCTTCAAACCCTATGTGTTATGTATCTTCCACACCAGGCATCCAACTGTTTTTTGACAAAGAACACAACACCCAGGTGTTTATAATCGTGAACGCTTGGTTGGAATCGCAGCAAAATGAACACATACCCGGGTTTACAGTTATTACACAAATAAATAAATGCCTTACATCATCAGTGCCAAAAAATGCTATAAACAGTAATGTACAGCTTTCGGAATGGTCATAACAACAAGTCCCTTTGCGTCAATGTTACAAACGCCATGTGTTTTTTTATTCATTTTGTTCATTGTTTCCGTTGTACAAAAAAATGTTATACCTTCTGTAAATATTGCACTTGTGTTGTTACAAATAAACATTTAACGAAATTCATGATCAAGCCTATTGAAAATTATACGTCGGTGAAGTCTTCAGACAGACGCAGACTATACAAATATATGAATATTCACAAAATAAGCTCTGTTTTTTAAACAATTAATCATCAAAATAAAGATTACACATTGTGCATTTTGTGAACGTGAATAGAAGTTGAATAGTATAGCTTAATTCCCAATGCTTTGTTCAAAACAATGCAAGACTGATTTATTCCTGTAATAAATTGCTCTAGACTTTTGCTCTTTATCAGCCAAATAGACAAGACATTGTGTGTACAGTACAATGAATTTGTCTCAACATTTATGTATCTGTGTTTGGATTTAATCTCATGATCTATTAACTGTAAACTCTAACAATATGCCCTGACTGGGAGAAATTGACAGCGCTGTAAACACGCTGTGTGAATTCAACATTGCTTCAGTTCATAATTCGCTAATAAGTCTCAACGATAGATGTGTGCAGAACTGCTTTTTAATCCCACTCATGCAGATATTATTTTTATTTCAAACCTTTCCATCAAAGGTTGTTTTTCCTTGACCAGGCAGGCACTTAGAAAGATATTAATAGATCATGCGATGCGTGTTAAACTCAGTGGCATGCCATGCATTTCACACTTAGGTCTTCGGTGGTGTCAATCCTTTTAATTCCATCATTATGAAGCCACAGTTACAGAAACCATCAGTATTATAGGGAAGCACAGTGTAACAGAGTGCAGCATCACAGACAGGGATCTCGTCCATTGGAATGAATGCGACTGTAAAGCAAGAAACCCAATGAACACAATTCGAGTCTCCTTTAACTGCAGCCGCACCACCCGCTTACATCATCTCTAGCAGAAGCCCTCAGTTTTCAGTGTATTTTTTTCCCACGCATTACTGTTTTCCTGTGGATTTGAAATGAAGGCAAATTGTATGGGTTTTTTGTGCAAATTCTAGAGGAATGAAAATGCAAAAGTATAAATGGGATTAAAAAAAAAGCTTAACAACAAAACACCTGAATCCACGTGAATATATTTAAACCTGTGCAGTTTGCTACAGATGCAGGTTGTGAGTCTGACTAGTGGGCTCTCTGATCATCCATTAAAAGGGCGTGAACATGTGATCTTGTGACTGCTAGATGGCCACAGTGCCACCAAGTGGCAACATGTGACGGCTGAAATCTAATTGGATAGAAACTCCAACGTAAACAGACTCTACAGGAAGGAGCACATCTGAGAGAAGCACTATGGAGAGATGGAGAGAATGACTTACTGGGAATAATTTCATATATATTCATGGACAACACTATTAAATTGCAAAATCAGTGATTCTGAGTAGGCTTTTGCTTGCCCTGGCGGCCCACCCCTGATATATGTATACAGTATAATACTGCATATTGTGTGGGGTATTTATTTTACTTTATTTACACATTTAAGTGATGAACGGGGAAGGAATCGCCCTAGAGGGTGCACTAACAAAACGAAAAGGATGTACAGCGCCTGAGAACAATCGACACGAAAGAAGCGGATGCAGCTCGTCCCGTCCACTAGAGGGAGACATTGTCCGCAGCTGCGACGGCATTCGCGTGACGCGATCATCCTGCGACAGAGTCGGTTTACTAGCGCGACAGAAGATCCCGTTATAAACATACAAATGTAACGATTTGAATGCTGCAGGCGCGAGTTGTCGTAGCAGCATTTGTCGCAGACGCGTTTGCTCCGTGACAATGACGCACACACGTAGGGATCAATAAATGCTGAATGCTGGTGTGCTCGCGTCGCTGTTATACTTGAACGTAGCAACCGTGTCCTCCGTATAGACTCTCGAGCAGCTAGGCTAACGCTGCAGCACGGTATGCTTTCTTTCTTTGTTTATATATATACATATATTTAGCCTTTTGCTTTTACGTGGTCAACTTAAGTGACTTAATACGTACATGCTTAGTTCTGTCAGGCATATGGCCAGCAGAGGGAATGAAATAAAAAAATACTCGCTAGCCACTAAGCTAGCTAAATTGTAAACACTGGGGCAGTAATATGGAACTCTGGGATGCGTGCAGGCTGCAGGCTCGCGTGTTGTGTCCTGGGAAATTGAAAGTGTTGTCTTGTATTGTTGTAATTAACCAGGAGTATATAATAAACTGTTGCTATTTGAGCTGGATGCAGCCACACTTAGTAGAGCACAGGAAAGAGTAGATTATTGTTTATAACAGGCTGGAAGGGTAAAAACTCACCAGCCAAGAGAGACGTTTCTATCCATTATCCTGAAACATCATAATTTGATGAATGGATTTGTCATTTCTGCTTAAGATCTGGACTCTAGATCTGGACACTTCTACCCATTTCCCATCTTTGTGTGCCATCTCTGAAAAAGATCTGTTTTTTTTTTTTTAAATGAATTCTGTAAGAAATGCATGGCAAGTCCATGATAATTAAGATTTGATCTGAGAAATCAGTTACTGCTTGTGTACGCTTGTCAGGGTTTTTTTTTTTTTTTTTATGAGTAAAGATAGAGGATTGAGAATGGCAGCACTGTAACACATTGCTGTGAGAACCACTGAATAACATCAGCTCGAGTGTTTGTAGTGTTGACGTTTTCTTTTTTCTGCACAGGTCCAACTTAAAATCCACTTCGGAGCAGCCTGATGGTGGACATCTGCTAGAGCAGGCAGGCAAAGGCCAGCACAGAGGGCCTGGAGGAATGGGCAAGGTTGGACATGAGAGTCCAAGTTCATAACAGCTCCGACCAGGCAAAGCCGGCAGCAGCCGAGATGTCGGAGAATGGCCGCGCACGGAGGAAACGCGTGCCCAAGTTATGCGACTGCTGTGGGCCGAACAGCAAAGCTCACGCTCTGGGTCATGGGCCGGCCACGAAGAAACGCGGCCGCAGGAAGAAGGACGTGGCGAACGAAGTAGAGGTGACGACCGACAGCCATTTAAGTTCTGCATTCGTAGACCTGGCATCGGACACGACGGACGCTATGACTGTGTGCGATATGCAACATGTAACACTTCCTGAACCAGGCCCGACACTGAGTGGCGAATTTCCGCTTCTGCACAACGGCACTGCGATCAGCCCGGAAAACAGTCCGCAAACTAACAGTGAAAGCAACGATGCCGATTGCACTTCACTCAGTGACTCAAACGAGCCCGGCTTTGTCACGCACAGTACAACGCAAGCCAGTTTGGATGCACACTGTGATCCTACAACACCTCTGGACTGCATACACGGCAGTCCGACCTCAGACGGCGACTGTACGGAAAAGTCCGTAGGTCATGCTGCGGAGAGCGGCAGCATCACGACCACGGCTCAGCCCTCAGACACCGACGCCATGGAAATTGAACACGCCATGTATGAAGTTTATGTAAACACAAAGGCTTTATGGGACCACCGTTACTGCAAACGGCCTCACGGCGAGGCAGAAGAAGAGCAAACAAATATCTCGCAGCCTCCTACAGCTGAAATCCAGCAGGAAGACATTATAGAACTCCTTCACGGTATACCTTTGATTACCTGCAGCATTTAACTCCTGTCCGTCTGTTCGTCCTTTTGTTAACATTGTAATTTATTTTTAGAATACCTCGAACTTTTCTATGGGAAGTATGGGAGCTTCATTCCACTGAGCGAGGAGGACATTCTTGAGTACCTGAACAAACACTTGAACGCTGACTTTAAAGACCGGTAAGTTGACGAAGACCATGTGCAAAGTTTGTAAGCGTTCGTTTTCTCATGATACCGTATGCCCCCTCGTATAGAAGGAAAATGATAAACAAGGAAGTGCTGAAGTACAAGGCCGGCTTGGCCTGCGCATCGATGCACTTCTTCAAAGTGGCCTACAACAAGCACACTCTGGCACTCGAAGACCTCTCAACACTTGAAGACCAAAACTGGGTCAATGACCAGGTAAGACATGTATCATTATACCTTTATGCACGAGAGTGACGTTAATACGCGGCTTTATCGCACGTCTCTGTATGGTTTTTGCTTTATTTGTACAGGTCATAAACATGTATGGTGAATTGATCATGGATGCTACAAGCCACAAGGTAAACAAATGACGGATTTTGAAGCTGCTTGTATTTTGTTATTCAGTCTCTTGGGATCAAATTATTTAGTGTTAATGGAAGTATTTGCTTTTCTGTAGGTCCATTTCTTCAACAGCTTCTTTTACAGACAGCTCGTAGCAAAAGGCTATGAAGGAGTGAAGAGGTGGACGAAAAAGGTAAATGAACAGAGCTTCGGAATTTAACAATTCAATAGTACGTTGTGATCGTGGTTGCCAGGTCTGTGTAACTAATGCGTTTTCAAGATTTGTGTTATGTAAATTCAGAGATTATGACCGATATTGCCAGATACACTCACTAGACCCTTAGCTGTACACATGATCATTCATGCCAAGTGTTGGTCTGTTGGTCCTGCAGTAAACGAGACGATAATGATTGAATATAATAACTCAAATAGCCATTCTGTTCAACCATGGTGATCAAAAAAAAGCACCTAAGAAAGCAGAAGATCGATAGACTAGAAGGCAGAAAGCAACATTAGGTTTCACTCCTGTCAAGGTTTGACTGGCTATGAAGACAACTTGAAGGAAGAAATTTAGACATGGCAACCCTTTTTATTAGTGTCCTGAATATTGAATAGTGTCCTGATATCTTTCCTGTTTTTGCGGTATGTTCTCTGCACTTTATAGGTAGACGTGTTCTCTAAAAGACTGCTGCTGATTCCCCTCCACTTGGAGATCCACTGGTCCCTGATTACTGTGGACGTCCCTAAGCAAAACATAAACTTCTATGATTCCCAAGGAATATTGTTCAAGTTTGCTGTTGAAGTAAGGACTAAAAACTCCATCTGTTTATCTCTCAACTCTTGTCATGCACTTCCTGGTGAAGTAACTGAATGTAAATGTATCCTGTTTTAACAGAACATTTTGAAATACATCATAGCAGAGGCAAAAGAGAAGAAGCACGCTGCTCTCCAAAAAGGCTGGAAGATGACCGTCAACAAGGTCTGTGCCAATTTATTTCTCGAATCAAGTACACTATATTGCCAAAGGTTTGCAGACACCTGGTCATAAGCATGGAATGTGCTTTTTGAGTATCGCATTCCACATTTAGTCCCAATTCACTCTTTATAACTCCCTCCACTCTTCCGGAAAGTTTGAGGACGTTTGTGTTTATCAGCCACAATGGTTGTAAGTAAAGGCAGGTACTGGTGTAGATGTGGTGATGATACCTGGAGTGCAGTCAGCGTTCCAATTCATCCCAGAGATGTTTATTAGAGATCAGAGCTCTATAGCAGGCATTCGAGATCTTCCTCTCCAAACCATCTAAAGAAGATCTTCATGGAGCTCGATTTGTGCACGGGGGCATTGCCATGCTGGGACAGGTTTGGGTCTCCAAGTTCAGGTGAACGCAAAATTGTATTAAACCACATCCAAAGCCATTCGATACAATTGTGTGCCTCCAGTATTGTGGTCTGGTTTGGAGAAGAACCATGTATGGCAGGAAAGATACACTGCATAGAAGGCACATTATCTCTCTCTCTCTCTCTCTCTCTCTCTCTCTCTCTCTCTCTCTCTCTTTCTCTTTCTCTCCCCTAGATTCCTCTGAGCAGAAAAAAAAGAAAAAAGGATATAGATTTGTATAACAGTTTTAGAATCTGAATCAGAAAGCGCTTTATTGCCATGTGTGTTTACACTTACAAGGAATTTGTTTTGATGACAGAAGATTCCAGTTAAATGAAAGTGAGACAAATAGAATTAAAAAAAGAAAGTATTAGCACAAAAAAAATAAAAAGTGATATCACACATTTTTATTGCACAATCAGAAGAGAATTTAAATGTTCGTGAGGTCGATTGCCTGTAGGAAGAAACTTTTCTGGTGCCTGGCTGTGCTTTTAGAACGGGACGGGAGGATCATCTTAAACAGGGATTGAAAAGGGGATTCGGGTGCACGGCTGCAATCAGGACTGAAAGAAAAAGAAGCATAATCTGAAAGTTCTTTCACTCCAGTTAACAATGATGAAGCTTCATGTAACGTAAAAAAAATGCACTTAAAAGTAAAAGATCCTATAGAGCATGAGCTAGTGCAGCTGCGGAGAGCAGAGGAGGTACTGTAACGCAGACACGACCCCCATCTTCTGGCTCGAGACACAGTTCTATAGCAGAGCTTTACTTTTTTACATTGTTTTAGATATGCAGATCTTACAGTATTTTATATGGAGCAGAATTACACTGCATACGAGTTGAAATGTTTCGACAGGCCTTTTTTTTTTTTTTTTTTTACAGTAAGATATTAAATAATATATTTTTTTACATGTTTCATAGAAGTATCCATATGGACGATACTTGTCTTAAAAGTATTTGGTATCGGATTGAAAATAACACGATTGTTGATTTATGATTCATTACATTCGGGTTTTTTTCTTTCTCAGGGTATTCCACAACAGAAGAATGATAATGACTGTGGTGTTTTTGTTCTGGAGGTAAGATATCTCTTTAGCATTAATGATTATTATTATAATTTTTTTGAACCCTTGCTGTGACGGCATGGGAAACACCTGAACACCACACGTTTCGATTGAAATAGCAGAGTTTGTATTTATAACTTTCTCCACTCTTCTGGGAAGATGTGCCACTACATTTTGGAGAGTGCTTATGCATATTTGTGCTTATCAGCCACAATGGTGTGAGTTAAGGCAGGTACTGATGTGGGTGTGGTGATGATACCTGGAGTGCAATCAGCGTTCCAACAGACCGCATGGCCAGGTGCTAAAATGTAAACACCTGGGGCAGTGGGTCTGATTGAAAAACTGAATTCACTAATAAGAGGGGCGTCCAAAAACTTTCACTACATAGTGTATATTTATAACAATAACGCCTCTGTATGAGCCTCATGTGTTATTGATACCTTACAGAAAACATTGGTTTCCAAATGTACTAATATCCTTTTATTTATTTATTTTGTTTATATTTTTTGCAGTACTGCAAGTGCCTGGCATTTAAAGAACCGTTGCAGTTCACACAAGAGGACATGCCCAAAGTGCGCAAAAGAATATACAAGGAACTCTGTGACTGCAAGCTCACTGACTTACAAAAACAGGTCTAAGTTTCATGTTCGCTCACATGCTGGTCAATGGATTTTATTCGTATTTTTTTGGGTTATGATGGAAAAGGACCTCGGGGGGGCATCAGTCTGGATAAAGAAACTGACTTCAAGATGCCAAAACATCAGCCTTCTGCACACGTCGTCCACAGACGCCGTTACCCGTGGGCTACTTTTTAACGATCGTGCGGCAACCTCAGAAAACAAACGAGTCCTTTTTGTGTTCATTTCTTTGTCCTAAGCCTTTGCAACTCGCTAGATCTTTTATCCATGTTCAAAACCACCTGGTTCTTTCAGGTTCCTTCTCCACATGTACGCAGTGTGGGATACACAACACGTAACTTGAAGGACGTGCGTTTTATATTCCTGACTGCATTCTGTGAGCGATTCGAACAAACGACAAACTTTTAACTGAATGTACTGTTACAATTAGGTTCAAAGTTTTTCTTTTTGTTTCTTTTTCTTCCCTTCCCATCGGACTTGACATGTCAACAACAGTTCCTTCACAGATCCCAGACTGACTACGCTTTCTTAATGGGCCATATTCTTTTAATCTTTCATACTCTTTATTAGAAGCACTCTAGACACTTTCTTTAACGCTTTTTTTTTTGTTTTTTTTTACGTCTTCTGAGAGTTCCCGTAGCATGTAGCTGTAAGTTCCGTTTCTCGGTTTCCATAAAAGTGTTTTTTGTGTGTTCATGGTAAAGACGATTTTTTTGAAAGAAAAGAAACAAAGAAAAAAAAAACGACGCACCTCTGGTAGGGCGAGTTTGTGAATAAAAAGCCAGTTAAACCCATGAATGGAATTCAACCAGACAGAAGATCATGTATTCATGAAGACCGAACAATGACAGCAACGATATTAATAATGGCCTCACTGTAAAAAACAACAACAAAGCTTTAATGTATGGAGCTGGCACGGGATGGTACACACGTTTTCCCAGCACAGTGCTTGTCTGTGTATGGCATCCAGGATGACCAACAGTTAAGAGTAAATATGGTTAAACATCTATTTGTGGGATACTGTATTTTATTTTTATTTTTTCTAGTTACTTGAAATGTAACTACAAAATTTGACCTCAGTGAAATGCTTCTGTTTTCTTCTGTTTGACTACTATTTGTCATTATTTAAACAACCATATAAAACCATTCTTGTTAACATTCGATGAGTCCTAACTCTTATTTCAATCACGAGCAGGAGGATCGGTTCAGTCAGCAGACTCGCAGCGCCTGTCCAAAGTTCGGAAACACTGGAATTGGAGGACAGATGTGGACAGATGAGTTTAATTCGACATTTGCCAGGAGACAAGATATTAGCAGATTTCCTCACAGCCACAGTCAAACACAGAGGGTGGAAGCTTAAACGGTTTGGGGTTGTTTTAAGCAGAAAGGGTTGGAGACTCATTCCAGGTGAATGGAATACTGAGCCAATGGCTACCATTCCTTAATTCAAGCACCATGCAGTTCTATCTGGAGTGCAGCTCATAAGAACCATCATCACCATACAACAAGACATTGACCTGAAGCTTATGCTCTAGCGCAATTCATTTGTATCTGTATAGCGTTTTAAACAATGAACCTTGTCTCACAGCAGCTTTACACAGATAATGTGGTAATATAAAGAACATCTTACTCATTTTTAAGTGTAATTTTGTCCCTGATGAGTGAACCAGTGGCGACTTTGGTAAGGAAAAACTCCCTGAGATGGCATAAGGAAGGAACCTTGAGAGGAACCAGACTCAAGAGGGAACCCATCCTCATCTGGGTTGCACCGAATGTCCATTTATTACAAATCAGGCGATCAGATGCAAACTGTAGTCCTGAGTCAGCGTAGGCGTCTGTTGACCACAGTCCAAATCGTTGATGAGAAACAATCCCCAGCTTTTTTACTTTCACTCGTTACATTTTTTACACAAATATCTGTATTTCTACTTCTTACATTTTCAAACCAGATTCTTTACTATAGTTTTAATCTATTTGGTGAAATGTCAGTGTTTCTTCTTCTCATTGCACCGCTTTCAGCCCATTAACCTATTTCCTGTCGTCGTGTGGCTTTTTTTAACGGTGTATTATTTCCTGGCTCTTGCACACCACAGACGTAGACTAGTTTATGGAGGTCACAATGAGCAGTCAAAAGGCAACAAGAAGTCTGGAGGTAACGTGGATGAGACAGAGGGAGTCAGCGATGTACACAGAACATAGACTTTCCTGATCATCATCAATGCTCTGCTTGTGTTCTGTATGAGCAGCCTGGATACATTCATTAGATAATATTTAAAATGATTTTGTATTAATATGATGGGGTCCTGTTACAGTGTGACACTAAAACAGGTGGTAGTAATGGTTACTTTTTTACTGAAGTACAAGTCAGAGCCCAAACGTCTTTACTTTAACTTGAGTGGGAAAAAAAAGTGAAGTCAGTACCTTTTACCAGTCTTTTTAAACATAAGTATCTGCACTTCTACCTGAGTGAAGGGTGTGTGTGTGTGTGTGTGTGTACTTTCAGCTGCTCTGAACTGGTCTGAAGAAACCTCCAACTACTGAAGAATATCTTTGGCAAGTTTTTAAGGAAAGACTGTGTAAAGCTTTTCTTCATGCTGAAGGAGAAATTTTTGATGAAAATAAAGTTTATAATCTGTACATTGATATATTTGTTTAGACAGTGTAAATCTTCCTACTGTTAATTTAATAGTTTCTTGCATATAAATAAAAAATGAATATGCACATTCCTCAAAAATGCAACTGTTTCCAAACATTCGACAGGCTCTGCAACATTCCAGTTTTATAGTGAGAAAAATGAATGACTCATCAGTGGGCGCTGTATCCTGCTCGATCAGAAGCTTATCCTCGGAACACTTGGTACTTCCAAATCATCGGTCATGTCTAGAGGTCGACCTTTTTTTTTTTTTTTTTTTACAAATAAGCGATGGCGATCATATGCAAACTGTAGTCCTGAGTCAGCGTAGGCGACTGTTGACATGAACCACAGTCCAAACCGTTGATGAGAAACAATCCCCAGCTTTTTTACTTTCACTTTTTAAACCAGATTCTTTACTACAGTTTAAATCTATTTGGTGAAATGTCAGTGTTTCTTCTTCTCATTGCACCGCTTTCAGCCCATTAACCTATTTCCTGTCGTCTTTTTTTTTTTTTTTTACGGTGTATTATTTCCTGGCTCTCGCACACCACAGACGTAGACTAGTTTATGGAGGTCACAATGAGCAGTCAGAAGGCAACAAGAAGTCTGGAGGTAACGTGGATGAGACAGAGGGAGTCAGCGATGCACAGAACATAGACTTTCCTGAACATCATCAATGCTCTGCTTGTGTTCTGTATGAGCAGCCTGGATACATTCATTAGATAATATTTAAAATTTTGTATTGATATGATGGGGTCCTGTTACAGCGTGACACTAAAACAGGTGGTAGTAATGGTTACTTTTTTACTGAAGTACAAGTCAGAGCCCAAACGTCTTTACTTTAACTTGAGTGGGAAAAAAAAGTGAAGTCAGTACCTTTTACCAGTCTTTTTAAACATAAGTATCTGCACTTCTACCTGAGTGAAGGGTGTGTGTGTGTGTGTGTGTACTTTCAGCTGCTCTGAACTGGTCTGAAGAAACCTCCAACTACTGAAGAATATCTTTGGCAAGTTTTTAAGGAAAGACTGTGTAAAGCTTTTCTTCATGCTGAAGGAGAAATTTTTGATGAAAATAAAGTTTATAATCTGTACATTGATATATTTGTTTAGACAGTGTAAATCTTCCTACTGTTAATTTAATAGTTTCTTGCATATAAATAAAAAATGAATATGCACATTCCTCAAAAATGCAACTGTTTCCAAACATTCGACAGGCTCTGCAACATTCCAGTTTTATAGTGAGAAAAATGAATGACTCATCAGTGGGCGCTGTATCCTGCTCGATCAGAAGCTTATCCTCGGAACACTTGGTACTTCCAAATCATCGGTCATGTCTAGAGGTCGACCGATGGATGTGTTTCCGAGCGCTTCGAAATTCTCATCCTTCATTCTAAATCCAGCCTTATATAATTCAGTAGTTAAATATAAAACTTACATTTTCTCTCTAAAACGAGTAGGTTTTTGGACTGTATTGTTCGAGAGTCTTTATCCAGCTGTAGATGGGGTACAGGAAGACACGGGACCAAAACCTGCTAACAAGTGCACTGATTGGAGCAGCTTGTGGTATTCGATAAATGTTAAAACAATTTTCTGTATCAAGTCTTAAATTCAATTTAATCAGATGAAGGTAAAAACAAAAATAATAATAATAAAAAAAAGATAGATAGATAGATAGATAGATAGATAGATAGATAGATAGATAGATAGATAGATAGATAGATAGAAGTGCACTGATTGGAGCAGCTTGTGGTATTCGATAAATGTTAAAACAATTTTCTGTATCAAGTCTTAAATTCAATTTAATCAGATGAAGGTAAAAACAAAAATAATAATAATAAAAAAAAAGATATATATATAGATAGATAGATAGATAGATAGATAGATAGATATAGATATAGATACTTATAGGCATTGGTCAAAGAAAAAACCCCTCTCAGGTCCCATCCCATAAATGAATGATCCTAAAGTTTGGCACTACGACACTACACAGATTCAGCACTGATACCAATTACAGAATTATCCATGGACACAGAAAAGTTAAAGACGCTACTGTTTATTTAAAAAAAAAGAACATACGTCAGTCAGCACACATGAAGGATCCTCATTTCCTCAGTGAAACCTCTGAAAATCTTGTCCATATGTACATTAATATTAAACAAAAAGAAAAAAAAAAACCTGCTCCATTATTAAATGTCACTGCTAATTAGGAATGGTTAAAATTTCTGCTGTCCGTCGGGACCCCTCTGTAGCTGAGCCAATTTGCCGTATCCGCCTCGCGCAGGGTCGTAATCCTGTCTATATTCATCTCGCACCTGAAGGGAGAAAACACCAGACTGAAAGCACTGCAAACAAAAACATTTTTACATGCGACAAACGTACCGGCAGCAGACAAGTCAAAAATAAAGAAAGATCAATATTGGGAGCAGCTGTACACAAGTGTCCCATTCACAATCACGTAATGCTGCGCGATCATAAAGACAAAGAGCTTAATGTTCACCTCAAACTTATGGGATCTATGTGACTGTATTATGATTGTTAGTACCAGATCGGCTGATTGAAGGATCTCAGGAAATCACAGAAATCCTGGGATTTTCATACACAACCATCTCTCAGAAAAACTAACGCCATCTGATGTGCAGGTCTTGTTGAGAAACGTCAAAGGGAACACGACAGTTGGGATTAAATGGACCAAATAAAAGCATCACAGAGCGCACGGCTGAGTTACGACAGCCTGAGACACCATCAGGCTTCATATGAACATAATAATCCAGTAAGACTCACTGGATGCGTGTCTGCTCTTTAGTCCAGAATCTTCATCGTGTACTCACCTGACCGCCCGATTTGCCCCGACCGTACTGCCGACCCTCTTTAAAACCAGCGTCCCAGTCTGTTCTGATGATTCTGTCGTCCAGCCTGGTTCCGTTGATGAATCTCATCGCGTGTTCGGCATCAGCCCGCGTGTAGTACCTTTTGTGTGTGTGTTCAGGATCAATAACGCAATTCAGCGTCATCATTATACATTAGTATTCGTCCCAGCTGCGGCTTCGGCCGACCAAGACATGGATCACACATGAAATACTAGTAGTTTAGAGTAGACAATGTTACTATATAGCAAAAAATATAAAAAAAAAATACAGCTGTTTGTAAACTATGACGCAAACCTGCAATATCTTTACTATTGTGTGACCTAGAATAAATTAAATCCAGACCTACGGTATGCATCGCCCCAAAACTCACGTCTAATGTGAATTCAACCACGAATGGAACAGTTACTCGCTCTTTCACCACATGACCTCCATCTTTGCTTTTTGCTTTTTCAGTTTAAGCCACTTGGAGAAAATTATGAATCTATTAAAAGCTCAGCAAGACCAACTCTACAGCGGAGTAATGCATCACAGGAGATATACGGTGTAGCCGTGCCAGTCCATTTCTATAAGCTCAGAAGAAGCTTTAAGAGCGCTTCCAGCAGTGTTCGATGCAGAAATGCATTATGTTTTCTACGCCTGGTCATCTCATTGTGTTTAGTTCTCATGGTCACATTAGTCCTTGTCTTGAAACATCATACCCACGTGCACATACTATTGTCACTTTTGTCTCTGTACCAATGTGTACGCTCTTCTTCTGCTTGGCCATTTAGTTGTGCTAGTTGTAAAAAAATAAAATAAAATACTGTGTAATGTATCACTGTGCAGCGTCTGTGTGTTAATTGTGCATTGTTGGTTTATTCTAAATTTCCTTGGATGCTCAGGTGTACATGTGCGGTAGGGCGGAATCGGATTCAGAAAGGATACTCCACAAAGCAAAAGCCACACGCGGTCTTCTTGACCTTGTCGAGGCCGATGACGATTTTCTTCACGTCGCCGCTTTTGGAGAAAAGTTCATATACCTGCTCCTCTGTTGTGTAGAATGAAAGGTTTCCAACATAAAGCGTATTGCTCTGTTTTAACAGCTTTTCTTGGTCATGACGATTACCCTGGAAAGAAGAGACGGGGAAAAAAAGTAACCATTTTTAAGAAAACTGTTGTTTTGTCAACTTGTTGCTTGCTTGCACTTGCTGTAAGAAAACTTTAAGCAGTATGTAAAAAGGTTTGTGGTTCCATGACAAGGGTTTTACCATAAATAAATAGTTAATTTAATAATTTCCTAATTATATCTTTAACCTTTATTTTTAATTAAGTATAATGTGACACTTCGCAACTTCTGATGTCGATAAGTATACATCAGCTCCTATCACTCCCTGACCAAGACCTGAAATATCGCGATAATATACAGCATCACTGCCCAATCAAAACCTGAAATATCACGATAATATAAAGCATCACTGCCAAATCAAGACTTGAAATATCGCGATAATATACAGTAGCACTGCCTGAAATATCGCGATACTTCTGCTTCTCAGACTGAATGTTGAATTTCTTTATTCTTTACAACTAATTTACGTAATACTAGCACTCATATTGAAGAAAAACTCTAGAAAACCCAACAACTCAAACATTTTAATTTTGAAACAAACTCCCAGAAAACGAAGCTGCTCAGCAAACTGCATACACACAAGTAATGTAACTGGTCCCCCCCAAGCGCCATCATTTCATTATACTCAAACACGCTACACGCACGCGCCTCTGCGTCTCACCTTGAAATGCTGGTCTCTGTACTGACTTATATCAACATACGAGTCGCTATAAAGAGCATTTAATTTATAAGACATTTTGAACCAAATCACACACACAATATAAACACAAACACAAAGCGAGCTAGCTAACAAAACTACACGGAAATTACCGCCCACCCCCCTTTTTTGAACCGGAAATGAATATGTCCAAGCAACAGCTGAATTTTATTTTGAACCGGCCTGCATACAATATACATATAATTCAGTAGTACAGTAGTATTTACATATTTTAAATGCTTTTTAAATATAAAAAAACATATATATATATTTATATAATTCTAAAAGCATTTTAAGATTTATAAATGTGAGCGAAATAAAATGACCGACACTTCCGGGTTTTCTTTTCTCCTTTCACTTTAAGAGTCCTGCCTGTCAAAACAGTTACTTGGCCTTTTGTACCAGATCACCGGCGGTGTCAGGAAAACGTGAAAGTGTTTAGGATCGGGTACTAATGAGGATGAGGATGAGGATGAGGATGGGGAGACTGTCACCCGTTTCGTTTTGAGAGGATGAAGATATCAGACGTTTCCTCATTGAGGGACGTGAAGTCTGTTCGGCTTTGCTTCATTCTTAATACGAGTTAAAGGATTTTCAGTTAAAGGATTATGAGCAATGAAGTAACAGGTCGACGGATCTGCTCTGATCTTCTCTATCAGATACACACACGAGTTTGTTTGGAGTTGATCGCTTTTGGATGATCGGAGGGGATCGGAAATAAACCATCATGAGGAGTCGGAGTAATTCAGGAGTGCGGCTGGATGCGTTTGCGAGACTCGTCCATGAGACCATCCTGTGCTATCAGGCAAGTCTGATCTCAATCCAGGTCATAGTGGACCTGATCCAACTCTTTTTTTATATATAGAGCACTCAGAGGAGCAGGTAGAGGTGAGATGATGTGTATAACTGCATTCTAGCTTGAACAGTGCAGTATTATTATTATTATTATTATTATTATTATTATTACATGATGGGATTCAACTGAATCAAAAATAAACAGTGTCTGGACAAAGGTCACCTTTTGTTTGGGAACTGAGGAGCAGATTTAAACAAACCAACCCACAGGAATGCGTTTACAGAGCAAAGCCTACAAATCTCACCCATTCCCATCCCTACATTTAACATCTTTAGTTACCAGCTCTATTTATTGATTCATTCGTTCACTTCTTTATTTCTTTATATCATGAAAGCAACCCATCCACTATGTTCCTACATCAACCTTTAACAGAAACTTCATCCTGAAACACAATCAGTAGAACTGAAATGTGTTTAATGGACTGTGTTGAGAAGTTGTTTTTGCTGTTTTCATTTAACTAATTCAGATTAAACATTAGTCATAGTTTGCGTTGGCACTGAATGAATCACTTTTTTAAATTTCAATTTCTCAACCATCTTTCAATGTCACATGAATGACAAATACGGACAGCGAACTCTGGAGTCACATGTCCAGAATGCAGCGCGGCTATAGAATGCAGAGACGTGCCCTCGACTAACTTTAGAAACTATATCCGCTCGAGGAGATCGAGTGTCAACCGATAAGACTAAAGCGCTGCCGCATCGCTCTCTTCAACTAGAGATAAAGTTCGGGCTGAGCACCGTGGCCACTGTGGGTATGTAGGAAAATATACAGTTGAAAAAAGGACTTACATCAACGAAATCCAGGTCATTATATAGATTTTTCAGGCCGGACTTTTTCCGTTCAAGGGTCCCACAGAGTGACGAATGTTCCCCGAGAACTCGAATTAATAAGTAACTGAAGAAAAAAAAATTGTTGTGCAGATTTGTGGCATAAATGTTTGTTCTGACTTGAGGATCATATGTTTTCTGTACAAGGCAGCACAGAAAACACACACACACACACACACACACACACACACACACACACACACACACACACACACATATATGTATATATATAGTCTGTGATATGTCGTGTCTGTTTCAGCAGGAAGTACAATCATAAAGAACAAAAAGTTACTTTGTTTATCATTTATTACTGTTTATGTTGAAACTTTGTTACAAGTATATTTTTTTGTGTTAAATTAGAAATAATTTTTTTTTTAAGGGATGAATTAAGTGATCGCCTGAAGTCTGGGATTTATTGCTTTAATATTCATTCTTAGGAGAACATGAACATGCAGATGGGAACACGAGCGGTTTTCAGGAACGAATTGACCTCGTACACAGGGGCTCCGCTGTATATAATGTTTTGTATATAATCAGTCCTAGTGCATCCTTCAAGACAGTAGTATATCATTTGTGTGTTGCTCTTAAGATATTGACTTTAAAAAATTTAGATTTATCGGTTTATGTAGATTTATCGAAGGATTTTGCGGATCATGGTTCAGGTACGGGATCTCGTTTGTGATCTGATGAATCCGTGAATTCGCCGGAAATCATTTTCGAGTAGATGATTAACCATGTGGTCACATGTGAATGTGTTTGTCCTATGAATAGGTCTGATTGTTCTAGTTTTGTGTTCGAGTTACTCCGAGTTGTTTGTTGGATTCCTGCTGTTTTGTTTGTACTGTAGGTGGCTGAAATGGTTTGATTCGATCTTGTAATGAGGGTTTCATTCATTTCTTTTAAAAATCCAAAAGCTCTGTTTAGAGTTTTTGCTGTCTATTTGCTGCTTGTTGGTGAGTCAGGAGTAATGTGTGTGTGTGTATGTGTTTTGTATAGAATCCAGTGACAGGTCTGCTCCCGGCCAGTGCACAGCAGAAAGATGCCTGGGTCAGGGACAATGTTTACAGCATCATATCAGTGTGGGGTCTGGGAATGGCCTATCGCAAGAATGCGGATCGTGACGAGGACAAGGCCAAGGCCTATGAGCTTGAACAGGTGACCGTATCTTAAAATATGATGTTCCATTATTAGGCTACATTGGATGCGCATATTATTTATAATATCAGTATTAATAATGTTATACTGCTAAGTATGAAAAAAAATAAAACCCTATCAAATTGTCAATTTACAATTTTGACCAGGTTTAAACTCTTTGGCAGTATCTATGATATCTTAGAAAAGTTTAATAATGGAACATCTTAAAATATGATATGAAAATTGTAAATTGTAAATTTTTTTATCTCATGTTTAGCATTAGAACATTACTAATACTGTACAAATATTTTAATAAAATACACATACTGCAGTAGTGTATGGTGTCATAGGATACACTGTAGCACATTCTGAATTGTAGAAAAGCCTACATGTAAAATGAAAAGAGATTTTTTTCATGTGGTTTTGTCATCTTTAGTTTTCATTTCATACTTCAGAGTTACTGTGCTGCGACTAAGTACCGTATTAGATTTTACGTGATTTCTCGATTTAGCAGGTCTGGCAGTAATCAGGCCCGGGCCAACTCAGATTAAAAAAAAAAAAAGTGGTTCATCACAGTTCATTCATGATATTAGCATGGGGTCTGGGTGTCCATTACTTTATCTTATGTTTGGTCATATTTTTTTCCCCTTAATAATGCAAGTTATCATTTAAAAACTACATTTTGTATTTATTAGCGTTATCTTTGTGTAATATTTGTAACATTTGCTTGATCTGAATCATGTGACCAATATGCAAAAAAAAAATAAAAATCAGGAAAAAGAAATTTTAATACTTTTTTACATCACTTTAAGTAACATAATTAAGATGAATAAATGGTTGTATCCAGACAAGATATTTGTCCAATTTCTTCATTTAAGCTTTTAGCATTTTTCTGGGCCAACAATTTTCCCCTGCTGCTTCTTTTCCATCACAAGCCATGCGTTTTATAGAGAGTGTAATCAGGGGAATATTTAAAGCCTCGTCTCTGTTTATACTGCAAACTGTCCTTTACCTTGCAAAGCTCTAAAGATAACAAACTGCTGCTTTAACTGTGTTTGTTTCTTCCACAGACTGTGGTGAAGCTGATGCAGGGACTGCTGCAGTGCATGATGCGACAGGTAAGAAGGAGAAGATTTACAAGTTCTATGAGGAAAAATTTGTCCTTAAGAGCGTAACAGTGTCGTGTGTGTGTGTGTGTGTGTGTGTGTGTGTGTGTGGCAGATGGAAAAGGTGGAGAAGTTTAAATACACACAGAGCACCAAGGACTGTCTGCATGCCAAGTACGACATGTCCACCGGTGCGACGGTGGTTGGGGACGACCAGTGGGGACACTTGCAGGTAGACGCCACGTCATTGTATCTGCTGATGCTGGCACAGATGACGGCTTCTGGTGAGCACAAAGAGACATACCACAAGCGGAGAAATGGCGCCGTTACATTAGATTTTGAAATGTAGATATTTTGCATAAGATCAGTTGCAAGGATTTGCCTCAGAACCATACATATAAAACATTCACATTTTAAACAAAAAATGTTTCAGTGCCATTGTACACCTGTAGCGGTAATTCGGCTCATACTTATCATTAGAGATTATCCTCATCATGCCAAGCGCTGCTCACAGAGCTCATGCTGACTCACAGCGTTACATCACACTTCCACGTTTTAGCATTTGTATCAGTGTGTGAATCAAACTGAACATTCCATATTTTTTATAGCTCATGAAGATGTTATCCTGCTTACAGTAGATATTTCATCTTCGTTAGGAACTAGAACCACTATTAATATGTTGTTATATGGTAATTATTGCTGCGGAAATTCTACAATAATCTTTTCGCAGCCCTTATTCATCTCAGAGCCTTCCAAAATCCAGAGCATCTTACAGTAATCTAGTTTGCAACCGAGCAGTTGAACGTTAAGGGCCTTCCTGAAGGGCCCAGCATTAAGATTTAAACTCATGATTTACAGATCAGAAGTCTATCGTGTTAACCGCTGAGCTATTACTGTATAATCCTAACAGTTTGATACTGCATGTTCACTCAGTGTTTTGTCACATAACTTGCAAAACCTATGAAACAGTTCGAGGAGAAACTTGTGTGCTGCACAACAGCACACATTTCCTGTTTTTGTTTTTTTCATAGACAGAGAAGGTGAAGTGAATGCATGCAATGAAGTCACAGTTGTGTGCATGCTTGAGAAAACAAGTTGCTTGGCTGTAGAATGTGTGAAAAGTAGGACTGTATTTTAAACATTCAGTATTAAATCAAGAGGGATGTTTATTATTAGAAAGTTCTGCAGAATTTTACCAAAAATCATTCACATCTTCCATCTCATTTGCTAAATTTTAATTTTAATTTGATAAAACTAAAACAGAACACTTACATTTTTAATTATTTTTTTATTTGGGATCACTTTGTTGTTTTAATAGATAATATTTTTGTCTTAATTCATAAACAAATCAAATTTTATGCTGTAAAATACAAACCTATCTATCTATCTATCTATCTATCTATCTATCTATCTATCTATCTATCTATCTATCTATCTATCTATCTCTTGAGCGATAATATCGTATTTGTTGTTTTAACCATTTGCAAAATCACATTATCGAATACGTTTCGGTAACCAATCAGAACGCAACATGAGCGTGGTGTGTCGCAACAGAAGTTAAAATGAGTGAAGAGACTATAAGAGGAGAAAATTTTCAAACACCAGCAACCTCACAACCCACGCAGGAACGAATTCCAACACGAGGATCATCATCACCAGCATGGTGGTGGTCTGCTCTTGAAAGCTCAGATGTCGGTCGTTTTGTTTTCGGCTGCGGTCAAAAGCGACTGGACAACCAACCTTTTTCACCATCTTTGAACTTCCCACCCCCTGTATATAAGAAATATGATCCCATTCGTGAGTCGGCTCGACACGACACGGCAAAAAAACACACCCGCATCATTTAGCGACAAAGTTCCATATGACCGAAAAAAGCAAAAGATGGCAAGATATAACAAACGCAGTCACTATTTACATTACCAGAGTGATGGTAGTGGTTTAAGCGGTTGAGAGAGTTGGGGTTAAAGAGCTTTATTATACATTAGATTCATGATGCACGCTGCCTGGACGCTGCCTAAATTTTATTAATCATCAAATCAAACTCTCATGCATGAGGTGCAGAAGGTTTTGCATTTCACTTGTTTTGAGTGCAACGGTGACTTTTGTTCTTACTTCAGTGCTTCAGTTTCAAATAATAAATACCCTGTCCTTCTATATCCAGTATCCTATTGACATTGTACATTTCTTATAAGGCCTCAGCTTTCTTTTACAAACATTTTTTTGAATTATGCAAAATATCGTCTGATTATTATATCGAGATATGTTTTTTTTTCCAGTATCGCACACCACTAAATCTAACCGAATATCGAAATCCTGGATCATCTACAATCTCGGCTCATGTTGTTTCTGTGAGGTCTTTTCTCCTAATAGAACTTTGATTCGATGTGTGTTTCAGGTCTGCAGATCATATCGAACCTGGACGAAGTGGCCTTCATACAGAACTTGGTGTTCTACATTGAAGCTGCTTATAAAGTCGCTGTAAGTGGAACTCATTAAAACACGCTATGCAGGTTAATAGCTCAGGTAAATGACAGCATTGTTCGTGTGTCTGTAGGATTATGGCATGTGGGAGAGAGGAGACAAGACAAACCAGGGGATTGCTGAATTAAATGGGAGCTCTGTTGGAATGGCAAAGGTATGAAGGGTGAAGCGAGCAGCTCATCAGTGAGCAATTTGCGTGTGTGTGTGTGTGGGGGGGGGGGGGGGGG
>MU558159.1:2737984-2819432 GCA_024362625.1 Silurus asotus | reverse complement strand
GGGGGGTTATTGACTTGTACCGGATAAAACAATAGAAATGTAGAAGAGTGAATAAGCATGAATCAGATCCTGGTTGTTGGGTCACATTACAGTGACTGTGTACAGCTCCAGTTCTTGTACTTTGATACTGTATAATTTTTTTATGTATGTTTATACACTGTTACACTGTCACACTTGAATTCTTAAATCTGATTGGTCTAAAGCTTAATTCTTTGCATTCAAATATTAAAGCATTTCTTCTAATGTAGTGTCCATAGAGACCTTTGAGATCTTTTTGGTAGACGAATTAAACATTAAAATGTTTCGGGTTGTCAAAGCTATATCTTTCTGACACAATGCCGTGTTCAGAGCGTTGTGGTTCTATAGCCGTTTATAATATTCTAACTAAAAAAAGGTTGGTTAAGGTTATTGATCTGATCGATGCTGATGGAAAAAATATGTTATAGCATTTAGGAGTGGATACCAAAAAAAAAAAAACAGAACTCCTTGTCAAATGTCACCCTCTAGTGGTGGAGGCATCAAAAGTATTGTCTTTGTTTACACCATTGAACATTAACGTTGCATTACAAAACTCACTTATAACCAGAAAATGTGGAAAATATATGTATTTGTAACTCTGAAATTGTTTTGTGATTTAAATAAACCTTTTTTTCTTCTCATATGTACTCTGTTTTTAGGCTGCTTTGGAAGCCATTGATGAACTTGACCTGTTTGGAGCTCATGGAAGCCCCAAATCTGTCATTCATGTTCTGCCAGATGAAGTAGAGCATTGCCAGGTTAATACACTTATAAATAAATACAAATTGGAATTCATGTCAACATAAAAAAACATTTTTTTGGTCATTTGCTGCTTTGAGATGTAAAAAAAATAGGATCGCTGTTTTTATATAAGGGAAGGTTTTGCTTTCATGCGGCACCGTTATATTACTCATTAATGATCATATGTTTCTAGTCAATCTTATGCTCCATGCTGCCACGAGCCTCTACATCGAAGGAGATAGATGCCGGTCTGCTCTCGGTTATTTCCTTCCCTGCCTTTGCAGTCGAGGATGCCGACCTGGTCAACATCACCAAGGGCGAGATCATCTCCAAGCTGCAGGTGCACTGCCTTTACGTTCTCTATATTATCTCTATACAATATTACACATGTACTATAAACAAAAACACATACAATATAAGTAACTGGGGGAACCTGACCTAAAAACTGAGTAGTCGAGAGCTCACAAAACTACAAAATATCTAAAAAATAAACCATAAAAACCCCCACATGCAGATCTCTAATGTAGTTTGTTCTGCGTGTGATGATTTAAAGATTGTTCTCATGGAAAGATTTGGATTTTTTCATTCGCTTGAACACATTTTGAACTGTGATTGAACAAATTGCAGGGACGTTATGGGTGCTGTCGGTTTATTAGAGACGGCTACAAGACTCCAAAAGAGGTAAGAGTAAGAATTTCGATTATGTAACCATTATGTCATTGTGGTCAGACTGAAATTTAGAGACGTGCCAACTAGTATTGTAGATGTCTTTTATAGTAGAATATATTATGTGCTTGTCGAAAGTTTGGAAACGGAGTATTTGATTATTTTTGAGAGACACGTGCGTGTTTCTTTTGTTTATTCTGACTCTGCACTGCAGTTCACCCCAGAGCAGTTCAGTAGGATTAGTGTGTGGTCACTGGGCAGGACATTCCATGACAGAAAACACTCCAGTTGACTTTGACGTACGCTTCAGGTCATTGTCTTGTTGTGTGGTGAATTTGGTTCTAATTAGCTGCACTCCACATGGAAGTGCATAGTGTACGGAAGTACGGAATGGGGGTTATTAAAAAAATATATATTGATTATACACACCCACAGTCAAACATGGAGGTGGATTTTATATTTTCTCTCCTGTTCTCCACCCTTCACAATTTCTTCTGTTAGAGCCAGACGTCAAATTTGCCCTCATCCGTCCAAAGAACGTCTTTCCAGTCATGCACTGTCCAAGTCCTACTCCTAGTTTGTTGAGTAGAAATAAAAGTAACATGCACGGGTCTTAAAAATCAAGAAAGAAAAGATGAAAAATGATGAAAGGTGTTTCCAAACTTTTCACATGCACTGTTTGTGCTTCTCAGTAAAAGTCTGTTGGTTAAATGTCTTTTCTGTGCTAATAGGACCCATCTCGGCTTCATTACGACCCAGCGGAGCTGAAGCTTTTTGAGAATATTGAATGTGAATGGCCTGTTTTTTGGACTTATCTCATCCTGGATGGCGTTTTCAACAGTGATCATGTGCAGGTGTACACATCATCCTTTAACTACATTTATGCTTCATGTGCTTTCAATGGGTTGGCAGCAGTATAAGGAAGATATCGGTGTGTTTCACTTTTTATCTGCTAAGACATTGTATGTACCAGACAAAAAACCCATGAAACATGCCTTTTAGTGTGGCTTTATTGGTGGCACCATGTTTTATTTTTCCATCAGCAATTTGGGTATAATTGTATATACGCAGGGTACCGGTGGAAATTGGGCTTTTGTGGGCCAAAGGAGAAGAAGAAAAGAAGGAAGACTTCTACAGAGACAGTCTTTAATTTAGAGACAGACATTCTTTAAATGTTGGTACTATGACTGGTAAATGGAGCGAGGGAGCTGATACGCTGGAGAGGAAAACGGTAGATATGTTTTGTGTTCAGGTGAACACAAGTGTAAAGGGAGTAATGCCAGGAACATTGGAGGTGGGTTTAAACAGTTCCATCATGGTGTGTATGGAAAGAGAAATGGTGTAGGGGTGATTCTGAAGGAAGAGTACAGTAAGAGTGTAGTGGAGGTTAAGAGAGTTTCTAAAGAATGTGAAGCTGGAACTTGAAGGCGTGATGATAAATGTCATCAGTGCCTATGCTCCACAAGTCGGCTGAGAGATGGAGGAGAAGGAAAGATTCTGGAGTGAATTAGATGAAGTGGTAGATGGTGTGCATAGGAATGAAAGATTGGTGATTGGGGCAGTTGGCAGGGGACAGTGTAGCTAGACAGCATCAGATGGTGGTCTGTAGGATGGTTTTGGAGGTGAAGAAGAAGAGGAGCAGAGTGAGGACTGAAAGAAGAAGAAGATGGTGGAAACTGAAGGAGGAAGCCTGTAGTGTGAGATTCAGCGAAGAGTGTGTATTTTTTTTTTCTGTTCAAAAAGGTTTAAGTATGCCAAGTATGTCTCCTGCTTGTAGTGGAAAAATGCTTGTAGCGGAAATGTGGAGCAGGAAAGACCCTCACAGTCATAGTACCATTTTTAGAGGACTACCTATAAATATATATTTATTCTATGCCCAAAATTACTGTGGAAGAAATGTTTGTTTGGGTCCACAAGGGGGCAGTATGTTGTCATTATTAACTCCGTTGTAACTGTTCAGGTGCAGGAATACACAGAGGCTCTGGAGGGTGTCTTGATCCGAGCTAAACATGGCATCCGCCTGATGCCTGAGCTTTACGCTGTACCAACTGACAAGGTGACAGTGTATGACTGATTGGTTCATGTGTGTATATCTGGGAAATCTTTCCTCTTTCTGTGTGTGTGTGTGTGTGTGTGTGTGTGTGTGTGTGTGCGTGCGTACGTACGTTGTGTAATTAAGGCTGACAGCTTAATTGAACAATTAAAAGTAATTTACTGAACGGGAAGTAATTTATTTTTATTGTTTGCGAAAAATAGGTTTATTTTGTTGTTTCAGGTTGAAGACGAGTACAGAAACCCTCACAGTGTGGACCGTGTAGCTACAGGCCAGCTGCCTCACTTATGGGGACAGTCTCTCTACATCCTGAGCAGCCTGCTAGTCGAGGTACAGCACAGCCGCTCACATGCTTCATTTATAAGTGTGTAGCCCTGTCCTGTGTGCTATGTAAATTTTCTTTCTAAATGCATCGCTCACATTCTTAATAAAAAAGCAGGGTGTGTTTCTCCAAACAGGGCTTTCTTGCTCCTGGAGAGATTGATCCTCTAAACAGAAGGTTCTCGACTAACTTCAAGCCAGATGTTGTTGTCCAGGGTAAACAAACACGTGTGATTAATCATACAGCATGTTTGTTGTACACTGTATACTCTGATATTTGTGTTAAAAACAGGCAGGTGATTTAGATCAGTGTTTTTTTTTACTTTTCAGTCAGTGTAGTAGCAGAGACGGAGGAGATCCAGGCCCTGCTGAGAGATCATGGGGTTGAGGTGCAGACTGTATCGGAGGTTAAACCCATCCGAATCATGCCAGCTCGCATTCTGAGCCACATCTACGTCAAGCTGGGTAATGATTAAGCACACTTAGATATACATTCATGGTAGGATTTGGCAGATTCCATTATACAGAGAGACAATTGTCTCATTTTTACAATGAGCAGGTGGGAGTTAAGGGTTTTGTTTAGTGCTGCTGGGATTTGAGCTGACAACCTTCCGATCAGAAGTCAAGCATTTTAACCACTGAGCTACCACTTGTCATGTCACAACACTTCTTCTTCGTTATTTTGCTATGGATGTCATTACCCCTTTGCACTCCCTAATATACTGTACATACACACAATTTTTTTAATTTTTTTATTATTATTATACTTCTGCTGTTGTGTTGAGCTTTAAACATGTTCATTACACAGCTGAAGTATGAAAACTATCAACAATGTAGAACACCGGGTTAGCTTCTAGCTATTAGCCCCTCAGGCATGAAGTTCCTGGAGGAGCTTCAACAGATTGAAGTTGCTGTTTATCGCAGTAGATACGAGCTTCGAACCAGAAAGACACAGCTTACATTTGCCTTAAAGGTTTTTGTCTTTATACTCAACTAAAGTGAAATAATGAGCATATTTCCACTTTGAGAAACTCGTCTTGCTCTCGCCTCGATTTGCCATTACTGCCGCACAGACCTGAATAAACGGAGACACGCCCACAGTGCATCTTCTTCATGTATACAGAGGTTCATCCACCAATCCTACAATGCGACGCTGCTGTAAGCAGGTTAGACTGTAGTCTACACTTTAGCCGAAATTAATTCATTTATAAAAGTAACGGGTAACGCACCATACGGTAACGTTAACGGAGTTACTTTATTTTTTAAAGTAACAGTATTAGTTACTGTAAAACGAGTAACGCGTTACTTCCCAACACTGCATTCCAATGTATTTCTGAGAGAAGTTTACACTTTTTGAGCATTTATATATAAGGCTCCAGGACTGCAGACTTGCATTTCAGACACATCTAACTCCTCACTAAAGCTTAGTTTATTTTCACAGGAAGCTGTAAGAGGCTGAATTTAACAGGACGGCCGTATCGACACATTGGGGTTTTAGGGACTTCCAAGTTCTATGAGATCAGAAATCATACCTACACTTTTACCCCACAGGTACATTTTTTTTTACTGCTTTTAATCTCAGGGTAATTCATGAAATATATCTATTGTAATTGTATATATAAAAAAATAATAATAATAATCTACTGTGCTAATTGATGGATAGGTATTTTTAATTTTATCATTATTTAATTAAAAAAGATTCAACTACCATAAACTGTTAATTCCTGTTTCGGACATTATATGGAATTATATTTTATGAAAATGCAAAGAAAAAAAAAACAGCAATTTCAGCAATTATATTTGTTCTTCTGTCATTAGTTTATTGACCAGCATCATTTCTACCTGGCTCTGGATAATCAGATGATAGTGGAAATGCTGAGGACCGAGCTGGCCTACCTCTCTTCCTGTTGGCGGATGACCGGGAGACCCACACTCACTTTCCCAATTACACAAAGCATGCTGGGTAATAATGAACCGAAAACTAATAACAGTCACTCAAATCTTTCTGAAGTGAAAATGTAAGATTTCTGTTTTTTCCTGTTGTTTTAGTGGAGGACGGTGAAAGCATCGATCCTTGCATCTTGTCTACGTTAAGAAAGATCCAGGACGGTTATTTTGGTGGAGTGAGGTGAGAAATATATCGCTATAATGCTCATTGCCATGATCTATTTCCAGGTTCTATAACATCATACTCCTTTACATTGTCTCTTTGGACTGCAGAGTTCAGATTGCAAACCTTTCCACGTTCCTCACTACCTCCTTCCACACAAAGCTCAGCTTCATGGACGCTAATTCAGAAGAGAACCTTGAAGATGAGGACGAGGATGAAGAGGAGGACTATGATGAAGCTGAAGATGAAGATATTAAAGTTCACAGCTTTTCCAGCAGTGGTATTTCACTTCTTCTCTTTTTTATTTCTCTGCATCTTGCAGATAATCTGGATGTGATATGAAAGTTAGAGGAGTTATTTTTTTTAGCATTATTAGTTAATATATAATGATATTTGTCAAAAAATGTGCGAATTTGAAAATATCTGTCAGCATTTAATCAATCAATCATTTCACTCCCCTCATTGGCAGGAGAGGTGAATAATGACTTTTTTTTCCATGTCCATTGAATTATATCACAATGCCATGATCTTTTATCAGTTTAAAGCTTTAATAATATTAATTAAAAAAAAATATTAATCAATGTGTCTGTATTTGGATTTAAACCCAAACTGTATGTGGCCTAATGTTCTCTATGTTCCCAATTTCAAAAAAAATTCCTCTATTTAAAATGACCAACATGAAGATCTCACTGTTAGTAAATGATTTTATGGACCACCAGGTTCTATTTCTGCTATTTTATTATTGAATTCCTATTTTTTTAGAAGGTCCCAAAGATGTGCTCGACCAGTACTTCCACCACCTCCTGCAGAGCACAGCCACAACATCGCATCTCCCTGCCATCCAGAAGGGGCAAGAGCACGTTTTCAGCGCCGAGCACACCACCAGGGACATCCTGACACTCATGGCTCAGGTTCAGGGCAGGAACATGCCTAGTAAGCCCTAAAACCGTGATCATTCACTAATATACACCATTTAGCTTATTTAAATGGCTTTTGAGAACGAGGCTTGTATCCTCTCTAATTTTGTGTTCGGATTTTCATGTACCGTAACCGAAGTGTTCTCAGTGGGATTCTCCATTAATTAAACAGAAGAGTGTATATTCCAAGAACAAGCAGTTTTCTCCACGATGTCATTTTAGAGGTGCATTTTTTTTTTGTGCTTTTCAGAAGCGTCTATGTATTTACCTGTGATTCCCATCATGAACAAACACAGGAAGTCTCTGAACCTGCTGGAACTCCCACAGCATCAACACCACACTCAACCACACCAAAAGGCAAGTCAGAAAATACATGAATTCAGAATTCTAAGGTCAACAATCGACCAAACAAAGCCTGTGGGTACTATTACTGTGGTATTGTGATGGATGAATCCCTTTAGTCATTCAATTTTAGATTTCAGAAAGATTATGCTGTATTAGACCTTTAAAAAAAAAAAAAAGTAGCTGTAATCCCATCTCATTTACTTTATATTGTGTCTGAACATTCATACTGATAAATAATAATAGAAAAGCTCTGGTTTCTCTTCCAAATAGTATTTTATACATTAAGTGTTACAGTAATCCCCCCAAAATGCAATAATTTGTTCTTGTTTAAACCATAAATCGTCCTCCCACACACTTTAAACACATGCAGAAAACAATTGCAAGAACATGGCGAGATGAATTTTGTGTAAATTGGTAGTAATACAGTACACTGTATCACATTTATAGTGAGTACATGCACCGTACAGTGTACAGTTCTGTAGTAGCGTAGTTTCTCTGCATGTTTAATTGGTTGAAGCGTCCTATGACGTCAAAAAAGGGCAAATAAGTTATGTGGCAAATGCAATTCCGCGATAAACCAGGGACGCGAGATTCGCGCTAAAGCGGGGGATTACTGTACAGAGACCTGCTTTTATAACAGTAGTAGACATGTGTCACTGATTTATTTGTGAACGTGTGAAAATGCTTGACTAGGCTCCCGCTCCAGACCTTCACTTGCCCCGTGACGCTCAAGGCAACACAGACTTTGCCGCACTCGTGAGTCACCTGAAGGAATGCCCCACTTTACAGGACCAAGCTGATATTCTTTACATCCTCTATGCTATGAAGTAGGAATTCACATGTCCATTATATTATCAGCTCTAATATTAGAATGATGAATGAAACGTAGCTCTGATTTTCCGATGGCCTGGTTTGTTCAGAGGTCCAGAGTGGATGGTGAATATATCGGCGCAGAAAGAAGCCACCGTGCGAACCCTGCTTGAGGAGCTCTATGTCAAGGCTGGAGCGTGTAAAGAGTGGGGTCTTATTCGCTACATCTCGGGCATTTTAAAGAAGACGGTGGAGGTCTTGGCTGAGGTAAAAAATGTAGTTGTGACCAACTTTTACCTGTTAACTGAATCTCCCTTGTTGCACGTCGACTTCCTAAACTTGTTCAAACTAAGCCATGTTTCGTCTTCAGGCCTGTACAGATCTGATCTCACATCAGAAGCAGCTAACTGTGGGTCTTCCACCCGAGCCAAGGGAGAAAGTCATCACTGTGTAAGTGTGCATTTAATTATCATTACAGATACTAAGCCTTCTTGCTTCTCTTTTTGTAATCTACCATTTAACTTCCTTTCAGTCCTCTCCCTCCTGAAGAACTGATTAAGTTGATCTATGAGGCCAGCGGTCAGGATATAAGCATTGCAGTACTTACCCAGGTAAAGTTAAAGATGAAGACTCAAAGATGTGTAGGGCTGCAACAATTAATTGGTAATGATCGATATTGAAAATTCGTTGTCAAAGAATGGCGTTACGGATTAGTTGGGCTGTGGCGCAGAGTACAGGGTCAAACTATAGCAGGAAAAGTGTCATCCAAGGCAATGGGAGCAATTTATATAAAGGAGAGCTTGTGTGGGATGGAAGTACCACAGTGGTGCACGAGCACGTAAAAAAAAAACACACTGGTGTAACGGATGAAGGCGAAACATCAACACGGTAAGCAAAACACGTATAATCATCATGTAAAAATAGTAGTTTACTGAAGTGCTACTGTGTAAACTGTTTGTAACTTCGGGACAGTCGCACTGGATCTGTTCTGTCGTGACTCGCGAGCATCAGGTCGCGCATTTAGCTCGCTCGCTATATTTCATTTATGCGTATATCGTTGAATTATTATACTAAATAAAATAATTATATATTCTAAATGCTAAAATCTTTACAACTGAACAAAATATCTGTATTTTCTTAAAAAAAAATTGTCAAAACAATGCTTTATTATATATTATATCGATTTTTTTAAACATGGTTGTCAACTTGCTAACTGCAATTATGATTAAAAACAATACAAATGTTCATTTACACAAATTGCTTTACCTTCCATACTCAAATCCTGCATTTCTTTTTTTTTTCTTTTTTTTTTTTATAAAAAAAATTTTCCACAAGAAGAATTTCCT
The DNA here is from genome assembly GCA_024362625.1 of Silurus asotus. Classification (NCBI taxonomy): domain Eukaryota; kingdom Metazoa; phylum Chordata; class Actinopteri; order Siluriformes; family Siluridae; genus Silurus; species Silurus asotus. Next base: position 2,810,105 of record MU558159.1, on the reverse strand, counting down.
TGTTCAAGGAGAGATTCCCCATGTGCTCTTCAACAAGCAGCCATTATAAGCTTTACATTGTCAAAATGAAAGATAGTTAAACTCAATATGTGGCTTTTACATTTTTTAAGTACAGGTTTATACATGAATACCCTGAATTAGAGTTTTATATTGTTATAATTAGCAAAACATCTGATTAATCAATGAAAGAAAAAAACATTAGTTGCAGCCCTAAAGATGTCATTTAAATGTAATAACACATTTTGTCTAATGCACAACTGAAGAATTTAACACTGGAATCCGACGTTAGGACTAAGTGCACATTTGTCTAAACTGGAAATTTGATACATCTGATATACATCAACTTGAATACGTTTCTAAATGTAATGTACTCGCATGTACAATCCTGCAAACGAGATCTCCCCTTTAGATCTTTTTTTTTCCTCAGGTTAAAACCCATTTTCTCTATAAAATAGAAAATCGATAGAAATAATTTATGCTCTTTAGATGCAAGCTCTTAGTTTCTGTACTGTATAATGGGAGGCCATTAAAAAAATATAATAATAATAATCTTTAGTGTGGGGTTCATATTATTGTATTCTGTTTTGCAGATGATAAAAATAAATTGAGCTATTAGGTTCAGAGGATTTTATAGTCTTTCGGTCCATAAAGAAGAAAAACTAGAAAAGAGTCTTCAGCTTTTGAATCATCTTTCCTGTGCTTCATACAGGAAATCATGGTGTACCTAGCGATGTACGTGCGCTCCCAGCCGAATCTGTTCGGAGACATGCTGCGTCTGAGGATAGGCCTCATCATGCAGGTGATGGCCACCGAGCTGGCTCGTAGTCTTCAGTGCTCAGGTAACGATGCTGATATTCAGCGATAAAGACTGTGACTAAAAGGAGGGGAGTTCAGGAGGCAAAGTTGCGTTTTTAAAGGCCGCCGTCTTTTATATTATCACAGATTAAATGTTTGAGTGAATTTGTTAGCTTGGTTTGTTGAAATATTTGTTTAGATTGTTACATAGAATTTTTGTAAACGTGAAACTCTCACATAAATCATCACATTAATACTTCCTGCTAGGTGAGGAGGCATCCGAAGGTCTGATGAACCTCAGTCCATCAGACATGAAAAATCTGCTCCACCACATCCTGAGTGGTAAAGAGTTTGGAGTGGAGAGGAGCGGTGAGTCTGATTACTGCTGATCTGTTTTTTTTTGTTTTTTTTTTTTTTTTTTTTTTTTTTTTTTTTTTTTTAATGATAGCATCCATATGTTTCAAAACTAAATGGAATATAAGAACGGTCTAATGAATGTATCTTTATATTAATGTTCTCCTCTGTTTATTCTGTGTAAGTGCGTCCCTCCCAATCGTCAGCCACCAGTTCGGCAATATCCATCCATGAGCTCGGACACACAGGAGCTACCAAAACTGAACGCACAGGCATCAGGAAGCTGAAGTGTGAAATCAAACAGGTGAGAGGGTGAGAGGATGAGAGAGAGAGAGAGAGAGAGAGAGAGAGACAAGCTCCTAATTATGGACACAATAACCGGCAGTGGAAAATATTTAAAGAATGTTGTGCGTCTTCAATTTTGAACTGACATGGATATTATTTGTTTGCAGCTGGATGACTCCAGACCAATCAGCGTGGGTTGAGTTTGTAAACGTGTTTTATTCCGGGCATGCTTATTTACACAACACATACCAAGCCCATCCTTTAGTCCATTGGCATGCTTTATTGTGATCTAAGATTGGAGTTTGAAATCTTTATATAGACCAGTGGTTCTCAAATTCGAGTCTGTGAACTAAATCCATTGGGGGTTTGCAAAAAAACAACTATTTTATATTTATTATGGACTTTTTACAAATAACCACAATATTATTGTATTAACATATTAATAATGCATAATCTAATAGTAAAGGATCACTGATGGGGTATATAGAATACAATTATTGTACAAATAATCAATAATATTCGCCTGCCCACGAAAAGTTTGAGAACACCTGGTGCATATGCTGTGTTTTATGGACTGCCCATCTTCATAAACATGACTTGTGTGGTTTCTCCTGAATGTTCGAATTGTATTGCATCTAATCCAAATATACCGTTTTCAGACAGATGTTGGATGTTGAAGCAGATTTCACATTACAACATTGATTCATTATTCCATCCACCAAAAAATTCTGCTTTTGTGTCATAGATCTGCACCGGCACTTATTCCACGGGCAGTAATGTCACGTCCCCCCGCTCTACGGTAATCAATTCCGTCATGCCTCATGCTTATTATTGGACGTTGGTGACGTAAAAAGCAAACTGCTACAGTTTTGTTACTGCTCATGCTGTTGTGCAAATCTAAACTGCTGTTTATTCACTGACTCACTTTTCATCTAGTGTTACCATTATTTTTTATCTTCCTAATGTGTGTGTGTGTGTGTGTGTGTGTGTGTGTGTGTGTGTGTGTGTGTGTGTGTGTGTGTGTATTTCCACATATATGCGATGCAGAGGTGTAGCAGTCCTTCTACCCCAAGTGGCATCATGTCACCCACGGGTACCGGAGACTCACGTCTGCAGTGGGAAGAGCGCCAGGGCCAGTGGCTGAGGAGACGCCGCCTTGATGGCGCTATTAATCGAGTGCCCATGGGCTTCTACCAAAAAGTGTGGAAGATCCTGCAAAAATGCCATGGCCTCTCAATCGCAGGATACGTTCTGCCCTCTTCTACCACCCGAGAGGTACAGGAACGACACACTTAATGACTCCCTGGAACTGTAGTATATGTTATAATGCATCCTTAGCGTTTTTATGGTTCATGACTGATAATCAGATAAGTTTATTAGGTGGAGTTGTAGTTTACAAGCGTGTGTGTGTGTGTGTGTGTGTGTGTGTGTGTGTATGTAGATGACTGAGGGAGAGATCAAGTTTGCTGTACACGTGGAATCCGTGCTGAACCACGTTCCTCAGCCCGAGTACAGGCAGCTGTTAGTGGAGGCCATCATGGTGCTCACCCTGGTGGCAGATTTGGAGGTCCCCAGCATCGGTGGAATTATTCACATTGACCGGATTGTTCAGATGGCAAACGAATTCTTCTTGCAGGACCAGGTAGAGTGCAGAAATATTTACGATATTATATACGATATACGATAGGATATACAGCGTTGTCATGAAACTGATCAGATATGAAAGTGATGTTATTCAGTTCTCCTTTTAGACTTTTCAATCCTCTGGGGTGTTTTTCAAATTTGACTGTTGAGTCAATAAACAACTTTATATGCAAAAATGCAGTTGAATATAAAAAAAAGATACAGTAGGTCAATGAGATGGAAATGTCTGTTTCCTTTGTGGTTTTTTATTATTATTGGAGGTACTAGCTGACATGCTCCATTTCCATATTACAGGGGTCACCAACCTTTTGAAACTGAGAGCTACTTCTTGAGTTCCGTTTAATGTGAAGGGCTACCAGTTTAATACACAAGTTGAAATAACACACAAGTTCTGAAATAAAAAAATTTGCTTAATTTACCTTTAATTATATGTTATTATTGATAATTAATTATATTCATCTATATCTAGTCATCTATACTTTTAATATTGTCATTTCCAAATTCACACCAATGCAAGTGTGATTTAAGAAAGAATAGCAACACAAAAGATTTGATGCAGCTCACTGGTAGGTGGCACTATGGTGAGCTATTTTTAGAAAAGGCCCACGGGCGACTCATGTGGTCTGTGCAGGCGACCTAGTGCCCGCGGACACCATGTTGGTAACCCCTGTTATATTATTTAACTCATTTGGTAAAAGAGATTCAATTAAATCCATTTAGCCGTAAATGAACAGAATCCTTTTTTTATGTTGTTTTTTATTTTATTTAAATTTTTTTCATGTCACCTCAACTGAAACCACATACGGTATACCAGTGACAGTAACGAAGTCAATGTAATTTATTACTGTACTTAAGTAGCTTTTTCACATGTATGTACTTTACTGAAGTATTTCAATTTGGGGAAACTTCACTACATTTCAAAAATCGAATATCGTACTTTTTACTCAACTACTGTACAACTTGCGAAAGCAGTGATTGGATAAAAACTTAACATGTCAAGCGCAAAGCAAGCCACCAATCAGCTTAGAGCGCACGCTCAGTTTTTACCTTGTTTCATTTGGTTCTAAAGGAAATTCTTTAGCTTTAAAAATTTTGGCTTATAATAATTTCATAGATATCAATCAGTTTTGACACATTAATATTCTATATTCTAAGAGTAACATTAGAGTCTTTTCACATAAACTGAGTTGATTAAGAATGAGTCTTGTGACAAAAATGATAATAGGAATGTTACAGCCATAATTAATCATGCTTACTTTTACTTTTACTGGTGTAATAGTTTACCTCGTGTATATGGTTTATGCACTTCATCCACCACTGCTGTATACTGAGCACAAATCTCCACCCTCACAGTGGAACATCTTCCCAGTAGAGTGGAGGGTATTATAACAGCAAATGGGGACTGATTGTGAAATAGGATGTTCGAAAAGGAAATATGGATTTAATAGTGTCAACAAACCTTCTATATCGTGTCTATATCGTGTCTATATCGCGTCTACAGGGCATAAAGGCTTATACATCATATGTTGTGGCTTCATGTCGAATAATCAATTGTTTATGAGCCGGTTTTCTAACACTACACATCATTCAGAACAAAATTATTCTTTCATTAAGAATATTTTTTTGCTTGTTAGATGTTTTTTGCCAAAATATTCATTTTCTGAATTTATATATAGGACTAAAGCAACATACAGATACGCTTATATGACAAGACCATTTTCAAGCTTCAGTGGTCTGATACTTTCAAATAAGTTTGGTCATAATGTCAAATTCACAACTACTGTATTTTTACTCGATCAGATATACATTTACATACGTAAATATTGGTTAACAAATGATTGTATTTAGAGCAAATTTAATTTACAGCTAATATTATATCATTAACAGCTTGCAGTAAAACCACAAGCGTGCATTCTAGAGGTGAACTGGTTAATGCATACTAACAGTGTGCATGCTCATTTCACTACCCACTTATTAGTCAACCAGTGCATTCCTTTTTACAGAAATCGAACGGGGCCAATGAGTTTTTCCTGGAGAAAGATTCTGCCACAGGAATCTGCAACTACTTCTATGACAGCGCCCCCAGTGGCAGCTACGGCTCTATGACTTATCTGTCCAAAGCCGTGGTCGTGTACGTTCACGATTTCCTCCCCAGTGGCAGCTGTCTGATGCAGTGAGAAGAGCGGCTTCAGGAACCTCACCGTCAAACTGGGACCAGTGAATTATTTTATCTATATTATTAATTAGCATATACTATTATAATATGGTATTTATTTGAAAATTGTTAGCCTACATACATTAATTACCTTTCCTTTTAAATATTTAATAATTTATTGTTTTATTCAAGAATTCCATAATTTAATCAAATGCAAACAGCGACCAGTAACCCATAATACTGTATTATTGTTAAAAAAAAAAAAAAAAAAAAAAAAAACACAATATACCTCTATGTATATGTTCTGTTATATTGCTCTCTCTTTATAGTTATCACTGCATGTACCTAATGTTTGTTTTAGCACTTATTGCTAATCGATATAACACTACAACGCAGCCTTGCAGCTGACTGATATCTTTTGATGTATTACACCAATGAGAATAGAGCAGTATAATTTATCTGGTACTGTATTTTTGGGGCATGTTTACACGAAAAGTTACACTGAGATGAATGTTAAACCAGATTTGACTATGTACTGTACATTACTTAGTACCTGCATTGTTTCCTATATTTGGAGAATACTGCTGAGAGGAACAGGGAACAATACAGTAATTTCTTCCTTCTGAGAAAACGGCATGTTTATGTAAACGCGTTCGCTGATTTGTTCATAAGCTGATTTTCCCTCTAAACTGTACATTCTCAGACATCACAGCTTCATATCTCATCCGTTTAGTCAAAGATTTGTGGTTATATTTAATTGCACAACATTTATTATAATTAAACCGAGTGTATACAATATTTTAATAGAGATCTTGCACATCAATGTATTTATTTTCTTTTTTTAAATCACACACTTTGCCAGCATGTCAATAAGGACATTTGTAGACCTTCTCATTCATGCAGTTATGTGAAAGCAGTGCAACAGTTCATGGGAACAATCAGAATGAGGGGAGATATAAAAAAAATAAAAAATGCCATTCAGAAAAAAAAAACCCTCTCTTATTAAAAGTCATTGAATAGCTGTTTTAGGCACTGAAGTCTATTGTACTATAAGTTAAGTTGTTTCTCTCTGTACTGTTTTACTGGACTAGAACTTTGAAAATAAAACCATTAGTTAAGCAGATTACAGAGTCATGTTTTCTTTTTATTTAGTTAGTTATTTTTTATTTTTAAATCATTATTAAGTAGAACTGTCAACTTTAATTCTAATATAATGTTTAATATTTTTAATCTTTAAACTTGAATCTATTGATTCGTGTTCATGGACACGAATTTCCAGCTTTTTTTCGTGTCACCGATCACGACTGCCTCCCTCTGGCTCTGGCTCCATAGCAACGGAGGCAGATGATCATGGGTAATGCTGACAGGTGTTAATGCTAAAGGTAATATTTTTCTTGTTTTCTATGAGATAATAAGGCAGAAAATATACAGTTATGGTAAGGTTTAGGGTTCTACTGTAATAAATGTTTAATTCAATTCATTTTTATTTGTACAGCACTTTTAACAATAAACATGGTCTCAAAGCAGCTTTACACAGATAATGTGGTGTTTGTCTCTAATTAACGCAGTCTCCTTAATCAACCAGTAGATTGTATTTACTGTATTTTGACTGGAAGGAACCACGGACGATGGTGTATAATAGCGAGCAGCTTACCGAATAAAAAATAAATAAAAAAAACGAGAATGTAATATCCTGCTTAAATGTTGAGAAATGGTGCTTGAAAATTGAAAAATCAATAACAAACGATAAAACTAAATAAAAAAATATAGCATCTGTGGTGGCAGAGGCACCAAAAATACTTCGTATTAAAATACATTACATAGAAAGCCGTCCTCAGTGACACGAGATAAAAGTAAAATTTGTGTCTATGAACACATCAATAATTACATCTTGTGACTATTTCACGAAATGCCGTGAGACTGGGCTGGTTTGGTATAATGCCACATTTAAAGTTTGGGCACCTCTACTCTGGAGCAATACAGTAATCCTCGCTACATCGCAGTTTAGATGTTTTGTAATGCCGGTTTTTACATGGAACATATCTAATTTTGTTTTGTGGATTTTTCACTGTATAGCGGGATGTTGTGGTATATAGGTAGCAGTGGCGGTCGGTCAGGGCCTGCAAAGCCTTCTCTGTTCCATTAAATTGTATTAATTTATTCCCAACTGTTTATTCTCTTCATTTCGTAGCATTTCTCTTGGCTGCACTGCTCCCAGTATGTGTATGTGAATGTTAGATTTTTTTTGTCCAATCAGATTTCAGATTACACTTTGCGGATATTCGCCCAATGCGGGCCGAGGGGTGGGGTTGATAGGCGAGGGAATACTATATAGAAAAAACAGGTTATGGTTCTGTGAACAAAATCACTTTGTTAAAAAAAGTAACTCAGAATGCACAACACATCAAAACCTTAAAGAGGATGTGATCGCCCTGAAAGCCAACAATTGAAAGCTGAAGCTGCAGTGAGCACAGACAAACCAAAATTGGACACTGAAGACTGGAAAACGAAGTTTGGTCTGATGTATTATGATCTCAGCAGAAAGGTGGTAAGGTCAGAATTTCAGAAGAAGGTCAGATCCAGCAGAATCCAGCAGTCCAGGCTGGTGGAGATGGTCTAATGGTGTGGGGAATGTTCAAGCCAACATGTGAACATGAAGGGTTGGGTTCATGAAACAAGCTTCACCAGTGGCCTTCTCAACCCCTCAGACACTGACATTTGGTAGGCTAATCTAAATAAAAAATCTCAATGAAAGCTAGCTAACATTAGGCTAATAATTTTACATACTTTAATATTTACTGTTTAATAATAAAGCTATTATGTGGTATAGGAGGTTGCTAGCAAAATTATTACCGTTAGGCTAATACATTTTATATATTCTAAAATGTATTAAAACCAGAGTTTAAGTTTGCTAGCAAGATAACAAAATTTAGTTTATATTATATGATTGAAAGCAATGGCCAAATTTGCTACACACACACACACACACACATCTATCTATCTATCTATCTATCTATTTATTTATCTCTAGCAGACAAAAACATGAACATGATGAATACACATCATACCAATCATGTTCATCATCAATACTGACCACTGGATGTTCAACATGGCATGTGGTAAAGGACTTTCTGAGGATATAAAATTAGTTTTTTACGGTTTTTATGTTTTTATTTGTTTCTCTCTGCAAAGATGCTGAAAGTCCTTGTGCTGTGCATCAGGTGCAAATTCTGGCTGCAAAAAAACAGATGCATGAGTGTTTTTGCATTGCTTTAGAGGTTGCAAAAGCGAAAGGCACACTGCACCTAGTCGGTTTGCAGGCCGTTGTCCCAGAAGAAAGGCTCTTCTGAAGCTGTCTAACAAGAAATCCAACAAACAGTTTGCTGAAGACAACCTGTCCAAGCGCATGAATTACTGGAAACATAACCTGTAGTCTGATGAGACTAAGATAAACATGTCTGACTCAGATGGTTTCAACATGTGTGGCGACACCCTGGTGAGGAGTAGCAAGAATATTGTGTCTTGCCTACAGTCATGCATGAGATGCCGCTGAAGCTGGGGAGCTGCGGGTCATTGAGGAAACATGGATTTCAACATTTACTGTGACATTCTCAAGTCAAGTCAAGTCAAGTCAAGTCAAGTCAAGTCAAGTCAAGTCAAGAACCTTTTTTGTCATTTCGACCATATATCACTGACGCAGTACACAGTGAAATGAAACAACATTCCTCCAGAACACTGATGCTACATAAAACAACATAAAACATCAATCACAGAAACAGAAAAACACATGGCCAAGAACTAGTAAGTGTCCTTGTCACATACATTTCATGTGTTCTAAAGAGAACATGATGCCCTCCCTTTAAAAACTGGACCGAACACACCGTTATGATGACATCTGCCTTGCTGAAGGTGAAGGTGATGAGGTGGCTAAGTATGTCTCCAGACCTGAACCCTATTGGGGCATTCTCAAGCGGGAAGTGGAGAAGCGCCATGTCTAACATCATTATAGATGGGTGGAAAAGGATCCCAGCAACAAACTGTGCAGCTCTGGTGAATTCCATGCCCAGGAGGATTAAGGCAGTGCTCACACAACATATTGACACTTTGGACACAGTTTTGACATGTTCACTTAGGGTGCACTTTTGTTGCCAGTTATTTAGACAATAATGGTGGTATGTTGAGTTATTTTGAGATGTAGATCTCTCAGTAAATCTCTCTCTCTCTCTCTCTCTCTCTCTCTCTCTCTCTCTCTCTCTCTCTGCAGCTGTATCATACAAATAAATAGTTTAAAAATCATATATTGTGATTTCTGGATTTTTTTTTTTAGATTATGTCTCTCACAGTGGACATGCACCTACGATATGTCATCTTTGTCATTGATATTATTGATGGAATTGACCTCGCAGCTGTGATCTGAGTTGATGAGCTAATGGTGGGTACGCAGATGGCATCCCCATACTGCATTTCTAACACAATCATGACATAGAGATCCCACGGGGAGCAGCATGATGAGGATGATAAAAGCTCATCCGGAAAAGCTAGATGTAAACTCTGGCACAGAGCTGCACTGGAACATTGGTTCGGTTTAAAAAAGAAAACTAAGGGGTCCCATGGGTTTGCTTTGGCCCTCCATGCCATATCAGAGAAGAAGAGAGAAAAGGGGAAAATAAGGACCAGCTTCATGTTTCTCATTAGAGGTCACTGAATTGCTGAATACAATTGTTTCATGTTGTACAATAAGTTTAACTGAACTAGAATGTTCAATATATAACTGCATTATTTAAGCAGATTACAGGGTAATGTTTTCTATTGTATATTTATTTTTACATATTAAAATCTTTAATGATGATAACCATGACAACTTTAATTACACTGTAATGTTTGGTATAATGCAAAAATAATTTTTGCGCCCCATCGCCCTCAATCCAGTTATATTTTTGGCTCGTTATAGGAAAAATGTTTGGGTGCCTCTGGTTTAGACTGTTATAGCCTCTGTAACTGTTTAACTGTAAATAAGCTTCACCATATATACAACACTATTTGTGGTGTGAGAATTTGAATAGATTCGAAATATCTCGCTTTGCCGTACAGCCGCAGCATCTCATTATGAGTGAAGCATCACGTTTTTTTTTTATAGTCTTTGCATTTTTTTTTTTTTTTTATAACTAAATTGACAGGAAAATGTATGAAAAATTGTACACTTACATACTGTTGGGTTATTTAAAAAAAAATAATATCAAATTGTAATTATTATCATTCTTATAAGATAATGATGAAGATGATGTGCAATTTTTTTCCTTTGCAACATATGTTAAATGTACACTATTTGTGGTGTGAGAATTTGAATAGATTCGAAATATCTCGCTTTGCCGTACAGCCGCAGCATCTCATTATGAGTGAAGCATCACGTTTTTTTTTTATAGTCTTTGCATTTTTTTTTTTTTTTTATAACTAAATTGACAGGAAAATGTATGAAAAATTGTACACTTACTTACTGTTGGGTTATTTTCTTAAAAAAAAAAAAAAATAAAATTGTAATTATTATCATTCTTATAAGATAATGATGAAGATGATGTGCAATTTTTTTCCTTCGCAACATATGTAAAATGTTTTACACTTCTTCTTACACTTGCACTATGTCTACTCATGGTTTATTAATAATCCAGCTCCAATCCAGCAAATCCAGTTTTCCATGTTTTCTGTCTGGAGTGCATGGAGCCTCCTGTCTCCCTGTAGGCAGGTAGCTCTTCTGTGATTTGTTTCCCAGCATCCGACTCAAGCCACGGGCTCTAGGAGCCACTCATAGGCCTCCTGAACATCGTTCACATGTGGATGCTCACAATGAATAATTAACATTGTTAATCACACTTTCTGGTGCTTTTTTGTTACTGGAGTCTCTGCTAGGATTTACTCATCTTGGATCTGCTGCTTTCTTTTGCTTGAGAGGTGTTTGACAGGCTGGGAGTGGCCGCCTGCTGCTCTGTGTGAGAGGAGGATAGAGAGGGAGAGAGCAGGCAGAGGAGAGGAGAGGAGAAGAGAAGGGAGGTGAGTAAAGCTGCCCTGAGATGCTCTGCTGGCTGAAGGAGGAAGAGATGTCCGTGCAGGAGTTCCAGGAGCGAGTGGGCTGCGTTATCACCCATGTTGGTGAGTCCTTTCCTCCTTTAGATTTGCTTTAGGAGTGATGAAGGGGTGTGGTGACCGGGCATCATTACATCATAACCTCATCCTCGGTTTAGATCCCTGCATGCTTTCTTTAGATAGATATCGTGCAGCAGTGCACCGGTTTCATTCAATATTTATATGATCTACATGATTTATATGAAATTCTTTCTTTTTTACTATGTGTTTCAGCACTGGTGATTCACACTAGTTCATACTAAAGCATTTTTACATTTCTTAATAATTGCTTTTTATGAGCTTGATTATCTGGAACGTATGGATTAAAGTCTATGCCTACAGTCCCTTCTTTTGTTTAGTGAATGAACAATATGCGATGATCACAATATAGGGGAAGTAGGTTATTGTGCCATGCTTCTGCCGAGAGCCTTCTCCTCCTCTTTCTCCTCCTCCCCCTTTTCCTCGTACAAGACAAGCTGGTGCTGAGGCGGCCTCATGGGACAGGCTACACGTTGCCATAGAAACTGAGCCGGCCTGCACGGCTATCCTCGCTACATTGATTCATGGCACCGTATAACCTCTAAAACGCCTCCGTCGTCCTCTTCACAGCACACAAGGGAATCCCAATTACTGCTCCAGCTGAGGTTTAAGATCTACACTGCTTCATAAATGGCTGTTAAACTTAAACCAGTCCCGCTAATCTGTGATTAATTATTATCTCTGAGCAGCATAAATGGCCGCCTCTGTGCTGTATTTTGACCTTGGCCTGTAAATATGACGCAGTCCATTACTGGAAATCTTCTTTAGTGGTCTTTAGCATTGAAATAAAACAATAGGGTTAGCTTGGGGTTAGGCTTATTTAATGAAACAATCAGTTTATTTTTTTAGTGGAAACAGGGAGCAGTTATCAGTGTTTGAGTGTCACCCTGATGCATGGGCCATTGTTTACATATGAAAAGAGCAACAATCTGGAGCGGGAAAAGACTTCATAGTCAGACGTGATACCGCTTCTTGTTGTATCAATGACACACTGGGAGAGAATTATCCCAGAGCCAATCAGCTTTCCGCTTAGTTCCTGATGACATCAGCTTACTGTGACTCAATGAGTAACGTATGACTTATATCTAACAGCTCAACAAATATTTAATTTTTTAATAATAAAATTAAAAAACACGATGACGCTTATTGTAGTCACTAATGTCTAATTCAGTTCTGGTGAATCGTCTACGTAAATGCTATTTATAGACCATATATAATACGGATCTGCAAACATTATAACATTATATTCTTTAGTTTAGCTGGTAGCGTTTTTAATGAAAGGAGAAGCACTGGCTGACATCAGTAAGTTATGAGTTAAATCAGTGGTCCCATCCCCCGGGACGCAGACTGGCAACGGTCCGTGGGTCAATTGGTACCGGGCCACACAGAAAGAATATATAACTTACATTATTTCCGTTTTATTTATTATCTAATTCTGAACAATGTTTTATTTTGGAAAATGACCGCCACATTTGTCTATGACTCACTCTTGATGCATGTCATGATGACCTTCTTAAAGGGGCTGCTCCGGCTTAACACATAATGCATTACCGCTAAACTGAAACCCCCAAGAGAGCAAAATGAACAAAAAACAACACAGTGGATTCACGTTTATTATTATATTTAGAAAATACCAGTTTTAATGCTGGTCGTATCTTTTTATTTTGTTGTATTTATCCGCCACACCTTAATGGCCGGTCCGTGAAAATATTGTCAGACATTAAACCGGTCCGTGGCGTGAAAAACGTTGGGGAGTGCTGAGTTAAATCACTTGCCTGGGAGTGATACATTCATGCTGCTCTCAACACTGTGTATCAGCAGAAATCTTTGAGATACAGTAGCTGTGTGTACGTTTTCAACCTGCACACGTGTACAATACAGGACATGAAAATAGTGTCGCTAGGGTCACTATTCACGATATTGTATGACCACCTGTGTCACAGGATGCTCAAAGTCCAATAATTCATGTTTTGATTTTAATTCATAATTCTATCATTTTTTGTGTTGCTGTACCTACATATAGTCTAAAAAGTATTAAAAAGATTTTTTACAGTTGTCAGTTGATAGAACGTATTTTCTTTTATTAAACAAATTCACCCAAAAAAAATAGAGATTTGATTACAGTCACAGGCCTGTTGCTTTTCCTCTGTAAACGAATGGAAAATGTGGCTATTCAGCTGTTCCTGAAGGAAACCTAACACAGCCAGGGTATTTAAACATGCCCATGGAAAATTGTAAAAGGGATCTGCTGAGTAGAATGTAGTTAATGACTGGGCAAAGCAGACATGGCTCACATCTCTCCAAGCCTCACAGCCTAACGTAGTTGTCTATTAATGTGAGTTAAAAACTAAAATTGGCACCTTAGTTTTACATTTTATATCATTAAAATCCCCTTCCTTTATAGATGAAGCCACAAATCCTAAGTCCTCAATTATTATGAGGTGTATTTACATAGGGATCTTTGTGTTTATTGGGTGGTCGAACATTCCAGTGCAAAAATACAGGATTTATCTAGCAAAATGTTTGTTTCCATTTGTACACAGTATCTACACATTGGCTTTATGTGCACAAGAGACCCAGTGGCGTTTACCTTGTGGTTGTTGTGGTAAATACAAACAAGTTAATTGTCACACACAAATCCTATAAAAAGCCAGCAGGGTCTGTGCGCTAACAAATGCAACATGGCATAGGGCTTTTTTGCACTTTCAGTGATTATTTTTGCCCAACTCTCCGATTCCTGTAACCAGTACCGATACATTTGTGTGTCGGTACTGAAAATTAAGCACCAACAGAAAATTAAGCACATGTGTTGGTTTGACATGTGCTTAAATTGTATACAATTATTTGCACTGAACTATATGTATCCTGAAGTGATTGTCTGAAATGTGCACAGCTATAATCAGCGTTCTCAGCTTCTTGGTAAAGGATGTTTTCACCCCCGAAAATGAGTCGCTTTGTCCAGGACTTCTGTATGCTGGAACAATAGCTGTTATAAACTCAGGAACCTGTCTATGGGCGTTGTGTCGACTGATCCTATATGCGAGCCCACATCCAAACTCACACAATTAAGCTGAGTGCACAGCTAAGACATAGATTCCAAAAAAACAAAACAAAAAACTCAACCCCGGTTCAACTGCCAATGTAAAAAGGTGAACAATAGGAAGGTCGCTGGACTTCCTTCCCTCATTCTCAGTCAGTTGGAAGTGCATTACCAATATTACGTCAAAACTTCCTTCCTTACTTCTTGTCAACTGATATTCTATCAGTGCTGTGTTTATCTCGAAACATAAACTCATATTCAGCACTGATGCTCACTCGGAGCTCTGGCCTTTATCTGTCCTTTTGTCTTTTCTTTTCCCATTGGTGATTCACTGGAAAACCTGTTTTTCCATATTTTATTGTTATTGTGCAGTAAATGTGAGTTGCTTATGGTCTGCATGTTTCCTGTTCAGGCAAGCTGCTGTACTGTACCTGTGGGACACTACAGCATTCCTCATCTCACGCTTGGCGTTCTGACGTCTACATTTCATGCCTTTCAGTTTCCTATCTGTGATGATCGCAAATGTTGAGCTATTTTATGAGTTGCTCAGTAGCTCCTGGTTCCACAACCTCAAATGACTGTATAAGACTGTAGAAAGGATATTACTCAGAATCACACATTCCAGTGCTCATGTTAGTTCTCACTTTTCAGTGTTCTGTATTGTTTTAAAGATTTATAATCAAACTCTTGATGTCACCCAAATGAGGATGGGTTCCCCCTTTGAGTCTGGTTCCTCTCAAGGTTTCTTCCTCATAACATCTAATGATTTTTTCCTTGTTACAGTCGCCATGGCTACTCATCAGGGATAAATACACTTTAGGACAATGTCTGTTGTAAAAAGTGCTATAGAATAAACTTCTATCTATCTGTGAAGCTCTTTTTTCAGTCGGATGTAATTGTCCTCGAATCCATTCATTCAGAACAGCTGGGGAAGTACATGAAAAAAAAATAAATAAATAAAAGATGAACTTCTGAGTACATTGTGTAACTGCAACCTTTACCTCCTGTATAGTGACCACGGTGCTGTTGAGTGCTTTTAAATAAGTAATGTGTGTGTAGCATTACTTTGCTTGCCCAGCCTGCTTGCTTTTTGTTATTCTTTTTGTGTTGGTGTAATGTGACAGCGGAAAAATGGCTCCTTTGCACCCTTTGAACAATATGGGCAAAGCCAACTGCTGCTTGTACACGGTATTTAGCTCTCAGAAACCAGACGCAGTGCTGGGCAAGTTCCATTGAAGATTGTTTTAAAAGGGAAGAGGCAGAGGAAGTATATACTCTAGACATGCCAGCGCTGCTTTTATTAAGCTCCTCCTTCCTGTTTACACGGGTCAGTGGCAAAGCAATTCTATAGGTTTTATTCTAACATGTGATTCTGTGGAGTTGAATGCGAATATTTGTACCGCCCTCATAGTGTTAAGGTGGAAAGAATGTTCCTCTGTTATATAACAGTTCTCAAATCTTGCTTTAGTTGCTTTAGTGTGGTCGGGGACAAGGTGGACCGTAGGTGGGAATAAATTCTGAAAGCAAAATTTACACGCCGTTTTTTCACGCCTACAGGTCTCCCAACCACATATAGAGCTGAAGGTCAAGGGCCCAGGGGAACGTGAAACAGAAACAAGATCAGAACACCGGGAAACCATGAACAAGTAACAGGAAACGAAACAACTTGCTAGAACTAGATGAGTTACTTTGCAACAAGACTCTGAAACAAAGGAGTAAATATACACACAATAATTAAACACAGAAATGGGGAACAACTGTGAAAGACACATGAACATTAGGACTGATAACAAGACAGGGCTGAGACTGAATATAAATAAAAACGAAGACGCATGAGAGACACGGGGCAAAAAACAAAAGACCACAGAAAAAACATTTAGATGCAGCCAGTATTCGCTTAATGGTGCAATAGGTGCTGCCACAAACAAAGCAAAGGGGGTGATTGCTGACACTGCCCACCCCAGAGAGTCTGGGGTGTTCTGGAGTCTGAAGAATTATTTACTGAGCAGGACAGAATGCGGAAACCTGTCTTGGAGGACAGCTTGGTAACTCATTCACGGTGAGGATGTTGTGGCAAGGGGTTGCACCACTGCCCCTGGGAATGAGCAGGTCATGGAAAAGGGCCACCATGCCGACGTCATATTAAGAAGGGTCATTAGAGGAGGCTTTGACATCACCCTCATGCTGCCTTGTGTTTAGATGGGTTTTGTGAGATAATTGGCTGCAGTGTTATCTCCAACCCCAGTTCCAAAAGAAAGCTTGCAAATTAACCCATATTTCATTCAGAATAGAACATAAAAAAAACTGAAATGTTTAAAGTGAGGAAATGTACCATTTTAAGAAAGAAATAAGGTGATCCTGATTGCTGCAAAATGTTCCCCACTGTGTAGCATCACATCTTCTGTCTGTATACATCTGGAAACTGAGGAGACCAGTTGCTGAAGTTTTGGAAGAGGAATGTCGTCCCGTATGTGTCTGATACCGGATTCTAGCTGCTCAGCAGTTCTGGGTGTGTTTTGTTGTGTTTTTTGTTTTACGTTTCGCCAAATGTTTTTAAATGGTGAAAGGTCTAGACTGCGGGAAGGACAGTTCAGCACCTGGACTCTTCTACTATCAAGTCACGCCACTGTAACCGATGCAGGTGAATTATACATAAACAGAAGGAATACTTATGTGTCTTTTAGAAACCATAAAACACAATCTGTTTCCAAGTGCATGTGTTGGTCTCACTTTCTCACTGAGATTAATGTAAACTATAATAAATTGCCTTCATTTGTCACATACTGTATACATTAAAGCAGAGTAAAATTCTTCTCTTCACACATTTCAGCTTGTTCAGAAACTGGGGCTCAGAGATGAAGCTGGAGCACAGAGGGTTAAGAGCCTTGTTTAAAGGCCCGAGTGGCAGCTTGTCGATATGCGCGTTTGAACCCTTGACCTTCCGAATCCCAGCACCACTGAGCTACCACTTCCCTATATTGGCCCCTCTAATGCTGTGGCCTCTCAGTGATGTGACAAACAGTGAAGGCTTTTCAGCTAAGAACGCATTTAGAAGCACGACTTTCCTGACAGACATCAGGGTGAAAGAAAGCAGCGCCGGCTTTTATGGTTTACAAGGTTTCCATTGCCGAGGAATGTTCATGTTGGCTTCAGAGGGCAATGTGAACTGTTGAACCTGTAATCTTACCTCACACAGAGGATGCTGTTGTGCTGTTTAATTCCACACAACAATCATAAAAAAGCTTTCCATTTTTAAAGACACGAAAATGTTTGACAGACATGTCCGGCAGTTTTCTTTAAGCTTAGGAACATTGCTCTGTGCCGCTGTGTGCCTGGGGAAGGAAGAGAATTCCTAGTGGTTTAGATCCAAGTGTGTGTGTGTGTGTGTGTGTGTGTGTGTGTGTGTATATGCTATAGAGATAATGTGTGTAAAAAGAGAGCGGAAAGGAGCAGCCCTTGTTTGTGTGAAGCTCCCTCAGACAGTCTATAACCAGAAACGCCCCTTACTATGATGAATATCTCATAGGGTGGGAGAGGAAAGGGGACGCCCCCCCCAGTGCTTGTGGCATTGTTGAGGATATTTGTGAGAAGCATGCTAGTTTGTTCCACGGCTTCAGAAAGGAGACACAGGACATCTCAGTGTCTCAGCAGAAGGACTGAAAGCGAAACGAGGAGAGGGCAGTCGGCCCGGATCAAACTTCATGATGGGCTCCATAATGTGTAAGTCTGGGTCATTACACTTCCATCAGCTTTTATATTCCTTCTGTAGATGACATTTACTGTGTGGCCTGTGTGGAAATCAGAGTGAGTGACATGTCTGTGGATCTCGCCAGATTGCCCAGAGCTGTACTGTGGATACAGTCAGTGTTGGGTGTATTTTTTTTCTGGTGATTGATGTCAAATCTGCTGGGATTTCTTTACAATTTATTAAAGGCTGTTGTATTGATTATTATTGCTATATTAACCCATGGCTCAGCTAATTCATGAGGAACACGCTAATATAATTTTTCATACTGTACATTTTGTGTATCAGCACTTAACAGTTAAAACTATCAGATTGATGTTTTTACGTTTATTGCCATGTGCATAAAAGCTTTGAGCATCCATATGCAGGGAAGTCTTTGTGCCGTACACACTTCTATACATTTAGAGCATAGACAACGATTGTAGATCGTAGAACACTTTTCAATGTAAGACCCTTTATGTTTTCCACCATAAGCGAGTCGAAAGGCTTTGCGGGGTTCTCTGTAACCTGACAATTGAAAATTTTTCTGTTTTACATAACACTTTTAGTTGCCTCACTAAACAACTATTCTTCTACTGCAGACAGCATGAATCAGTGCAGCAGTAAGGACACTCAAGGACAGAGTGTGTGATGTGTGTGCTGGATGCTGGATTTTGGGGAGAGAGGGAGGGAGAGAGAGAGAGAGAGAGAGAATACTGTCAGGTAGAGCGGAGTGCAGTAAATGAAGCCTGTGCAGGAGGGAAAAAGCAGGAATGAAGAGATTAGGCGTGTGTGAGTGACCGCTCAGCTCTGATCCGTGTGCTGTGGATTGACCTCGCGTACGCAGCCTGTCTCACAACAACACAGAGAGGAGGGCTAGTTTTTTTGCAGTATGGACTACCAGACCTTGCCAGCTACGTGCTCAGGATGCGGGAGTCACAAACGCTGGCCATCCCACTCAATAGTACGCATCTCAGCTGGGGAGATGGAGTCCTATCATCACTTTCTGACCATGTGCAAGGACACAGAGTCCACCACCTGGAAAAGTATGCCATCTGCACCTTCCAAGAGTTTCTCCGATCCATGCGCTGGGGGTGGAGTATTTCCTTTTAAGTCTCTCCTATTATCCAGGTATCGCCGGGTATCGATGCGTTAACATCGGGAGATTCTCAGTGGTGGCGTGCTTACAGCGTGTGTTGACAGTTTGTGCTACACGAGGAGGATCAGGTGTTTAGGTGAAATAGAGATAGCTAGTTATTTAGCTAATAAGTAGCTTTGACCTGGAACCAATAAATAAAAAAAATATCATGGTAAAGTGTGTAGTAAAACAACATTGTATATTTGTGTAATGCTCAGATTTTTCATTGTTTTGTTGACGAATTCAATTTCTTTCAGTTCATTCGAAAGCTTCACTGCTGAGCCTTTGCACAAGGAGAACCTCAAAATAAACAGAATAGAACATGTGACGTGTTGTTTCACAATAGACGCGTGATTATAAGTTTCCCATGTAGAAATGCACAGCATGTTACCCCAGTGTACAAGGAAAAGAGGTTGAGACAAGTGTAAGTTTATAAGCTTTAGCATGTTTATTAAAATTGTTTATTTCTAAGTGATTTTCAATGTCTGTGCATTTCATTTGCTCTCTAATGCCATTCTCCTTTTGCACAAGGAGAACCTCAAAATAAACAGAATAGAACATGTGACGTGTTGTTTCACAATAGACGCGTGATTATAAGTTTCCCATGTAGAAATGCACAGCATGTTACCCCAGTGTACAAGGAAAAGAGGTTGAGACAAGTGTAAGTTTATAAGCTTTAGCATGTTTATTACAATTTTTTATTTCTAAGTGATTTTCAATGTCTGTGCATTTCATTTGCTCTCTAATGCCATTTTCCTTGTTATCCTTCAACTGCCACACGATTCATGATTTATCACAAAAAAAAAAAAAAAGACTGACGTTAACCTCGAATCGCCAGACGCAGAAATGACAGCACGTCGGATATTTCTGGCTTGTCCTTCAGTGAATAACTCATCCAGAAGTAATGCCACATCAAGGCCATGAAATAACTTTCCTCACAGAACTAAATTACAAATCTGGTTTCTAACCTCGTTTTGTACAATTCCGCAGGAGACACAGAAGAGTGTGTGTGTGCGAGAGGAATGTTACTGAGTTTTTGTGGTGTAAGTGTACAACGTTTTTTTTTTTTTTTTGTTTTGTGAGCGAAGGAATGGTGTATTTCGGTTGCTCGACACATCCTTAAGATACATCTTGCAGTCAAAAAGTGATCACTGAACTGGAATCATGCACACCAAATCTAATCCGCTGTAAAAGAAAATTATATTCCACACACAAAATAAAAAGTACAGAGTCAGCAAACTTTCACTGTTGACTGCATTTTGACTGTTTAAATGCACAGAATTTGGTGCTTGTGTAGATTTTTTTTGTACAGCAAAGCTTACACCTGTTAGGGGTTTTTAGATCAGGACCTACAGCTGGGCTAAATCTATAGATGCACCAATACAGATTATCCTGAGTACTGTAAGAAAAAATGAAGAAGACAACGAAGATCGTAATGAAGAAGTTTATAACAGCGTAGCAGTGACAAAATACACGAAGCACTTTGGGTTCAGCGGAGTCAGAATGAACCCAGAGCAAACTCTGCCCAGATATTTTATATTGTTCTTCCCTTTGAAGTATAGACCGGAGTTATCCTTTAAATGTAAATTAGATATAGGACATGCATGAGGAAACAAAAGGCTGGGGAAGACCATTTTTGGGGGCGGAGGTCAGCAGGTGGTAATCACTGGTATTCGCACCTTTTTTGGTGCCGGCCCCGCAGTAGGTCAGGAAGGGGTATTGTGTGAATGATAATCATGGTCTTAGATACCTTTTGGTTAGAAATGGTCCTTGAAGGTTTGCTGTCTATCCCAGACTGATTCAATCATGACTATGATTAGTATTGATACAACTGAAATTCTACATAACTACATTTGTGAAATGTAAGCCGTTTGCGGATGAGCTTATTTTGATATAGCGTAGGGTGGAATCTGGGTTGAGGCAGTCTGTAATTCTTACAGTACAGTTAATGTTTTTTACTCTTATCAGTGGACCTCTGATCAGAAGCTTTAAATCCCAAGACCCTTAACTGCTGAATTTGATCCTTCAAATAGTTTGGTGTTGGTAGAGTATCTTTTACAGAGATGATGATGTCTGTCAGCCGAAGCGCCCAGAGCATTACCGAGATAGTTTATGTGAGTGCTCGGTGCTTGCAGAACTGAAGTGCTCTTCTTTCTTGTGCCACTGTAGTACCCCTGCATGAACTTTTTGCAGAGCACAGTCCTCAGTCTGCTTTCCTTTGCTCTGGTTTGGTTGTTAAAGTCATTGTTAAACCCTGGTGCTACACTAAACAACGTAAAGCTACATAACATAAAGATACATAAACTGCATCGAGTGCAACCTAGTGCAAACAGTACAGACAAAAAACAGTACCGACAGACAGACAACACAAGACAGTGTGGGACAATACACATAACGCAAGATAGCGCCGCCCAGTAAACCTACTGTATAATCTGAATATACAGTACTGTGCAAAGAGAACTATAAAATCTATAACCAAGAGTATATATAAACATATGTATGTATATGTAGTTATGTATATGTAAGCTGTGCCACTTTAGAAAGATAAAGAGATAGCGCTGACCTCAGACACTGCCACTTATCATGTTTCTTTCTGTCATCTTTTAATAAGCATAATAATAATTAAAATAAAAATGATAATTTTTGCACCGCACGCAAAGGATACACCGATCAGGCATAACATTATGAGCACCCCCGACAAGTGAAGTGAATATCAATGATTATCTCTTTTTACATGCCATCTGATCTGATAGTGGGTGGGATTTTTTAGGCAGCAAGTGGCAATTCTGAACTCAAAGTTGATCAGAAAAATGGGCAAGCGCAAGGATTTGAGCGAGTTTGACGAGATTGCAGGACGACTGAGTTAGAACTCATCTCCAAATACTGCAGCTCTCAGGAATATGCACATGTGAAGTGAAGGCCGGTGTGGTCGGATCCAACAGACGAGCTCCTGGAGCTCAAATTGCTAAACAAGTTAATGCTGTTAATGCTCGATGGATCGGGACTGTTTGGACAGCAAAATGAGACCAACACAATATTAGTCAGGTGGTCATAATGCTATGCCTGATATTTGGTTTGTAGAACCATGTAACTTGTTTATGTCTAAAAAAAAAAAAAAAAAAAAAAAAAAATTTTACTTTTTCTTTTTTTTTTTTTCCCTTTTGGTTAAAAAAAAAACATAAATTTGACTCTTGCTTTTTTTTATTTGCCCTTTGGATTTTATGCTGGGTCCTCTGACCTTGGTGAGATTACTGTCGTGCCACAAGGAAATCTTTTGATTGAATAAACTTGGGTGATCAAAGGTGTTCTGAATAAGATTTACATCTGGATGTAAAAAAAAAAAAAAAGACCTTCCACATAAATTTGCCTCTTGCTTTTTTTTATTTGCCCTTTGGATTTTATGCTTGTCCCAGAAGACTGGGTCCTCTGACCTTGGTGAGATTACTGTCGTGCCACGACAAGGAAATCTTTTGATTGAATAAACTTGGGTGATCAAAGGTGTTCTGAATAAGATTTACATCTGGATGTCACTTTATAAGATTAGACCTATGAACGCGTTTAAAACTTGTTTAAGAGCATTGATTTATTTATTTTTTTAAACGTAGTTCACATGCACTTTTCAGACAGTACAAATCATTGTGCAGTGTCTCTATTGCTCCTTTGTGGGTGGCAGAGGACTTGAAAAGATACTTGGCCTGCTTTCGTATCGCTCGTACTTTCTCCTAGAAGCGTGAAAATGTTGAGTCACACTACGCTTATGATCACCCCGAACGCGATTAATATCACAAGGCCGGCGGTTTCTCAGCTTTGAGTTCTTCAAGAGTTTGTCCTTTGTATATCTAAACCTCTCCTTTTAACACAACAGCTCAAATACGAGCAAAAAAGAAAGTGCCAAAAGGGATTTGTTTTTTGCTAGTGACATTTTTATGATAAAATTAGGGGGTGAGAATTTTATTTCAAAATAGTCTTGTTGAAATGTGACTTGGTCTCTGGGAAATCGAAAAGACATGCAGTTTGTATGGTGTGTTATTCAGCAGAATAGTTTCAATCTCCGGTGGCCCACTGGCTGCAGTAACATTGGGTTCAGTGTATTACACAACAGCACGTGGTGTTTTGGTGACACGGGGTAGTATGTTATTTTGTAGTTTTACTGTTTCTCTTAGAACGTTGAATAGTTAGATTGTGGAATGCAAAGCCTAAGGTGGTAAAAACAAAACTTTTAGATGGCTTTTAGAAGGGGAGGGTTTTGAGACCTACAGGTTTTGGTTTATTTGGTGATCTTTGCGTATGGGGTTCTGCCAGCTGGTGCGGACAACAGACATGCCTACGGAAAATAAAAGTGACAGTTAAAGGCTCTTATAGAATTCTGGTTGTTTTCTTCATGATCCACGTGATACAATAGTCACCTGATTGAAGCTCTGTGAGTAGAAGCAGTCACACCGGTGGATTGATCCTGGATTCTGAGATCTTTTTTTCCTGGCTGAGTGTTATGTAAGAGCCCAAAACAAGCATGCATTAACACGTAAAGTCTGATATTGGGGTAAAGGCTGAAGAAAACTGTTTGGGTCACAGGCTGGCTGGTGATTAATACAGCCAGGTAATGAGTAAATCATCTGATCTGATACCCAACAATTTTGGGTATTAGAGAGAAATTAGAACGATATGAATAACTACACATATTGTCTCAAGGTCCTTATCTAAACATCCTGCTGAATCTGAATCGAAGGCACTACTAAACAGCTTATCGCGTTTCATTATGAAACAAACTTGTATATCATTCTTTCCTGACTTTCAGGAGCCAGCGTGCGGCTATGTCAACATGACAAGCGATTTAAAATGTCTTTGCGTCTCACTGTTACATAAACCCACTGTACGTAGGAAGGAAGGTGCCTCAGCCCCTTATACAATGTCTCACCCAGAGAGACATTGGGGGAAATACTTCCCCAAGGATGATAAACAGCCTCGTACTCTAAGGCGTCTGCTGGAGCTCATGCTGCAAAAAGGGTGGGGGGGCGGTGGTCTGTGTGCAGCATGTGATTTTGATTTGGAACACAGCCAAACTCAGGAGAACTTGTACTTTGTACTTTCCATCTTGTTGAGAGGGAAAGAAAAAAAACCTTCCCTTCAAGCCACATGCCACCCCCCATGGTCTTGCACACATGGTGAACTTACTGAAACCATGCCGTTGTTTTGAACCTCCCCCAATCCATCTCTTCCAGTGGGAGACAAGCTGGTGCACTGCCTGTTTTTCCCTCCTAAGCTGCTGATAGGTCATCTTTGGCAGTCTAGTAGCGCAGCCCCACGAGAGATTATGCCTTGTTCTGCTTTGTGAGTTGAGGCAGAACGAAAAAAACGGCAGAGCTGGAAAAAGTGACCAGAGTCGCACAGACACTTCCCACAAATATGCATCTCCTGCCAGCACTCCGGCGCAGCTGCCGGCTCTCCTCGAAATCCTGAGAGAGTCTCCGAGACGGATGAAGATGGTCAAAACTTAACTGTTTGGGTAAACATTACCATTCTCTGGACAGTATTTGTTATTCTTCTGGATCCGAGTCTCTTTGCCGTCTGGTCATCATGATCAAGCGCACTAAACCAGTCATGGGTAAGATTTAATGTCTTAAACTCCGGTATTTCAATCAGGTTCCCACTAGTGGAGTAGTTTGTTGACATCAAGGGCTGGTGGGGTTTCTCAGGAAAGCTCAGAGAGATTTGCAAGCAAACAGTTTGCAGTGAATGCTTTGCAGACAAAGTGTCTTGATTGTTCTGTTGTTGTTGTGAGTGGGAGGTTTTGCTGCTTGTGAAGACAGTGGTTCTGGTACTCTGGCCTGTAAATGTCCACTTTAAAGCGTGTCACACAACAAGGAAACTGATTGTACGCTACCGCATGTCGATTTGCTGCAATAGCAACTAAATTCACACAACAACTCACATCCAAGTGTTGACATTCAGTAGCAGGCAGTTCAAGTAGTGATAGGAGGTGAGATTCCTGCTTTGACTTGGACTGTATCCAGAAGTAGCACTGACAGATGTTTGTGTGTGTGTGTGTGTGTGTGTGTGTGTGTGTGTGTGTGTGTGTGTATATGTGTAAAAATTCCTCCATGTACCCACAGTTCACCTGCATGAGATGCCATAAGCTTTGCAGACTAAAGCAAAGTCATTTCAAGCTCCTTTATTAGTATTCTGAGTATTGAGCCACTTTTCGAAGCCAGATGTTTATGTGAAAAAAAATGCTGTAGAATTCTATTCTTTTTTTTTAGCTTCTACAATCTGACAGGTCAGAAGTGAATATTTAGCAGCAGCTCTGACAATAGATAGATTGTTCCTGTAAAATCATGATCACCAGGGACTTTTAAAGTGGACCGTTTGCGTAATCCAATCTCAATAATAAATGAACAAAATACGTGGACTTGTTTATTAAATGACAATACATAATCATTGACAGTGTGGAACTTTCTATAAGTAGGAAAATGTCAGTGCGTCACCATGGGTAATCCCCCTCCAGGCTGCTGGAACATTAGAACTTCTCCGCACATGTTTTGATCTGCTTTCTTGCGGTCCAGCTCACTTCCTGTGTTTGTGCACACCTGTACTGTGTTCCTTTTGAGGATTTTCCATATATGTATTATATATATATATATATATATATATTCTCCCATTTGGCTTGTCTTAAACCTGCCTTCTGGCTGAGCATTAGGTTTTTATGTTACATTATTATAGTTAATTCTTTTATGAGTAGTGTGTCTCTCTTAAATTTGATCCACATTGTCCTTGCATTGCCCTTTGGTTGTCAATAAGTTAAAATACTGTATGTCTGCTTTGAACTTCCGCCTCCTGAGGAAATGGTCACACAGTACTTTGTAAAGTTCAGTGCGTTTTCCAGCACAGGAAAGTCCTCAGGACAGAGTATTTTGTGCTTCCCTGCTATAATCAGATCACCGGTTAAATGGAATAAATCAAATCAATTTTATAAATGAAAACCTGCTTTTTTTTTCTAAATTCATGATGTCATAAAAAAAGGAAACACGTGAGAGTGTCAGAGGTGAGAAGAACTGAAGTACAAATACTTTGTTACTGTGCTTATGTAGATTTTTTTTTGGTATCAGTACTTAACTTTTTAACTTTTTTAAGCAAATATCTGTACTTTTTACTTTACAATTTTCAAAACAGACGGTCACTATTTCTTTTTTCTCAACCTATTTCTTGTCATTTCTTTTATCATTTCCTGGCAATCACACACCACAGACGTAGACCAAGTAAATGTAGTGAAGGATGTGTGTACTTTTGCCACCTCTGCTGAATGTGTAAACTTGATAGAAATGTGTGAATAAATTTAGTGCCTGTCAAAAGTCTGGCAACATCATTTTTGAGAGACACGTGCATGTTCCTTTTGTTTTGTATGCAGTAAACTATTTAATTAAACACCGAGTTATTTTGACCAAACAAACATAGAAATGTACAGATGCTAAACTTTATATTCAATGAAAAAAAAAACTTCCTTAGAAGCTTTACACACTTTTGGTATCTGGCCGGTTAGTTTCTCCATATATTCAGCTGAAATATATATAATATTCTGCTATGCCTCTCATAGAACTTGCCATAGGTGTTCTTCACTAAATGGATATTTCTTTCTGACCTTGTGATCCAGTTCATCTCAGAGCAGTTCAATAGAATTTAGGTAAATGGGCACACATGGATTGGACTTATGCTTCGGCGTCATTGTCTTGTTGTATAGTGATGTTGGTTCCATGCTGTTGAAGTATGGAATGATAGACATGTTGAGTCAGTATTCCTTTCACTCGGAATAATCCTCCAACCTTCCCTTGCTCCAAAACGACCTCAACCTCAAACTCCTCCTTGTTTGACTGTGGGTATGTGATATCATCATCTCTCCTGTTCCCCATCTTACATAAGTTCTTTTGTTAAAGCCAAAAATGTCACATTTGGACCCATCTTTCTACATTCTTCCAGTCATACACCAATTCCTGTGTGGTTTTTCCCGGTTACATAGCTTTTTTTTGCTATAAACAAAAGAAACATGTGCATGTGTCTCCAAAGAGACTAGGTGTTTCCAAACTTGTCAAACAGGCACTATATTACAAACAATCTGTGGAAAGCTAACTATTTTAGCTTGGCTGAGAATTTTCTGTACATGATTTAAAAACTCAATAGCAGGTTTTCCCCTATGTTCTTAGAAAGTCTTTACATTTACATTGTAGGCAAGTGTACAAATGTAGGAAGTTTATCAGTGAAGTGTCAATTGTGCAAGTTCGCAGCATTACCCGAACTCTATATTTGGATATTTTTTTTTAAACCTGTGTAATGTTTCATTTATTCATTCCATTGTCTATTAGCATGAATATAACAGTACTATCTGTGTCTAATTGTTTTTAAACATTAATCTGCTCGTCAGGATTTTCAGACTGACTACTTCCCCTTTTTTGGGATTCAACTGATGACAACAGAATTTTCACAGTTGCATTGGGAGACTGAATTTTTGAGACGGACATTTCAGCTTTAATGTGATATTAAGATTTCTCTCATCGTACTATTCCAGCCCAACATTAGGATGAGCACAATTCATGATATATTTCTCAAAAACCTCTACTGAATACATTAACAACTGTCCATTACAGTACATTTCCATTATAGCTGAATTCCAAGTGAACAGGTTTGTGTGTTGTTGTTGTTTGAGCATCTTCTTGACATGTCTTATCCTTGCACAGTTGTACTGTATATTACAATATAGACACCACATCTTGTTACCTACTGTACCTACTGTACATTAATCACTCTCACCCCTGTACATATGGACCCATATCCTCATTTAACATACTGCTATTTCTTGTAAATTGGCCACTTACGCTTCTGGTTAGATGCTAACTGCATTTCATTGGCTCTGTATGTGTACTTTGCATAATGACAGTAAAGTTGAATGTAATCAAATGGAATCTAGATTAAATATCCATGAAATGCAAATTAATAATCAGCATTTATTTGATTGTTTTTTTGTTTGTTTTTTTAGTTTAGAAACAACATTCACATAATATTCACATAATACTACTTTCAGGCCTTGTGAGGAGGGAGGCGTGTGTGTGTGTGTGTGTGTGTGTGTGTGTGTGTGTGTGTGTGTGTGTGTGTGTGTGTGTGTGTCTTGTCCCAGTGGGAAAAGCCAAACTATTCCAGCTTTCCTCTCAGTCCTTAACTGCCTATTGTGATTCGCTTGCATGTCAGTGGGTCACCCCACCCCAGGGCAGTGAGATAACATCTATAATTTACATGCTCCTTGACGCACATTGTCTTTCCTTCGGAACATGCCTCTGGAGGATGCGCGTGTTTGTGTGTTTGCGAGCCTGCACGTGGACTTGCGTCGATTTGTGCCAAAATTAATTTAAAAAAATGTAATATGCGAATTTCCAACGAGTTGTAAATGTACTGCAGATGATAGGATCATGCATTGATTTGCATTGATCCAAACCATATGTTTCTTTATTATTTTTTTTTATTTTTATAGATATATACCCCAAAGCCCCAATCTCGATTGTATCTGCACAATGTGTGTAATATACAGTACCATTCTTTAATTTCTCTTTAGGCTATAGTTGTAGGTTATTAATATGTAGTAAAGACCGGTGGATTTTAATGCAGCTATTTATGCAAAGACATAGAGGAATGCTTGTTCATCTGTAGGCTCCATTGCCCTTTGGGTTGAACATTATCAATCTCTCACAGTTTTAAGCTAAAAAGCCCCTCCAGCGTCTATTTCTTAGGAAACAACTGCATGAACAGATGGCTTGTTTGAAGGGGCATGTCCTTTGCACATGGAAACAAACCAGAAACTGTATTCATGGCTGAAGGTCACTGCTGCATGGGGAACTTCAGAATGGGAACCCAATTTAGAAAGGAAGCGAACTTTGAGGGGACCTAGTTAGATCTGATGGCCTCATTTTTTCCTGTATCGTCTATGGCTGGTCCACCACAGACTGCCAGTTGTTTTCGTGTTGGATCGGGGAAACAGGAGTCAGCAGTTGCATGTTGTGGTTTTGAATGGATTCTGTAAGTGAGAATGATGGGCATGTTGTGGTAATATTTGTCGACTTTGGCATTCCTTTCTTTTCTCACTTTCCCTGTTCTTTTTTTTACACAGATGAGATCATGCAACAGGAAATAAGGCCTTTGCTGGCTGTGGACATCATCGAACAGCTTCACAGGCAGTTTGCAATGCTGTCAGGTAAGAATTACTCACTCAACCTTTAGCACTCTGAGCAATTGCTTTGCTGTCAGGTATTTCAGAAGGTTCCAACATGAAAGGAAGATTGCAGGAAGAATTCCAGAGCTTGTAAAGTCGATCACGTGGCAACAGCACAACAAATACCATCAATAGCTGATGTTAATGTTCATTTCTGATGTCGGAATGGGACATGAGTGACTTTGACCTTGGCATGCATGTTTCCAAAAGACAGATTGGCTGGAGTATTTTAGAAACTGCAATTTTCACACACACGTGTTAAGGCAGAACGGTGAGGACAACAAAAAATAAAAAATCAAATGAGTGGTAGATCTGCAAAACAGAACTGGATAGAGGGCAGAAGAGAAGGACCAAAATGGTTTGAGTTGACAGAATGGTTACTGTAACTATTATAATCACTATTTGCAGCCATGGAAAGCAGAAAAGCATCTCACGATGCATACACCATGAGGCAAACAAGATACAGCAGCAGTTCCTTTCCTACCAGGCAAGAACAGGAAGAATTTATTAGCTACAGAGCACATGCTTACTGAAACTGGGCAAAAAAAATCATTGCCTAGTTTTTTATTTATTTATTTAAATTTCTTGTAGCTTAATATTCACAGATTTATTTGCATATACATTCTTTAAGCATCTAAAATATGAACCACATTCAAGCGAGAAATTAGCTTACATACTGTACACTTGTTAAATGTAATCACATTTCTTACTTCGCTTTGTTTACACTAATAGTTGATTCATTGGGGATTGGTTTAGCATAAAATATTTCTCGGGTCTTAAAATATCTGGACCAGTTTTGACTGGTTTTGAATTGGCGCAATCAGTTTTTATCACTTCTATGCATGTTATATTTAATAAAGCGAAATAAACCTAAAAGACAACATCCATAATTCAAGACGTTTTGAAAGAATCATGCGCCTTTTACTTTCATCTGGCATCATGTTTATAATATACTGCAAGTTCCTCCTTTTACAGTAGCAGTTCTTTCTTTCATTACCCCTTTTTTTTTTTAAAACCTTTTTGAAGCCCATATTTATAGACCATTAAAACAAATAGACAAACAAAGTGCATGTTAAAACGTTACAGCTGGTCTTTTGCTGTTTTTGTTTATATGCAATAAACTAGGTCATTTAACGATATGAAGATTGACGTCGACCAAATAAAATATTACAATGTAGTGGCGGGCAGTCAAAGCCTTCTCTGCTGGCCTAAACACTATTAGAAGCACTGACCTACATTTACAAACTAAATTCTAATATTTGTTCCATAAAATTTTATTTATTTTTTGCCCAGAAGTTTATTCTGTTCATTTCGTAGCGTTTCTCTTCACTGCACTGCTTCCAGTACGGGTATGTGGATGTTAGATTATTTGTACAATCAGATTTCAGCCTCTATGTTCTGCCATTTCAATCTGATCTGCCAGGGCCTTTAAGGTCAGTACTAGTGGCTCTTTTACCATAGATAATATTATCAATGGGTTTGTTTTTTTTAACCAATCAGATTTCAAATTCACCTTACAGGACAACTAGCTGGCCCAGAATAGCGTCAGCATTTTTCTGTCCTCTGATTGGTTGGTCAGAGGTAAACAGCCAAATTCAACTGGCAAAACACGTGTAGCTCTCTGCACATATTAACACATCTGAGTTAGACTTTTTATGCCTATGGAAGAAGATACATTTATTCGCTTTACACACTCTTCACTTTCAGCTGATTTATTTTGTCATGGACCTTTGATCGTGTGATCCAGTCGATCCCAGAGCAGTTCAATAGGATTTAGGTGTGGGTGAATGGGCAGGTCGTTCCACGATGGATAACACTTCAGCTGACTGTTTGTCTTGTTGTATGATGAAGTTGGTTTCAATTTGCTGCAGTCCACATGAACTGCATGAAGTATGGAAGTATTTCACTCATACCTTTCACCCTGAAAAAGTCTCCAACACTCCATGGTCCAAAACAACCCCAAACCATTAATCAATCCATCTCCATGTTTGACCGTAGGTGTGAGGCAGCCTGCTAACATCTTCTCTCCTGTTATCTTTTTTACACATGTTCTTCTGTTCTTCTTTCGAAAATGTCTGCTATCAAACGGCTCATCTTTCCACAGAACTTTCTTTCGGTCATTTACTTTAAGATGACACATTTTTGCTGTCTGTAGGTGTTTTACTAATCGAAAATGAAGCATTTCTCTATAACATTGCACTTGGAATAATATTGACGACAGTAATAATATGTTTCTTCATAGATATTTTATGTTAAAATATTGCATTCGTTTATGTATTTATAAACAAGTCACGATTGGTTATGAAGCAGTTCGCAACCAGTCACATGACGCTTGGGTTACAAGAGATAGTAAAACATGAAGCACATTATTAGAGCTTTCTAAGGCATTATTTTGCAGGGTATTGACGACTGAGCGCTTTTTGACACTGTCCTGTATGAGTAGATGAACATGAGGTTGAGCAGCTGTCTGCTGAGCGCTGATCAATGTTAATGTGTTCTAATCACTTCCTCACCCCGGCCTGTAGGCTGAAAGCTCTGCTCCATTACATTCATAGCACTATTCGATTACAAGCCTACCATTTCCGGATACTTGCTTCTGGATTGCACACTCCCTGCAGCGTCTCCATGCACCGATAGGCATTTTGCAGGCTTTCCCGATATGAGCTCACTATTGGAATATGCTTTTATTTTATACGCTGCTGCCGATTGACTCTGACAAAGAAACGAAAAGAATACAAAAGGTACATGAAATGTGTCTGAGGATGCTGAAGAGAAATTTTTGATTAATGAGCTGCACTGATGAGCTGCTGGAGAAGCAAAGGCTTTGGGTCATGTGTCCTTTTGCGATGAACGAAGATAAAATCATTTAACTTTACAGGGGACTGGGTGCAGTGTGTATATGCAGCAGTTTTTTGACTTTTTCCACCACTGCAGTCTTGAAACTAGTCAGAATAATCTTTCTGTAACAGCCGCTCTGACACTAGTGATTGCTGTAATTCATGCCGTAATGCAGTGGTCCCCAACCCCCGGGGGTTTGTCCGCGGGTCAATTGGTACCGAGCCGCACAGAAAGAAAACATAACTTACATTAATTCAGTTTCATTTATTATCTGTTTTATTCTGGAAAAAAAATAAAAAACTAATCTTAATTGTTGACACACTGAACCTTTTGATAGATAGATAGATAGATAGATAGATAGATAGATAGATAGATAGATAGATAGATAGATAGATAGATAGATAGTAAAATGCAAGTGTATTTAGGCATACAAAAAAGGAATATGTTATTGTAACATGTGACACTGTAACTAAAGTGACTAAATGATGTTTTCTCTATAAGAGGTGCTGTATGTAGACAGCAAGGAACTGATGCTCAAAGAGAGGAACAAAATGCTTTTTAGGCACATGGTATTGCCTTTTCATAGTTTTGTCTGCATTTTGGCCGCTGTGTGGTGAGCATGTGACAAAGCTAGCATAACCCCTCGGAGATTAGCCATGCAGCTGATGCAAATGTGTTGAACTCGCTGCCGCAGACTTGTTTTTCCAGACGGATTTGTTTTAATCCCGGTTGACCCATGCCGCACCACCTGGGTCTGGGAAATCTAATTTGACCCGTTTTGCCAGTAGCAGACCTGCTGCAGCCGATGACTGCTGATGGGAAGAATGCAGGGAAGTTCGGAAATAAAATCAGAATCAAACTATCCTGGCTTTGACCTCGGTTTTAATCACTGGGAAAAGACAGATATTGTAAACTTTTGGAGACCTTAATCACCCTAATGACAGATCTAAACAGTATTTAAATCTTTTGTCATATTGGCAACATTGAAAATAATCTTAAAAAATAATAATAATAAAAGGGCAATAGGACTTTTAAGGAGAGGTTCTTACATAATGGTTGTGCTTTTCCTAAACAGAATTCCCTTAAATTTTTCATTAAGCACATAATCTCTTAAAGCAGCTTCGAAACTGCAACAGTTTTAAACATTGGAATTGAGGATTCTTATTCCCCCTGGTTTCATCACTAAAATCGCTGATTTCAGCATAATTGAAAGACTTGATGTGCTCTGGTGACATGTCAATTTTGAGATGTGTATGAGACTGTATAGACAAAAGTATTTGGACACCTGGCATTTCTGACACATGTGGTTTTTCCACAAACTGGAAAAAAAAAAAAAAAAAAAGTTTCTGTGCACAAAGGCAGCTCATTAAAGATGTGCTTTACATGGGTTGGGAAGGAAGATCTTCAGTGTCCTGACCTCCTCACCACACCTACATCAGTATCTGACTTTACTCACACCATTGTGGCCGAACAAACGAACATTAAACTAGTGGCACATCTTCCCAGAAGAGTGGAGGTTGTTATAAGAGCAAATGGGGACTAATGTGGAAAAACATTTTGAAATGCACAAAGGAATTATATGGTCAGCGTGTACAAATCTTTGTCCATACAGAGTATGATTGTGAACATATATTTTAAAACTATTTACTCGGTTGGGGTTTGTGTTTAAATCTAAAATCAAAATTTCCCTTGTAATTTCTGTATATTTAATATGCTGTATAATATAGTGATAATATAAAGGCCCTCATTTATACTGTATAATGCAACGAATGTTGTGGTAGTGGTTTTGTTCAGATGTCAGCGCTGGCTTTGGGAAATGTACTGTGCATGTCACCCTGTGTGTCACCTTGAGAATCCAGATTTATTTGCTATAATAGGAAATGTGATGCTGGCAGATATAAGAGGTGTGTTCTCAGCTTCAGTGTATGAGATAAAGCACAGGGAATTTAATTGTAATGTTGTGTGTGGGGTTTGTGTGGGTGTCACATAATGTACAGCTTAATCATGTGACTCGGTGTGCGATTGCTTACCATTGAACCCAGGCTGATCTGAAAGCTGGTTTCCTTGCTGGAGACTTTATTTAGCACAGACTCACAAAGACACTTTTTTTGTTTAAACACAATGTGCTCATTTGTTGCAGTATTTACCGTGTATAGATAATCCATTATATTTTTGATTGAGCACGTCAGTTTATAGACAGTTGTTCAATTGTACATTTCATATTTCACTATGTACTGTATATATTTATATGTGGGGCCTGGCTGCATCACTGAGTATATGCTTTGCTTCAAATATATTTCTGAGGTATAAAAATACCTGGATCAGATTTGACTGACTTTCTCACTGTATATCACTTATTGAAGTTAAAAGGTAACATTTAGAATTCATCGGCTCCTAAATGCCATTTACTGTACTTTTACTTTAGTTTTCGAGTTCCTTCTTTCCCAGTAGCAGTATCACCTATTTACTGTATGATCCAAGTGCTGCTTCTTGGGCTGGTGACATCATTTCGCCCGAGACATCTATATTTGGTTGTTAATGATCTTTCTGCTGAAGTTGCAGACACAGATGCTGGAGATGAGCCAACGTTCTGACCATTTGAGTAATATGGAGTCAAAAGCCACACTGGAGTACAATACATGCACTTAATGAACAATATGAGGAAAAAGATTCTCTATTGTAATAACACAAAAAAATCAATTTGGGCTGAAATTGAAGCTCTAAGTCTGGAAAATATTTAGCAACTGACTATCCTTACTGTGAAACATGGTGGTGGCGGCACCATGCTGTAGAGGTGCTTCTCACTGGCAAGGACAAAACCAAGTGTCAGAATCGAGGTAACGATTAATAAAGCAATACAGCTGAGATAAAGCAAGCCTCTGAATATCCGCCGGTGGTACAGTCAAAGCCCAGGCGTGAAAGCTCTCAGACCAGAACCCTGAATGTTGTTTCACACTCGTCCTATTCAATCAGCTGAGCTTGAGAGGCTCTTACTCAGGAAGCTTGTTGAGGTTTACTCAAGAGAACCAGAAGCTGTAATTGATTACAATGTACTGAATGAGGATTTTGACTACTAAAGAGAGTAAAAAAAATATATACATAAATAAATATATTGATTTATGTACGCTTGTTGCAAAACCTGTTTTGCTTTGTCTGTATGAGGTATAGTGTGTAACCTGATAGCAAAAAGGTCTGTTTAAACTATTCAAAATTATATCTATGTTGCATTTAAGTGTGACAAGCTGAAGGAGTCTGTGATCTTTTTTGACAAATCTTTGTACATTTCAAAATTGTGTGACTTTACTAAAGCATTTTTTCGCTGTCATGTGACAAAAAAAACCTCATGCAGTCTTTCTTTTGTTTGTTGTTGTTGTTTTTTCAAATTACAGACAGTTTATTTAATTACAGTAATTTTTTGACAGACACCTTTAGTGACTCACTTATAAGGGCAAAAAACAACCATTTAAAGGTAAACAGAACAGATGACACTGTAGGCAACTCTTTTATGTCTTCATATGAACTACTGTCCTACTACTGTCTTTTTTCCCCCAACATAGGAAATATTATGAAGCTCAGAAGCGCCCCTTAGTGGTTGAGATAAAAAAGACCAACTCAGCCTCACTGAATGCACCTTATCTCTATCACCTACAGTAATATGGAACTAATAATAACATTCTAACACCAACTATTACATACAGCATGTACTTAATTTATAAAGTTTTTAAGAAGAAAAAAAGAAGAAGAAGACAGAGGTGGGAAGTATTGGAGTACAAATACTTAGTTGCTGTACTTAAGTAGATTTTTCTGGTATCAGTACTTTACTTCACTATTAATTTTTCAATACAGCTTTTTACTTTTACTTATAACATTTTTTACGCAAATATCTGTGGTTTCTACTTATTACATTTCAAACCAGATCGGTTACTTTAGTTTAAATCTATTTGGTGATATTTTTAGGGTTTTTTTTTTCTTCTCATTTTTGCGGCTTTTTTAATCTACCACTGGTGTATTATTTCTTGGCTCTCACACCACAGACGTAGACTAGTTTACAGAGGTCACAATGAGCAGTAAAAAAGGCAACAAGACATCTGGGGGTAATGTGGAAGAGACAGAGGGAGTCATGTGATGTAAGTGATGTAAACATGTCTGAGAACAAATCATCATCATCATCTTTTCTCTGCTTGTCTTTTATATGGTGTCTGTTTAGCCTAAATACATTCATTAGATAACAAAATTTGCAAAACCTTTTTTTGAATTAATATATTAATATGATGTGAGGTCCAGTTACCAGCGTGACACTAAAGCAGGTGCTCGTAATGTTTACTTTTTTACTGAAGTACAAGTCAGAGCCCAAACTTCTTTACTTTAACTTGGGTGAAAAAGTATAGTCAGTACTTCAATATTTACCAGTTTACTATTTTAAAACATGAGTATCTGCACTTCTATTTAAGTGAAGGATGTGTGTACTTTTGCCACCTCTGGTATATGTTCATAAACACTTTTGTAAAGGAATGTTTTTTACACACTTTAACTTGATCTCACTGAGTGAAAAAGTATATTCAGTACTTCAATATTTACCAGTTTACCATTTTAAAACATGAGTATCTGCACTTCTATTTAAGTGAAGGATGTGTGTACTTTTGCCACCTCTGGTATATGTTCATAAACACTTTTGTAAAGGAATGTTTTTTGCACACTTTAACTTGATCTCTCTTACACACACACACACACACACACACACACACACAAACTGGTTTACCTGTTATATGGGGACCACCTTTTTTTAGTCATTTGCGGGGACTACCCTTTCCAATATATATATTTATTTATATATTTATACCTAAAAGTGTTTATGATCATCTACATATATATATATATATATATAGTATATTATCATAAACACTTTTTAAAATGTTTTTTGTGAGGCTTGATCTCTTGATCTCTTTATCTCTTGATCTCTCTTTCACACCCACAAACCCAAACACTCACACACACACACACAAAAAACACACATACCCACACATGCACTCTCGCATATATACCCACACACACACACACACACACAAACACACACACACACACACACTCACATATGTACACACACGCACACATTACATGCTTGTTTGCAAGTACCACACTTAACGTGTTTCTTCTTGACGCATTCGTAATGCAGTAGATCGATCATGAGTTGCCGCTACTCAGAGAAGATGTGATGGGATTTATTTGTCATAAATTGTCTAGTTTGTTACCACTACACTTTGACACAATGTGATACCGTTTCACGGGTTACCTAAGATTTGGGATCTTGCCGTTTGTTATGTTGCATAAAAGTAAAAAGTTGCATAAAAGGGAAAGTTCTTGTTGTAACACAAACATGTCTGTTGAAATGATGAAAGTTCGATATGACATAAGACATTTCATTCTGTGCAGGTGGACGAGGGAAGGATGGCGCCCCGATCATTACTTTCCCAGAATTTTCTGGCTTCAATGATCTGTCTGATGAAGACTTCATTAATGTAGTCACATATCTCACCAGTATTCCCAGGTGGCCACACCCATTTTTACTTCTTTCTTTTTTCCCTTCCCCCAAACCACCCTCCCACCAAAAAATTCCTTTTTAAATATGACATAGTAACATTTCCACGTTCCATTCCAATGTACTTTCAAAACACTGTCAAATTTTCAACATGTTCAACTTTGCTATTTCTCTCATCTTTTAGTCTGGATGCTGCTAGCATCGGCTTTATCATTATCATAGACCGTCGGCGGGACAAATGGACTTCGGTGAAGGCCTCGCTGGCACGAATAGCGGTGTGTAAAACCTCCATCGAATCTGTACATTTTAAACGCTATTAGATCGAATGAAACAGTTTTCAAGTGAAAGAAATAAATTTAGCAAGCATATTCATTGTATAATGCAGGAAGAGAGAAAAAAAGGTTCCATTTCGACTGTATTCATTAGAAACATGTAGGATACTTCACTAATATATTTAAGCATTAAGTATTCATTTTTAAGTGGCGTAAAATATTTATTTGGGCCAAATGTGCAAAATGGATGAATTTAACAGGTGCATATATGAAATCTCAGAAATATCATTGTCTCCATGCATTTGTCAGCATTTGTTAGCATTTGTCTGTGGGCAAAATAATAATAATAATACAAAAATACTTACAAAATAGGTATAAGCTACCAGCTTGCTGCATAAAATCAGGTTTGCATGTGACATTTTTTATTTTTTTTATTAGTTTAGTCGCACCATAAGCCACTTCCTACCTATTTCATTGTCTGTCACTGCACCTAATTCTAATTTGTGGAATTAAAATTAAATCAAATCAAAAATTGACGAAAGGAAAGATCATACACTGACTGAAGAAGAACCTTTCAGAAAAACAACCATCTCTGCAGCACTCCAGCATTCGGACCTGTATGGTATAAAGGCCAGACAGAAGCCACTTTAAAGGCACATGAAAGCCTGCCTGGAGTTTCCAAAAGGCACCTGAAGGACTCTCAGACCATGAGAAACAAAATTTTCTGGTCTGAGGAAACAAAAATTTAAGTCTTTGCCCTGAATGCCAAGCATCGTGTCTGGAGGAAACCAGGCACTGCTCATCACTGGGCCAATACCATCCCAATTTGGTGTCTGCAGTCTTTCAAAAAAAAAAAAGAAAATAATTTATTCCAGCAAAAGGAAATATTATACACGGACTGCCACATAAAGTTTTTCATCTGAACGTTGAAAAGTGGGAAACTACTTTTTAAAATTTGTATGCCAAATTCAAAGAAAACTGTTTATTCAGCAAATTCGTCAGGCTCATTCTAACTGACTTCAGATACCTCACAACACAATTAACAAAGAAAAAAAAGATAAGACACGACCTTCGTGTTTTCAGTAGTAGCTGTGAGCACACTTGATAAAAGTGGAGAACCAATACAACTTCAGGTTGATTTGATTATTTTTTTAGGTTAATTATTCATCTGAGTTTTTGTAGGCTAGTAAACCATATGGACTTCCTCACTCAGAGTAAACACTTGTGCCATGGCGCTGGTGATTAGGGCCCACCCTGTTACTGATTATCTATCTTAAACATGTAGTTTTGCCAACATCTAACACCAATTTAGATAAGATAAACCATCAATAATCGTGAGAAAAGATCTGCTGTTACAGTAGGAGACAAAACAGACTGTAAGGAAAAATATCAAAAATAAAGAACAATTCGAATGTAGAAATCTATAGCAGGTATATACAAAGAATTTAGGCATATTATATGCGGATGAGAAACCATAAAGTAAAATACGCTCTTTTGTTGTATACGTTTATTCACTTTGTATTGCGACTAATGATTTTGTTGTTACACAGAGTTACGCAGTTACACAGGGAGAACTCGGGTTTTGGGGAGCTTTTATTTGAGCTTTTATTTGTTCTTTCGTTGCCAACAGGGGGCATTTCCAGGCAACCTGCAGCTAGTTCTGGTCCTGAGACCCTCACGATTTCTCCAGAGGACCATCGCTGACATCGGCATCCGGTTACACCGCGATGACTTTAAAATGAAGGTACCGGTAAGCATGCTTCATCACTGTTCTCCTAGAATAGTACGCACCTCAGAGTCAACGCATGCTATAGTATAAGGAAAGGAAAGTGGACACATGGCTCAATCTAGATGGTTGATCTGCTTGAGACATTTGGGTTTTGCATGCTGTCAAATGTTACATATGGCTGCATGCAGAAGTAAAAAATTAGAAACTGATTTGCAAGTGTTACAAGCCTTCACCACTCCATGTGAAGTAGCAATCTTTACACCCTTATGAATTTGCATGTTTTTAACATACAGTGCATCCGGAAAGTATTCACAGTGCTTCCCCTTTTTTCCCAATTTATTTGAATACATTTGCAAAGATTTTAAACAAATTCGTTTTACCGTGTCTTTATTGGGTACAATTCAGAAGAAAATAATGAATTGAATCCATTTTGGAATGAATCTGTGAAAGGTGGAAAGAAGCGAAGCCCTGCAAATACTTTCCGGACGCATAATAATCCAGGGGAAACAAGAAATATTTCAATAATAATTTCAATAAATAAATAATGGACTGGAAAACAACTGATCCCACTGAAGTGCAAGCCAAATTGAAGGACGTGTCGCTGCAAGTGGCAGCCATGCTAATTAATTCTGAGCCCTCAGTTTTGACCAACAATCAACAAGTGTGTCACAAGCAAACCACACCTTATCAAACCTCATGCATGCTTCATAGGGGAACCACACATTCATACTCAAGGAAATAATCTCTCCTTGTCCAACAAAGACAGTCGTTAGAAGCAGGAATGTTGTCTCATCAGACCAAAGGACAGTTTCCCCCTGATCTAATGTGTATTTACTGTTTTTTTTTTTCTTAACCCAAGCAAGTCTCTTCTACTTGTACATTGTATGAGGGTGATCTGGTAAAACTATATCGTAATACATTACGTCATTTGGTATAAAATAATATGAGGTAAAAAGGGGAAACATCAGAAACGAAAATGGCTCAAAAAGATTCCTGTAGGACTCTCAGTGCTAATTTATGATCGTATCGATATCCAACATTGATTAAATGCTCAGATTGTGTGTGCATGCTAATAGGGTCGCATATTATATATATGTTATACTTGTAATTTGATTAACCAAATCAGGGTTACTCTAGATGTTCTGCTGATCTTTCAGATTGTCATGCTAAACTCCCTGTCAGATCTGCACGGCTATGTGGATAGTGGCCAGCTGACACGTGAATTAGGTGGAAGCCTGCACTACTGTCACAGTCAATGGATTCACCATCGCACAGTGAGTCAGAAATACAGTTCATGACAAGCTTTTTGTCAGCGTAAAGCTCCAAACGTACCCAAACGAGCACATAATGCTGCGCTTTGCATTTTTTAGGCCATCGAAAACTTCGCTGTGACGGTCAAGACCACAGCCCAAATGCTTCAGAAATTTGGAACGGACTTGGCAGAAACCGAGCTTCCCAACGACGTGCAGTGCACCAAAGATCTCCTGACAGCTCATACAGACAAACATGACAAGCTGCAGGTAGTCAAGCACTCAATTGCACATGTGCGGTCATTGTTTTTAAAGAAAACACGTGAAGATATCAACGAAGCGCATGAAAATATGTGTCACTGTGCATAGATTGAAATTGTGCTCCCTCTGTGTTTCAGGAGGAACTAAAGTTGGCTATGAAACAAGGGACCACGTTGCTTTCGTGTATCAAAGATCAGGCCAGTAAAGCCGAGAACCACAAACTAAATCCAGACGAAGTGGAAAATCTAACCACAGTCGAAAGGTGTGCTAAAATAATGACACTATATATATATATATATATATATATGAATAAAATCTTGTGGACACTTGACTTAATGTTGCACTAGATTTTGGAGATTTGAGCACAATTAGACACAAAGGCATTAGTAAAGTCAGGTACTGGTGTAGGGTAAGGGGGCCTGGGGTGCAGTCTACATTCAAGTTTATTCCAGAAAGTGTTTTATAATGTTGAGGTCAGATCTTAATTGCAGGCCACTGAAGATCTTCTATTCCAGCCCATGTACAGCAGATATCCATGGAGATGGATTTGTGCACAGAGGTATTGTTATGCCAGAACAGTTGTGGGTCTCCTAGTTCAAGTGAAGGCCAAATTGTATTCTACCTAATCGTATACTATACAAGTTCCTCCAACCTGGTTATAACATCATATGAATGGAAAAGTCAGGTGTCAGCATACATATTTTTTTTCACTTATGCAGATTATGCTCTCCTGCACATCAAACGATAAAATGCACAGCGTGCAATGAAGAGAGTGTGCACACAACCGCATGGTTAAGCTTGTGGTCTCTAGACTTCAAGTAGTGAAAAACGGCACCTTTTTTTTTTTTTGCTGTAGCGTAAGTAAGATATTATGCATTAAAAAGAGTTCAAATAAGGTTTTAATTAATGAAAATACAAACATGTGAAAACAAAATGGCACATCAACTGGCACAACAGCAACTGCTGATAGGTTTCAAGATTTAGAGGATGTGGTTATTGTGTTCGTGTCTGTGTTTAGCAGCGAGAATATGCAATTTCTTGTTTATGAAGTAAGTTACAAGAAAAGCATAGGATGTAAAGCCTTTTTTTGTTTTAAGATTTCCATGAAATAAAACTCCACTGTGTGCTTAGACACATTACATTAGACAGCACTAACGTGTCTATAATGTGTATATTGCTTTTTCTCAAGCTTTGTAATTTAATGTAATCATATGATTATATATTTAATTGTACAATATAATCCGAGTTTTTTGATCATGGCATCACTGAAAGAAGAAAAACATTTTTTTTTGGAATAATAATACAAAGATTGCGTCACCAGAGCAGGAAACATGACAGAGAAACTGTGCTTAATTTTCAATGCACTTTCAATTGTAAGTAGAGTCTAGAAGTAGAATGTAAATGTAAGAAAAAAACATCTACAGCAC
Organism: Silurus asotus; assembly: GCA_024362625.1. Lineage (NCBI taxonomy): Eukaryota > Metazoa > Chordata > Actinopteri > Siluriformes > Siluridae > Silurus > Silurus asotus. The sequence continues at coordinate 2,767,255 of MU558159.1, read as the reverse complement.
ATCATTCCCAACAAAAAGTCTAGATTTGTAGTTGTCAACAATTCCCATTATTCATTATCATTAATGAAGTGAATATTCATTTATTTATGTCTGGTACTGTCCTGAAGGCAAATTTGCTTTGAGAATGTTGATGGAGAAGTATAGAGAAGGTCAGAAGGAGTTGCATTGTGTGTTTGTGGATTAAGATAAAGCGTACGACAGAGTGAAGAGAGGAGTTGTTGTACTGTGTGAGAAACTCAGGTGTGGCAGAGAGTTATGTGAGGGTGGTGCAGGAAATGAGGATATCTGAGAGCAGTGACAGCAGTGAAGTGTGCAGTAGGAACGACAGGCTGGTTTAAGGTGAAGGTTGGACTGCATCAAGGATCGGCTCTGAGCCCTTTCTTTTTTGCAGTGGTGATGGACAGGTTGACTGACGAGGTCAGACAGGAGCCTTCGTGGACTATGACGTTTGCGGATGACATTGTGATTTGTGGTGAGAGTAGGGAGCAGGCTAAGAAGAGCCTGGAGTGTTGGAGGTACGTGCTGGAGAGAAGAGGACTGAAAGTCAGCAGAATTATGCAGAGTGTGAATGAGAGGAAGGGGAATGGAGTGGTGCGGTTGCGGGGAGAAGAGGTGGAGAAGTTGGAGGAGTTCAGGAACCTGGGTTCAACAGTGCAAAGTAATGGAGAGTGTGTTGGAAAAGTGAAGAAAAGAGTGCAGGCAGGGTGGAGAAGAGTGGCAGGAGTGATTTGTAATAGAAGGGTATCTGTGAGAGTGAAAGGGAAAGTTTATAGGACTGTGGTGAGACCTGCGATTTTGTATGGTTTTGAGACAGTGGCATTGAGTAAAAGACAGGAGGTGGAGCTGGAGGTAGCAGAGCTGAAGATGTTAAGGTTTTCATTGGGAGTGATGAGGATGGACAGGATTAGATATTGGATGTAGGATGTTTTGGAGACAAGGTGAGCGAGGCGAGATTGAGATGGTTTGGACATGTTGAGAGGAAGGACATGGGGTATATCAGTAGGGGAATGTTGAGGATGAAGCCACCAGGAAGGAGAAAAAGAGGAAAACCAAGGAGGAGGTTTATGGATGTGGTGAGGGAAGACATGCAGGTAGTTGGGGTGAAAAAGGCAGATGTAGAGGACTTGGGGAATGGAGACAGATGATCCGCTGTGGCGACCCCTATTGGGAGAAGCCAAAAGAAGAAGATGACTATCCGGGAGGCAAAGGACACGTTTCATTATCAATATATGAATCATTAATAATAAGAAAAAAACTAAAGTAAATGTTGTTTATTTATTTCAGGTTGTTAGCTCAGCTGGATGAGACAGAAAATGCGTTTGAACAGTTCTGGTCCAAACATCACTTGAAGTTAGAGCAGTGTTTGCAGTTAAGACATTTTGAGCAGGACTTTAGAGAGGTAATCATGCACAACAATCTCATACACTATGATTTATTGTTATTTTTTTAAACAATGGTTAGTCTGATTGTGTTTGTGTGTGAAGGTGAAACTGTCTCTGGACAGCCTGATGGACACTTTGCTGGCACTTTCCGACACCGGAGACGGGGCTGATCGCATGGAGCAGCTGCTGAAAGAGCTGAAGAGCCTGCAGGACAGAGCTCAGGTCAGACTCAACAGCTCCTCACATCACTCACTTGAAGAAAACACAGTGTACAGTAATAATGCAAGGCTGGACAAAAGAAAAAAAAAAGGACTGTAATAATAAAAGCTTACTAACATAATACAATTATAGTGAGCTCCTCAGATCATAAAGTGCAATAGACTAAGTGAACACATCTGTGATTAAAATCCAGAAAACTCATCAACATGACTCACATTTTGTTTAGACATAGTTAAACTAGTCTGTTTGGCTTAAACAGCAGCTTTGCCAGGCAACTGCTGTTAAATAAATAATAGCCCTTGTCTACAGCTCACAGGCTACATAATTGTCCTTCCCTAATTCGCAGAGTAAACGGAATAAGCATGTTCATTTTCTCTGCATTAAAAAACTTTTCAAATGCCACATATTCCGTTAAAGAGATCAGGATGGAGTATGCAGGGGGAAAAAAAACGACCTCTGATGTGATTGTGTACCGGATTTGACAGGAATCTTTGGAGAAGGCGCAGCTCCACGCCCTGCATGGAGAACAGCTAATCCAGAGCAACCACTACGCGGTGGACTCGATCCGGCCCAAGTGCGTGGAACTGCGGCGCATCTGTGACAACTTCAGCAACGAAGCCAAAAAAAAATATGACGTGCTGTCAAAATCGCTTGAGATACACACGTGGCTAGAGAAGGTTTGTGGATCTAAAGGAACCGGTAATGCTTATTTAAGGTTTAATTTCTTATGTTAAGATTTGTAGACGAATGCAATGCAAACAAATCATTTAATGAGACGTCAGTTATGTCTACAATAACATTCGCGCCACAACCAGCAGGTTTATGGCCAGCGTTTGTTTTCCATCTACCATTGCTCTAAAGAATGTCACACCTTTAGGACACTGTATATTACACTTGTACATACAATGTACGTATTTAATATTGTTCATTTAGAAATCCCACATTCTTTACACATATTGTGCCTTATATATGTGTGTGTGTATATGTGTGTGTGTGTGTGTGTGTGTGTGTTTATCCGTAGTGTACCTGCTCATCAGCTTCTGCACATTTTTTACATTGCCTAGAGCCTATCTATCTGTCTGTTTATCTGTCTGACCTGCGGGTTATATAATGATTTATGAAGGAATGGGTGGAATCATTGGCTCATTGCTTGCATCTCATTTACAGGCATAAAAGAGGAATCCTGTTTAGGCATCTGCTTGGTAGAATAAACTGTCATTGTCACTTCAATTAGTCTCTGTTCATGGAATGCTTAGAGTAAAGTACACAAATTAATAATGGTGTCATTTTAATAGCTTTGTTCCATACTGCTTTGATTCCAGTGTGCTTTCTGTATATGTGCAGGTGAGACACTGGTGCGAGAATGGCGTGTACCTGCTGGCCTCTCAGGCTGTGGATAAGTGCCAGTCTCAGGACGGGGCTGAAGCGGCTCTGCACGACATTGAGAGGTACATGGAGACGGCTAAAGAGGAGCAGCTCAGTCAACTCAAAGACCTCTACAACCAACATGAGATGGCTCTCTCTGATCTAATGAAGGTATGCAGCTTTCGAATGAATGTAACACAACACAATAGGCTGTAAACTACTGTTGTACTTGTAATCAGAGTTAAATAACAGAGAACGATGACAAAAACGTTGTAAGAAACGAAAAAAACACAAATCAGCCGTCAGTATCACAGTCAGAAAAGAAGAAATCTACAGGCCATACCACAAAATAAAAAGATTTAAGCAACAAAGCTTCTTAAACCCACATTCTCTGACAATGTAATGGAAATGATGGAAGTGTGGAAAAAGAAAGGATCTGCTTATGATCCCCCCCAAAAAAAGAAAATATGCTTCTGCAATTGCAAGTGTCGAGGCTTGGGCTTGCATAGATGCTTCAGATTCAGGCTCCCTAATTCTGATGATGTATGTTACAATGATATCAGCAGAATGAATTCAAAAGTGTAAAGGTACATTTTTTCACCTGATTTAATACAAATACAAATACAAAACAAAAAAACTGCAGCAATATAATATCTCAAAGCACATTTGCTAAAGTGTGAAGTTAAGGGAAGTTTGTAGACTGGCCAAGTCAACCACTGGACCTAAAATTAGATATATAGTATGAACTCATATCCTACCTCTTATAGATTACTATAATTTAACTACCTACTAGTTTTATGCATAAAAGAATATAAAACATGAGCCAGAGTTTGCCCAAAAAATAAACTAGAACTAACCTAAAGGTTCACACTAATGATCATGTTCTAATAGAGATAAGCAGAACAATAGGCTCTATAGTTTGCTGTGATGCAGAGCAAAATGTGCTGAATGTGCATCTTTCAGAGCTTTGTTGCTGTTGCTCTGCATCTGCGATTGACTACGCGATTAACGGAACTCTAGTGGAAGCTGGCAACTATTCAAAAACACAGATGAATGAAATATCAATAAATAAAAAAATCTTGATGCTAAAGTAGCATCTTATTAGTAATTGGTTTTAATGAAAGGAAGTCTGTGTACAGAATAACTACTTGAAAAAACTATGGTGAACTTGGATGCAAGAGAACCTTTTTCAAGAAAGGGACATAATGATAACAAACCCAATACCTCTGTTTGTTTCTTAAAGCTTCCTGTTAAATGAGATATTTTGGGGGACCCTTGCATTTGTAGGCTTGCAGCTTGTAGTTTTGCTGCATAAGGTGCTGTATTAACTAAAAAAACAAACCTGAAACTGAGTGCAAAACGGTTTGATTTAGAGAATGATAACATCTAAGGGAATAAAAGCATCTTATAAAACCTTCTTGTACATTCAGACATGTGTTTTTACATGAGTCTTTGAAGACTAAAGCAAATTTCACGTTTTTCTTTTTTACTTGAGCAAAATATGCCACAGGAACTCTTAGCGCATTCGATTCAATCCTGCCCATTTTCCGACCAATGATTTATCGTTAAGAGCATCAAATGCTTATTCCTCACCTCATGTTTACGCCCAGGAGTGTAATGGTCCATTCTTTTACTGGTAACACGCATAATGGGTGCTACGCACAAATCAATCAATCAAAAGTGAAATGCGTAAGCGAATGATTTACAATTAAATCAATGGCACGGGCATTTTGCGAGACTTGGCTCACTTGTCCTTTTCTTTCTCATTTCTTTGTCTAAAATCTCATTTGCATCATTTGCTTCACGCAGATCAATGTTCAGAATGCGCTGAAAAGACTGGAAGAAGTGCACGAGATGTTCGAGAAAAGACATGTCAGTCTGAAGAGGCTGTCTGCCAAGCAAACCAGACCTGTGCAACCGGTAGCTCCACGTCCCGAATCTTCTCCAAAGCGCCCTCCACCTAAAAGCACGCGGCCTCCAGGCTCTGGTAAACAACTACAGGAAGCAGAGATTGAAAATTTCACGTATGCGCAATGCATGTAGGTGCCACATGGGTGCCGTTTGACCACAGGACCATGATTGTGGTCATGATTGCCGTGTAACCTTTTTTTGTGTGTAGATTCGCAAAGCAATGCAACTGCTGCTGTTGTTTTACAAGATAAGATGAGACTAAAAACACTATTCATGGTTCTCGTTTAGATCTGCTTGACTTATTAAGAGATTATTCAAGATAACTGTAAGTCACCGATTTTTTGACCCTGGGTAAAAAAAATTAAATCAAATTAAGTCACAGGAAATGCACACAGACATGCAAATAGCCAGTACATGTACTTTCTGGTTTCTGGTTGTGACATTTGTGCCACAGTGGTTTATGTTCCATAATATTTCAGTAATACCGAATTGTCGTCCTTTAGTACCAAACCGCAGAGTTCCAGAAAATAGTTCCACCAAGCATAATGCTGACGCCGAGCTGGCAAGGAAGAAAAACATACGCAAGACTAAAGGAGGCATCAAGGTACACGACACACCCTTTCCATCAGCCTTTGTCTTTATTTTAATATAAACAAATGACCGCGTAACCATCGGCTAACGCTTTTCCTCCTATTAAGATCGAAGTTATGCATGAGGAAAGTCAGGGAGGTTCCAGCCACGTGCTTGTGAGCAGCGAGACAGAGGAAAGTCTCTCCAGCAGGCGGAGGTAAGCGACACTCCCCCAGGAGGACATTCCAAAACTTATGGCATTTTGCTGAATGCCATAAAAATCCCAGAGATGCACATTTACATGAAGGTCTATGTGCATATGAGAATCTCTATATCTCACTTGCACCAGCAGATTAAATATATTCTGTATTTAACAACATTTATTAGGACCTGCTTTAGAAATCTGGACACAGGGATATACAGTATATATTATAGGCTGAATATATTTAGTTTCCCTTCAACAGTCCATTCATGAATGGACATACTGTACTTCCAAATATGGTAAAGTCAATGTTAAGAATTTTCTCAAGATTATTATGGTCTGGCTGTTTGTTGAACTCTGTAAGATATTATTAGAGCATTAAGTAATGGAAAAATGGCAAATGGAAACTACTGAGATGTGAGAGCTAGTTGTAATGTATTTTTTTATATTTACTTTTATTATTGTTATATGTTATATGTTATTTTTATATGTTATATGTTATTTTTTTTAATATTAAGAAAAACACTCAAAGCAGTGAAATCCTTCTTTGTCACATAAAAAAAAATCTGGGGTAGAAAACGAATTCAGGTTCTGGGAACTTCCACAACTATACATGTGGAATTATTTAGAGAGCAGGATGTGGTCTGTGAAAACTGTCTTGGCACATGCAAAGAACGGGTAGTAGTTTCGTTTGGGTGAGCAAGAAAGAAAGAAGAAAAAAAAAAGGTAATGAAAGAGCGAGGGAAAATGAAAAATAAAGTGTGTTTATTTATTCTTTTATTTTTTACAGCATTCTTTCATTTTTATCGAAGAATAGTAATAAATTACACCAGAATCTTCAAGTGAAACTTCAAGTAACAACAAACAGCACGACAGTTCTCGAAACCGATGTTCTCAAAATGCTCCCCAGATGTTTAGTTAATGTGTAAAAAAAAAGAAGGACCTGAAGCCTTCGAAATTAAACAAATAAAATAAAACAGATGTAAAAATAAAATTGGTGATTTCATTAGAACAATGAAATCATTATAAAAGATGACCAATATGATGTACAAATATACTACATACAAAAATAAAATACTGATTGGCAGAGTAGATCACATGACTTCATGAAAAGGCTGCTTTGCAGGCATAGGTTTTTTTTAACTGAGGCATACAGAGCAGCCTGATTTTCACAGCTGTGCAGTATAACTTCCCGAAGAAACCCGAAGAGATGCCATTTACTTCTGGTGCAGTGGCAACCTTCCAGAGAGAGGTGACATCATCCTCATGTCCGTGGGAAGTGATCATCTTTTCGTAAATGCATGGGTGGTAGGGGGCTTTCCCCTCGCCTGAGAAGTAAACATGTTCCTGGGGTGAGACCCCGACGCTGACTGCGCAGATTCCCATGAAAACATCATCAATGTGGATAGAGGCGTTAAGGAACAAAGTGGCCTGGTAAATTTTGGCAGCTACGTCTCTGGACACTACGTAACCTGCCCCTGCCGTGTAGTCTGGGTAGGAGGACCATTGGTACATCTGGAAGGGCACGTAGTATTTGCTTTCCTTGCATCGAATTGGAGGGGAACCGCGGTGTACGTGTCCCACCCAGAGATCCACAACACCTTGAGCGCTGAGCTCCTGTAGAGAGCGGACAAGGTTGGGCATGTGGACAAAGATGTCATCGTCGGCAGACATTAAAAAGCGAGCGTCGGGACAGTTGTTATGCGCCCAACGGAATTGCAGCAGTAGTTTCACAGTCAGGTTGTGGAAAGTGTCCAGAAAATCCTGCTGCACCATGTCTTTGTGTACCTGGTCCTCGGCCTCGAGCTGTTTCTGTATAACATCTCGTTTGTGTCTGTCTGGGTGGACCCCCATAACGTATACCACCTTCACATTGACACCCAGCTCCGTCTTGATGTAAGTCTGGTTCCCCCATGTGGAGCGAATCGCCTGCCTTCTCAGAAAGTTCTCAGGAGCTGTTTTAACGAAAAGAAGTAGCAGCACCTCCTGCCCTCTGCACATGCCCTTGTGGTCTATGAGGTATGGAAACCTACCGAAGTTCCTAGCCTGTTCAAGGCTCACGCTGAAGGACTTGTTGATAAAGTCATAGCTGTTGATAAAGTAGCGGTAGGAGTAGGATTTCATATGGCTCACAACGTGATAATCCACCTGCTCCCAGTACAGCATGAGCGTCGAGACGACGCAGCACATCGAAATTAGCTGCAAGAACTGATATTTTCGCATTCTCCTGAAATTCATCATCATTCTGATACTTTAACGATGTTTTCCAATCGCTTTCAACTTCAAGTTCAATAAGTAAATTTAGATTTTCTTCCTTTTCTGAGTTCCATTATAGGTCACATAAATAGGGAGTGTGACCTCATCGAATTTTACAGGGCTTCCTTTAACATTAACTTTTGTTCCCAGCAGTCTTTTTGGCTTTAACGTAATCACCAAGATTGTGAGTATACCCCTGCAACCACTGGCCTGCAGCCTGTGGAGAAAAGAAATAATGTTTTATTACTTTTGGAAACTTACAGTAATCACGACTTTACCCAAGATAAAATGACGACTAAAGGTGAAACACGACTGCTGAATAAACTGCAACGTAAACAATAAACAACATAAACGTATGTCGGTACTATTTTAACTTTCTGACAAATTTTTTATATTGTAGATGGTTCCGAAGAGCATAAAGATTTGTAAGGTGATATTTGAGAGGGTTTTTTTTATTTGTTGTTGGTTTTTTTTGTTTTGTTTTTTCCTCAGATCAGGTGCACGATCAGCTGCAGGCATTGTCCCGTGTCAACATTCGCTGGGTGTGGTGTCTTTTTTTCGTTTAATAAGGATATTTCCAGCTCAAAAAAAAAGATAAAGTCTGACAGGAGCTCCTGTCAAAAGTAGTTAATGTTTACCAAGTGTTTCTGTAAGCTTCTCGCTGTGAGATCCGGGTGACTGCGTTTTTAACTAGGAATTCTCCCCAACACTTTTTTCATATATATATATATATATATACATGAAAGCAAAAAGTGCTATAAAGTAGTGTTATATTCCACAATAAAAAGGCTTTAAAGAACAAACTGCATGACAACATGACAAGAGCAGTGTAAATATTTCGGAAACCAACAAACAAAAAGATCATTACAGCAGCAAAACTCAGAGCATGCAACAATGGGGGTCCCTCGAAAAAAGCGTGGCCTTGAAATAATAGAGGTCGGAATCGTCTTTCAATGGGCCCTAAACAGTCAGTTTGTTTAAAGAGCTTTGAATTCTTTTTAGTTTTGTTTTATTGTCATGCTGCTCTGTGTGCACCTGCTCCCTTTTTAGCCCCAGGACAGACTGGATAAATTCCTATTTCACATTGCTGTCAGAGGAAAACAATGAACCTGTTCCAATAATGTAAATATACAAAACCTGAATTGACTCACCCAAAAAAAAAAAAGAAAAAGATTATGATTTATTTATTTACTTTAATTGTTTTTGGTTATTATTTTTTACCTATAGGTCTGTGGTCAAATGTCCTCTTATAATGCACCATGTCTTTGTTTTTTTTGGTCTTGTGCAACAAATGGTAATAAAATAAGGACAAAGTACAGATCAACCGAACATGTGATATTAAAGCACTTAACAGCACACACGTGGCTTTACAGCAGCAACCCGGGTGAAGAGAGTCGTGTCACGTTTCCCGAGATACGTTCACGTATTATAAAATAATAAACAAAATGAATGAATCGAAATGAACATCAAAAAATATTAATATCATTGAACTCCTCACTATTAGGTTGTTAATGTGTAATAAAGCAATACAATTTAAGTAATTAATAAAAAAAAAAAATGTTTCTAGATTAACATGTAGCTCGGATGGTTTGAAATAGTTTTAACAGGGCAGCTGACACATTCTATTTAAAGTTAAAGGTCTTAAAAGGTTCTTATAAAATATTTAAAAAGATTTGATGGTTTGAAATAGTATTAAATTTGGTGGGTTAACACATTACAGTTTAAGTGCAAGGTCTTATAAGGTCCTTGTAAAAAAACAAAATAAAAAACAAATGCAAACTTGATTGCCTTGTTTAACAGCTAGTTGTTCTGAAGGTCTTGCTTACTAATTATTGATTATGCATCACTAAGATTGCGCAAGTAATAGGTTGGTTGCATTTTTTTATATTCAAAAGCTTCAGGAAATGGACTACAAGGAAGTGCAATCCATCGTTGTATTTAGAATAAGGCACCTTTTTGATTCTACCACGTTAAGACCGCTCACAGCACCACACTTTACTGAACGTTAGCCAGCTATAATAAGCAAGACATAAATTGTAGCTACTGTGGAATCGTGAAATGGCAAGTATTTAGCTGTACTGAATCGCTGCAGGCTGTTCAACCAAACAACTGCGCTGGAAACACTTGGGAGTAACACTCGCCTGCTGAATGTTTCGGGGTTAAAAATATGTACAGCATGTAAGCTGTCACTGCTACTGCTGTCTGGTTACACGCAACTGGCAGCTTTCCTCAGTCCATTTTTGATCATGCTGGAGCACATTAAATTGCTTTCTGTATGATCTGAGAGAAAACTGTGGGCAAATCGAGGAATAACTAATGTAATTATAGGCAATTGAGATTATTGTAAAAGTGGGCTGTTTGTAAAAAGGTGCATTTATGTGTGTGGGTGTTTTTTTTTTTTTTTTTTGTAGGGCACAATCAAATAAAAATTCACAAAGTAGTTTCGAAGGCATTTTAAAGACTTTTGCGACCATCCTGACTTGCAGTGCAAACAATTCACTGTTGACAGACTACACTGCCGTTCCCCAGAACCTAAAAGTCTACTTAGCGGTAATGTACTTGCTTTTCAGGTTTATTACTTGAAAAATTGCTGATCCGCCACCATCCACACGAACGCACTACTACTATCTAATCTAAAAACACACAGGCAATACAGCGTGGACTTTCCACATAAAAAGCCACTTCTGTGTCCAATGTCCAGTAGATAAACATTTAGCTTAGATTTTTTTTAACATGGAGTTTCTCACTGGCATAAATGCTCTCATTTAAACAGTGTCCCTTTATGTGTGGGTGTGTGTATGTGTGTGTGTGTGTGTGTGTGTGTGTGTGTGTGTGTGTTTGGAAGTATGTAAACTATAACAAATTCCACCCCGCTTCTATTTTTATGTGGTAGTTCGACTTACCAATGCATGAGCCATCATCACTGGTGAGAGGAGCCAGTCACTGAATGTACACTCAGTCCAAGTTAACATGTGACTGAGAGGCCTCAGCCGGAGCTTCTTTCTTTTTTGGGTGGGACTACAGAGGGAGGAGAGTTAAGCAGAACCACGTCTGCTCATGTCACTGAAGCTTGGTCTTCTTTGGAATTTGTGTCATCTGAGTCATATACAGAAAAAAAATTCAGCTCAGTTATACAGTTACTCAGTTTCAGTCAGGTTTCTAGCGAGGTACTGTATAAGCAGAATAATATCTATTCTTTTTTCTTTTTTTTTTTGTTCTTTTTTTACATATTACTAAAACATATATAAATAGCCTTACTATTGGTATTCATAAAAAAAACCAATTTGGAATCCAATTTGACTAAAAATGACATTCGTATTGAAATTGATGTTAAATATTGCTACTAAACATTACAAAAGTGTTCCGAAGTAAAGACTGTACTAAGCACTAACATTCATGCAGTGATCTAATCAGCCATTCATGTGACAGCAGTACAACGCATACAATGCATGCTGGTTTGTATCATGCAGATACGGATCCAGCGGCTTCAGCTAACGCTCAGCATCTGAAACCTAGAAAAAAAATGTGTGAGCTAAGTGATTTTGACCACGGAAGCTTGTAGGTGCCAGGCGGGCTGTTTGAGCAGCCTGCTGATCTGGTTTTTTTAACTAAAACATTCTAAAGAGTCTGCTCAGAAAGGTGCAAAATGTAGCGTAGGAAAAAAAAGAAAAAAAAAGAAATGCCTCGTTGATGAGATCATAGAAAAAAAGCCAGACTGGAACGAGCTGACAGAAACGATGAACTCAACTGTGCTGCTTTGGTGAGCAAATGTATCACAGAACGCAAAAATGTGTCAGTGGTTGAGTGACAACGGATGAAACCAAAATATATATATAAAAAAAGTACTTGATATTGTTTGGAAAAGACTTTCCCTGCAGCTTTGGCACTACTGTAGATTGAGTAGACCACAAATCAGAAGTTCAAAATGAAGAAAGACATCTCATTTGCATCTGTATTCTGAAAACACAGTCTACCATTTTTGAAGATGAAAGATTAGGCAGGCGTATCTGGTTTATGTACGTCAGGGTATATGAGAGGAAGCAGAAACAACCTAGCAGACACGTGATCTTTGTGGAGCTTGTGGTAGCAGCTTATTTGGAAAACCTACAAAAAGTGAAGTTCCCTTTTTTCTATTTCAGCTGAACACAGCGAAAGCAAAATGAAGGTGTCTGCTTTCAGTGAGACTATTGATATTACATATAAAACAAGATGACTTGAGTCTGTGCTGACGATCTCATCAGCATTAACAGTTGTGTTGTTTTTTTTGTTTGTTTGTTAAGTTTTTTTTTCCCTATAAAATTCTGAAAATCTCAATAAATTCTTTTCCCCTTGAGCAACCGAACACACTTTTATTTTTTCCCGTTTCTTCCCGTAGACACATAATGAATGAGCTGATTGAGACGGAGAGACTCTATGTGGAGGAGCTCCAAAGTATAATCGAGGTATGCTGGTCTGTCTATTTTTAAGCGCCGAAGACTAAGCGCTTTGTTTTACCTCAGGCATGGGATTTGCAAATGCAAAAAAGCTTCGGTAGATCCTGCACATGGTTGCATAGCAAAACGTCCTTTCTGCCATCGTTGGGTCTTTTATATTTCTTGCCAACTTATAATATTAATAAATATTTTATAGGATACATTTTTATATACATGAACAACAATATAAAAAGAAAGCCACATGTGCAAGCTGGTAGCAGCTGTCACCTGCTGCTCATATCAAGCTGGTTTAAACTTCTATTGGCACGCTTTAAACAAATCGAGCCAGAGTGTGTTCTAAATACGATTGTAGATTCAAGCAACTGTAAAGTTAAATGGAATGTCCTCAGACAGACAGACAGACAGACAGACAGACAGACAGACAGACAGACAGACAGACAGACACACAGGTGGCATGTTCTGTTCCAGTTCAAACAAAAGAATGAAGAACAGTAACGACACACTTTAGTGATGGATGTTTGCGCCTTATTATTGTATTGTGTTGTTGTTTTCTTTCTTTTAGGGTTACGCTGCAGCACTGGATAATTCCGAAATGGTGCATCTTATACCGGCTGTTTTAGAAAACAAGAAGGATGTGCTGTTTGGCAATCTTGGAGACATCTACACCTTTCATAACAGGCAAGAAATTTGCACACAAAATGACATAACCTTGCGTGAAGACTAATGAAATACCCCTAACATTACCACAAATGGCAACTGCATCAAATGCCCACACGCTTACTACATTCCTGTTATGAGATAAATGACTGCAGGCTCTTAAATAGATCTGTCGCTCTTATTCTAATCCTAATTCTGCTACTGTGTCTCCTTAGAGATTCACGTTTTTGTTCTGAGTGGGGATTGTACTCGACTCCGTGAAGGCAAATCATTACTGAGATCATTTTATCAGAGGGGTTGATTTTATTCCACTAGTTCCGCTCTTGCGCATTACACTTTTAAAACGTGTATTGCGTATTGGCTAAAATGTAACTGTTTCGACAGTTTGGTTACGTTCCTGCTAAAAATTGAAAATAGGAACACAATTTACATGATATCCAGCAAAGCCGAAATGAAATCCAGTGGACAATCAGCTGTGTGCAAAGTGCTGTTGTAGGCTGTAGGAAGCAAATCTATAGATCCTCAAATATTTTCACAACATGAAGTCAACACATTTTTCTTTGTTTCCTCGTTTCGTTTCTCTCAAAACATCGACTAGTGATGTGAACCGTCAATAAACTATCTTTCGGCTTCTCCCGTTAGGGGTCACGTCCGTATTCATGATGCGAATATTCGATTTGGCACATGTTTTTACGCTCGAACCCTCTCCAATTATCCGGGCTTGGGACCGGCACTAAGAGTGCACTGTCTTGTGCAGCCCTAATGGCTGGGGTTGGCTCCCTGACCGGGAATCGAACCAATAACGTCAAGTATTCTTCACTCTGATGGCAAAAGCCCAAAATCAGTCCAGTCATGGGTTCGCAAATGTCTCCTGCTTAAAGCATAGTTCATTTATTCTGATTAATGTGCACAGAAAAAAAATGCTTATCCATCAGTTTCTCAATTAAGTTTAATTTAATTAATTAATTAATTAATTACCTTAATAAAATTAAGCCACAATGGCGTGTGTAAAGGCAGGTACTGATGTAGGTGTGGTGATGATACCTGAAGTGCAGTCAGCGTTCCAATTCATCCCAGAGGTGTTCAGTAGGGTTGAGATCAGAGCTCTATAGCAGGCCACTCAAGATCTTCCACTCCAACCCATGTAAAGCAGATCTTCATGGAGCTCGCTTTGTGCACGGGGGCATCGCCATGCTGGAACAGGTTTGGGTCTCCAAGAACGCAAAATTGTATTATAGCGCATCTAAAGACAGTTGAAGCAATTGTGTGCTTTCAGCTTTGTGGTAACAGTTTTGAGAAGAACCACATATGGCAGGAAAGGTATATATACATATATATATACATATACATACATACATATACATACATATATATATAAATGTATAATTTATATAAATGCAAAGTAATGGAGAGTGTGTTAGAGAAGTGAAGAAAAGAGTGCAGGCAGGGTGGAGTGGGTGGAGAAGAGTGACAGGAGTGATTTGTGATAGAAGAGTATCTGCCAGAGTGAAAGGGAAAGTTTATAGGACTGTGGTGAGACCTGCGATGTTGTATGGATTAGAGACAGTGGCATTAACTAAAGGAGGCGGAGCTGGAGGTAGCAGAGCTGAAGATGTTGAGGTTTTCATTGGGAATGACGAAAATGGACAAGATTAGGAACAAGTTTATTAGAGCGACAGCGCATGTAGAATGTTTTGGAGACAAGGCGAGGGAGGTGAGATAAAGATGGTTTGGACATGTGCAGGGGAGGGACATGGGGTATATCAGTAGAAAAATGTTGAGGATGGAGCCACCAGGAAGGAGGAAAAGAGGAAGGCCAAGGAGGGGGTTTATTGATGTGGTGAGGGAAGACATGCAGGTAGTTTAGGTGAAAAAGACAGATGTAGAGGACTGGGGGGTATGGAGAAGGATGATCCGCTGTGGCGACCCCTAATGGGAGAAGCCAAATGAAAAAAAGAATATACATATCAATAAATAAATATATTGAAGTCAGTTTAAGAAAGAAACAAAAAAGTACAGAATCTTCTGTAATTGATAGTAATAGTATTTCGAATGGTCGATCGAAGTTTATGATGAGTGCAAAAGTGTTTCGGTTTTCCCGTGTTGCTCTACATGTTTTGTTTGAATAGTCTGCGTTAGATCACCTCACAGTGGGATTAAGGTCAGGACTTGGATTTGACCAGTCCAAATTGCGATGACATTTTGTTCTACATTCTCTTAATGCATCCTGGTATGTGGTGGTCTCAAAGTAATTGCAGGTCATCCCAAAGGAAACACACTATTAAACTCTTCCCTCCGTGCTGGTTGGAATACAGTGTTTGTTTGTTTGTTTGTTTTTTATTTATTATTATTTGGTTAAACCCCTTAACAAATAAGTGTGGTGAGATCGCTGGCTCAGGGACGGACGAGTGGAAGGCAGGTGACAAGTTTGCACAGAACGTCGTTATTCACGAAGTTTCACTATGGACTATGGTTAGGGTTTTCAAACACTCACACACGCACGCACACACACACACCCACACACCCACATACCCACCCACACACAGCGCTCAGCACATTTGTAGGTGTTAAGGTGGCTTTCGCACTGTTTTGCACACATTATTTTGTCTGTTCAGTGTCTATTGCATACTTACGATGTTAGTCACACCGTTTGGTTGCAAGAGAATTACTCCTCGTTTCCTCCAGCTTCGTCCTGTATTCACAAGCCTGCGCTCAGCCATAATAAGATGTCTAATTTATTAGTGGATCCTCGGGTCAGATTCAGCACAATCAGACTATTACCGTCATGTAACACAGATTTTGGGCTCTTGATTGATATCTTTAACATGGCAGTAACTTTAATGGCTTTCATCAGTGACCTTCAGGTTATGTGAGCAATATTTAATTTTTTTTTGCTCCATTTGAGGGATGAAAAAAGTATGATCCTGTATTCCTGTATCATTATTATTTCCCTTCAAACTAAGGACCCTATGTTCAAGCATGACCATATCTCTGTGCTCCAATTTATCTCCTTCAAGACTTGTTTTTTTTCAAGGTTTGAGTTAAAGGCCTTGAGTGGTCTGCACAGAGCCCTGACCTCACCCACACTAAACACTTTTTTTTATATATATATACAGAGTTGTGCTCGTTACTAAAAAATAGTAACTAGTTAGAGTTACTTGTTACTTCATTCAAAAAGTAACCCTGTTACTTTGTTGATTACTTACACCAAAAAGTCATTTTTAAACCAGCAGCACAAACTGAATATATCACAAGGATTTCTTAAATAAATAACAAAACAAGCTGAATAATATATTCACAATCAAAAACTAAAGTGGCTTCTGCATCATAAAAGCTGTTGTGTTAAGCTCTAAACGTGTTCCTTTCACAGCTTAAGTATAAAAACTATCAACAATGTAGAACAGAACACCGGGTTAGCTTCTAGCTTCTAGCTTCTAGCATGGAGGTCCTGGAGGAGCTTCAACAGATTGGAGTTGCTGCTATCACAGTAGATACGAGCTTCGAACCAGAAAGACACAGCTTACAATTGACTTAAAAGTTTTTGTCTTTATACTCAACCAAAGTGAAATAATGGCATATTTCCACTTTGAGAAACTCGTCTTGCTCTCGCCTCGACTCGCCATTACTGCTGCACAGACCTGAATAAACAGAGACACACCCACAGTGCATCTTCTTCGTGTATACAGAGGTTCATCCACCAATCCTACAGTGCGTCTTCTTCCTGTTTACAGTGGTTCATCCACCAATCCTACAATGCGACGCTGCTGTAAGCAGGTTAGGCTGTAGTCTACACTTTAGCCGAAATTATTTCATTTAAAAAAAGTAACGGGTAACGCACCATACGGTAACGGTAACAGAGTTACTTTATTTAAAAAGTAATGCGTCACAGTATTAGTTACTGTCAAAAGTAACGCGTTACCGGTAACGCGTTACTTCCCAACACTGTAGTCCTCCAATAACATTCTCATTTACATATATTGCCAGCCATTATTCTTTTTGAATATGTTTGCACTCACTTTGCACACCTATTGGGATCCCAGAATATTTGCCCATTCTTCCTTGCTCACGTTCAATCAAATACTGTGCTGAGTGGCAATGGACTGCTCTCTTCAACATGTTGCTGCCACCCCCATGCTTTACAGTAGGTATGGTGTGTTTTGAGTGGTGTGCTGTGTTTGCTTTTCGCCAAATATCACAATTTACTCCAAAAAGGTCCATTTTGGTCTCATCAGTGCTCAGTACTAGCAAGAATACAAACTCAATATAAATGAAACTTGAATTCTACAAACTTGGAAAGTGCTAATTTAGGTATTTCAGGAAGAGGTAGGTCTTCAGTCGTCGCTTAAAGATAATCAGGGACTCTGCTGTACGGACATCTAGGGGAAGTTTATTCCACCACCTCGGTGCCAGAACAGAAAAAAACCTTGAATTGTACTTACCTCTCAATCTGAGAGAAGAAGGTACCAGTCGAGCAGTGCTAGAGAATCTCAGACAGCGTGGTGCAGTGCAACATGTGATGAGGTCACTGAGGTAAGATGGTGCTGGTCCATTTTTGGCCTTGTAGGCAAGCATCAGTGTTTTGAATTTGATACGTGCAGCTACTGGAAGCCAGAGAAGGGAGCGCAGCAGTCGGGTGGTGTGGGAAAACTTGGGCTGATTGAACACAAGTCGTGCAGCTGCATTTTGGATCATTTGCAGTGGACGAATAGCATTCAGGGGAAGACCTGCCAGCAGAGAGTTGCAGTAGTCTAGTCTTGAAATGACAAGAGACTAAACAAGCAACTGGGCAGCCTGTATGGACAGAAATGGTCGGATCCTTCGGATGTTATAGAGAAGAAATCGACAAGAACGAGCAACATTAGCGACATGTGGGGAAAAAGACAGTTCATTGTCCATAGTTACCCCAAGGTTATGAGCAGTGGCTGAAGGGAAGAGCGGAGAGTCATGAAGTGTTATTTGTAGATCTTGACCTGGAGATGAATCACCTGGGATGGCCAGCAGTTCTGTTTTGCTGGGGTTGAGTTTAAGTTGGTGAGCCCTCATCCTCATCCATATATATATATATATATATATTGCTGCAAAGCAATTTTGAGTTTACTCAACTTCCGTGGTTAAAGTTATGCCAAATCATTGTAGAAAGTGGATTGAAACTGCTACTTTAGGTTAGTATACCTTCCTCAGTAAGTTCATCTAACCTTCCTCAGTAAGTTCATCTAACTAGTCATCATGAGTTTGTTTAAAGTAAAAAGGAGGTTAAGTGAACTTTAAAAAACGAGTAGGGAGAACTACAGACCTGAAGATCAGTTAACTCAAAAAAGCTTTGCAGCAAATTTACTAAACTTTTTAAGTTGGTTCAACTTAATTTTTTTTCTTTTAATTTACAGCTTTAAATGTTTCATTCAAACTTCTTTTACAAATTCCTGTTTGGCATTCACATTAAAAATTAAACACAGATATTGCAAAACATACTGTAAACAATGAAAAAAGACAAAAAATTTTAGAGAAAAATGTTTATTTTACCATTTTGCCAAGTGACACATTTCCTGTCAACATGAACTGCAAAAATTGGATTTAGATAGATTTTTCTCTAGTCATCAAAATATAATAAATAATTAAAATTGAAATATATTTATAAAATTGAAATAAAATAAAAGGCAAAAAGGCAATCTTGTAATGCCTTTAAAGTGCTGGAGTAAAATAAATTGTTCTTAAAGTGCCAGAATAATCTTAAAATGCTCCAGAAATAAACAAGCAGAGTTTCAACACATTCATTAGAGCAATGAAGTATTAACTGTTATAAACAAAACTTGAAAGTCATTAAACCTTACAATAAAACTCAAAACTGACTGGCATATGTTGTACTGTAATACAGCTACTAAACAAACAGGAACAAATCAGTACTTGTACTTTTGATCAGCCATATGAACTGCAGCTACTTCAACTTTACCAATTTGTTTTTAAATCACTGGACTCTAGAAGAGCACTGGGGGTCAAGACCAATAAACACTTTCTGAATAGGTTCAACGTGTACTTTAGTTCTTTAGGATAGCGAAGGATTTTATTGGCATAAATCAAGTCAAATAGGAGAGCAACAGCTGTAGGGACTTCTTGCACATTATCCAGCACAACTTGCTCCTCTAAAACTACAGACAGGCACCTTACATTTGAGTTTGAATGGATGGTGGCAACGTCATCTTCAACGACAGTTGAGACCCCCTTGTTCATCCCTTTTATGTGAGTGTCTTTAGTTCTTTAGGATAGCGAAGGATTTTATTGGCATAAATCAAGTCAAATAGGAGAGCAACAGCTGTAGGGACGTCTTGCACATTATCCAGCACAACTTGCTCCTCTAAAACTACAGACAGGCACCTTACATTTGAGTTTGAATGGATGGTGGCAACGCCATCTTCAACGACAGTTGAGACCCGCTTGTTCATCCCTTTTATGTGAGTGTTTTCTGGGTCTGTGTCCTGCAGTAATAAACACAGAATCAAAACCCATTTTTAATTAATAGAGTTCTGCTGGACCACAAAGAGATTTTTATATTGTTTGAGATAGGTCACTCAAAATCACACATGCCACAATTTTCCATTGTGTTTCCATGGATATAGACCATGTTGCCAAAGATATTGGGACACCCCTTCTAATGAACAGGTTTGACTACTTTAGTTACTCTAGTTTTGGAAGTGTATTAAATGACTACCCATATGTATAAGTCATTGGTGTTTGGTTTGAGTTTTTGGCTCAAGGCCTGCATTTAAAGTGACAAAAAAGGTGTTCAGATGGAATTAGGACTTGGCTTCATGCAGACCAGTCAAGTTCTTCCACACTGAATAAATTAATAATTTCCTTCTGAACCTTGCCTTATACACAGAGGCATTTTCATGTTAGAAAAGAAAACTTTTGGCAATACAGTGTAACACTTAATTTGTGCTGTCAGACTTATTACTGATAAATATTTAACTAGGATTATTTAATAAATACATTTTTGCCAACATTTTGCCTCCTCCATTCTACTCTTTTCCCTGACGTGTGGCTCAAAGAACAGTTATCAGATTAGTTTCAGGCACCAGACAAAACTGTTTTCTCTTTACATGATCTGTACCTCAGGTATGAGATAATATGCCTATAACAGACTGATAACACACATACCAGGCAAGACTTTAGGAAGTTTCCAGACTTTTCCCCTCATAAACGAAGGTAGACTTTTGAGAGCTGTATGTTTATTTTGAGCAGCACACCAGAAGCCTGAAAGACACAGAAACATTTAAAACCTTCAAATTTATGCTTCCGAGATATGTGGCTACTAAAAGTTGAAAGGACATTGGTTGTCAACTCACAATCTTTAAAAGGACAAGTGACTGCGTCATGCCTCCTCAAAGAATTAAAACTCGGATGGCTAACAAACATCTTTAAAATCACATAACTAAAATTACATCTTGTCAAATGTGTTTTTAACGCACCTAAAGTTTTAAAAGTGCAGATGCAGTCAGTATACAAGAATGCTGCCGGGATCTCCCTCGATAGTGCCGAAGCCTGTAGTGTTTCAAAAGGACCTCTCTGCTACTGTGAGCAAATCTGCATTCCAAACCTATAAAAAGAAAAAAAAACACAGTTTAACATGTGCAGTAATACATTCCATTTAAATTGACATTAATTGTTTAAAACACAACATAAATATTACATACAAAAAATAAGAATATACAATGAATCACATTCAAAGCTAAATAATAATGGCAAATAACATTGAACTAGTTAAATGGTGCTAAGAAGAGCTATGCTAAAAAACACTAAGCTCCTGAAATACTAGACATTTGCTGATAATTCATGATATATTTTCTGTGTTTTAGACCAGATGTTATGTAAAGCATGTTATGTTTTACGTCTAAAATCAGAAATAACCACACGGTTAACAAGGTTAAGAATAAATACCCTATAACTTACTGAAATGTAAAATGCTGTTTTTCCCCACTTTTTAATAATACTAAACTCATCCACAACACACAGTCCAATAAAATACAGTTTATTGTAATAACTATAACATACAAAAATCGTGTATTTTGAAACATTTTACTCAAATTTTGCAAAGTGAACTGAACATGACCTTCAAATGAAGCACGCTAACTGTCTGAGCTCATTGCTAAATATCACTACATTCCTTAAAGTAGTCTTACCAAAAACAACTTTACATTTTACGTTAAGCATTTGTGTAATTTATTTAGGTTATTTTCGAAAATAAAACTTAAAGAAAGTTTACCTGAATCAGAGAACATCCAGCCCCTTCTAAAATGCAGTTGATGAGGGGAAACCCTGTGCACAATGCTAGGGAAACAGACTGCGCCTGTCCAATGACAGAAAGTGAATCGCTTCAATGAAGAAATCAAAATGTTGCGTTTTCCCAACTTAATTGTTTATTTTTATTGGACAAAACAGTAGTACACGTGCAGTTAAATCTTTTTTATGAGTAAACTCAACACTGTGCTCAAAAATATGTTCACCTAACTTTTAAACTGAGTTAACAATTTGCAAGTTGGATTTTTTACAGGGTGGTGAAGGAAGACATGCAGGTAGTTGAGGTGGAAAAAAAAAAAGGGGGGGGGGGGGGGGGGGGTATGGAGAAGGATGATCCGCTGTGGCGAACCCTAATTTTAGCAGCCGAAAGAAAAAAAAGAAAAAACATATATATAAATAAATAAATTGAAGAAAGAAACAAAAAAGTACAGAATCTGCTGTAATTGATAGTAATAGTATTTTGAATGGTCGATCGAAGTTCATGATGAGTGTAAAAGTGTTTCGGTTTTCCCGTGTTGCTCTACATGTTTTGTTTGAATAGTCTGCTTTAGATCACCTCACAGTGGGATTAAGGTCAGGACTTGGATTTGACCAGTCCAAATTGCGATGACATTTTGCTCTACATTCTCTTAATGCATCCTGGTATGTGGTGGTCTCACAGTAATTGCAGGTCATCCCAAAGGAAACACACTATTAAACTCTTTCCTCCGTGCTGGTTGGAATACAGTGTTTGTTTGTTTGTTTGTTTTTTATTTATTATTATTTGGTTAAACCCCTTAACAAATAAGTGTGGTGAGATCGCTGGCTCAGGGACGGACGAGTGGAAGGCAGGTGACAAGTTTGCACAGAACGTCGTTATTCACGAAGTTTCACTATGGACTATGGTTAGGGTTTTCAAACACTCACACACGCACGCACACACACACACCCACACACCCACATACCCACCCACACACAGCGCTCAGCACATTTGTAGGTGTTAAGGTGGCTTTCGCACTGTTTTGCACACATTATTTTGTCTGTTCAGTGTCTATTGCATATTTACGATGTTAGTCACACTGTTTGGTTGCAAGAGAATTACTCCTCGTTTCCTCCAGCTTCGTCCTGTATTCACAAGCCTGCACTCAGCCATAATAAGATGTCTAATTTATTAGTAGATCCTCGGGTCAGATTCAGCACAATCAGACTATTACCGTCATGTAACACAGATTTTGGGCTCTTGATTGATATATTTAACATGGCAGTAACTTTAATGGCTTTCATCAGTGACCTTCAGGTTATGTGAGCAATATTTAAATTTTTTTTTGCTCCATTTGAGGGATGAAAAAAGTATGATCCTGTATTCCTGTATCATTATTATTTCCCTTCAAACTAAGGACCCTATGTTCAAGCATGACCATATCTCTGTGCTCCAATTTATCTCCTTCAAGACTTGTTTTTTTTCAAGGTTTGAGTTAAAGGCCTTGAGTGGTCTGCACAGAGCCCTGACCTCACCCACACTAAACACTTTTTGGGTGAAATGCTGACTGAGCTCCTGGTCTCCTCATCCAATATCAGTGGCAGACCTAGCAAATGCTCCAAAAGGTCCTTAAAGGAAGCCTCCTCAGAAGATTACAGGTTGTTTACAGGTATAGGGGATTAAAACCGGAACAAGATTCAGAACAAGCAAGTGTTCATGTGTCAAGTTCGAAAGTCTTGATTGCATTCAGACTTTTAAACTTTGTCTTAAATTTTCGAAGTGCATCGAATGCATGGTAAATCAAAGGAGCTGATACAACTTTCACTGAAACTGATACTGATGCAAATCTGAGCTTTTTAAAAAAGTGTTTACAGTCCACAACGGATGAAGGGCACATTGAAAGATTTAAAGGTCCTTCGGAACGTTTGTTACCCTTAAAATAGGGTTTTATTCTTGTCTATTTTTGATGTGATAGAAATCAATACCAATAACAAAAGGGGCTGTTCAGAGAACGCGCCAAACAACACAACGCTTTTTATTTGCCACTTATCACCACTGTTAATTTGATCATTTGTACAAGCTTATACTCAATGAACCTCTTATCTATATTATATATATATATATATATATAACAAACTGAATATATCACAAGGATTTCTAAAATAAATAACAAAACAAGCTGAATAATATATTCACAATTAAAAACTAAAGTGGCTTCTGCATCATAAAAGCTGCTGTGTTGAGCTCTTAAAAATGTTCCTTTCACAGCTGAAGTATGCAAACTATCAACAATGTAGAACAGAACACCAGGTTAGCTTCTAGCTACTAGCTCCTCAGGCATGGAGTTCCTGGAGGAGCTTCAACAGATTGGAGTTGCTGTTTATCGCAGTAGATACGAGCTTCGAACCAGAAAGACACAACTTACATTTGACTTAAAAGTTTTTGTCTTTATACTCAACTAAAGTGAAATAATGAGCATATTTCCACTTTGAGAAACTCGTCTTGCTCTCGCCTCGACTCGCCATTACTGCCGCACAGACCTGAATAAACAGAGACACACCCACAGTGCATCTTCTTCGTGTATACAGAGGTTCATCCACCAATCCTACAGTGCGTCTTCTTCCTGTTTACAGTGGTTCATCCACCAATCCTACAATGCGACGCTGCTGTAAGCAGGTTAGGCTGTAGTCTACACTTTAGCCGAAATTAATACATTTTAAAAAAGTAACGGGTAACGCACCATACGGTAACGGTAACAGAGTTACTTTATTTAAAAAGTAATGCGTTACAGTATTAGTTACTGTCAAAAGTAACGCGTTACCGGTAACGCGTTACTTCCCAACACTGTAGTCCCCCAATAACATTCTCATTTACATATATTGCCAGCCATTATTCTTTTTGAATATGTTTGCACTCACTTTGCACCCCTATTGGGATCCCAGAATATTTGCCCATTCTTCCTTGCTCACGTTCAATCAAATACTGTGCTGAGTGGCAATGGACTGCTCTCTTCAACATGTTGCTGCCACCCCCATGCTTTACAGTAGGTATGGTGTGTTTTGAGTGGTGTGCTGTGTTTGCTTTTCGCCAAATATCACAATTTACTCCGAAAAGGTCCATTTTGGTCTCATCAGTGCTCAGTACTAGTTCAGTACTACTTCAAAATATTTTTGTAGCCTTCTCATAACTTTCTCCTAAGCCTTTCTTGAACTTAATCTCAGAGGCCTCCAAAAAACAACTGGGTTTATATTGAAGTAATCGAAATCACTACAATCGACGTCTGGTGGGGCAATTAGCCTGGTGTTTTGATTGCGTATTATACGTACACACACACACACACACACACACACACACACACACACACACACACACACACACATATACACATATACACATAATGTGAAACATGAACGTGAACCGAAACAGCTCTGTAAAACCCCTAACGAATACATGAGTTTCTTCGCTAGAAGGAAGTGAAAACAAATGGGTATATGTACACACATTAATTAACACTAGGAAAACCTGCGACGTGAATAAAAGCCATTAAAAAAATGATTGAGAGGATTGATACACGCTGCCTTCAAATGTCCATCCTGAAGCCTGTTTTTGAAGGCGGCATTTTCTTTGTTGGGGTGCGGTAAAGGCTCTCTGGTAGCAGGTAGCCTGTGCACTTGACCCACTGGTGCTAATTGAGTAGTAGCAAAATGAGTTTGTGCATGACGTTCTTTTTATATATATATATATATATGTATATAAAAAAAAAAAACGATGTTTAGCAATGTGATGTAATGTGAGTAATAAAACCTTTCAGGACATGCTGTTATTGAAAACACCACCCCGACCTTGATTATTTTTCCAGCAACATTACGGCTTGCATTTATTTTATTTTTTTATTCCTTACATAACGTAATAACGCATGAATTGATTTGCTCTTGCTTTTTTTCCATCATGTCCTCAGTTATTCCTCTTGTCTGTTTTTTTTATTTTATTTCTTTTCTGCAGAACATTTCTCAAAGAGCTGGAAAATTGCGTGGAGAAGCCGGAGTTGGTGGGCACATGCTTCTTGAAAAGAGTGAGTAATTCCATAAGGCCCCGATAAAAGCGGTCGCGCCGCGGGCCGTGGCATTGACTCCAGGCTCTAGGATATTGCTAGGATTGAAAATGAAAGGCTGTCTGCTTCTGCTGTCCCACAGAAAGAAGAACTGCAGATCTATGAGAAATACTGTCAAAATAAACCTCGGTCTGAGGCTCTCTGGAGGCAGTGTGGGGACAGTCTGTTCTTTCAGGTGATGCCAGAATTCATATACTATATGCCTTCTCTTCTTATTGCTTCTCTTTACCGGAAATAATAAACGGTTATGCACAGGTAGCAATTCCTTCTCTCACAGGAATGCCAAAAAAGGTTGGACCACAAGCTCTCCTTAGACGCATACCTGCTAAAGCCAGTTCAGAGAATCACAAAGTACCAGTTAATGCTCAAGGTAATGTGCCGTGCTTTGGATAAAATGATTATTGACAGTTTGGATTGCTGAAGTCGTTTCTGTTTTGTGTTCTTTTTTTCTATAGGAAATGCTAAAATGCAGCAAGAACTCGGAAGGCACGGCAGAACTGGAGGAAGCTCTGGCCACCATGTTGGATATCATAAAATCTGTTAATGATTCAATGCATCAGATTGCCATCACTGGGTTTGAGGTATTTGCATATTTTAAAAAATTATTAATAAACAAATATATGTATTCATGGTGGTGATTTCGTGTGGCCATTCTTGAGCTCGTACTCATTGCAGGAGGACGTACATAATGGTGACGGTATCTCTATCTAGGGTAATTTGAATGACCTGGGCAAGCTGCTCATGCAAGGCTCTTTCAACGTGTGGACAGACCACAAAAAAGGCCACAACAAAGTCAAGGACTTGGCACGCTTCAAGCCCATGCAGAGACACCTTTTCTTGTACAACAAGATGATTTTGTTTTGCAAGAAGCGTGAGGAGAACGCAGACGGCCATGAGAAATCCCCGTCCTACAGTTTCAAACATTCTCTAAAGGTACGAACCAACACCAGGTTTTGACCTCCTTTGCAACACTAACAAACAGGAAAGGGTTTGTGGTTAAAACTATGTGTGTACTTTACCTTTGCTTTAATGGTTTTCGCATCAAAACTACAGCTATGAGAGTATCATTGTTAAAACACAGTCTATGCAAAACAATTGCGCTGCACCGCACCATGCGTACTGCGTTTTCAAAGATTCCCTTTCTCAAAAGGATCGTGGCACACCGTGTTAGATCCTACATCCTATTCGAGTATCTGAAGCTCGACACAGCTAAGGATAGTTCGAGCAGCTTTGCCTGTGAGCCTGAGAATATAGGATTGACGAATAAAAAGGGGCATCGGAACGTATAAAAAATATAGCAATACATTCTAGACTTCTGTTAAAGAAGGCGTTAGCATTGACCGTATCAAACATATTACGTTGCTAGCGAACCTCCAGGTTGACGGCGAGACAAAAACTAATTACGATAAACTATACCAGTTATAACACAGTGTTGATAAATCTCGAATCCTGATTGGTTTATTCGTTTCCTTTAGCAGCAGTCCACAGTAAAAAGTTGTTCCATATTGATTAGTGGTTCAAATGTATTTCTGCCATTCCATATTTTAGAGTTTGGTGAATTTTCAAGCCCCACATGACCTCCATCACCCCAAAAATGACATTACTTTACGTTTAAAAAGTTCCAATTTGTTGAAATATAAAATTCTAAATTTGGGCTGCACGATTTGGGAGAAATGTCATGTTGCGATTATCGCGGTCAATATTGCGATATGCGATATAATAAAGGGTATCACGAGTCCACCTGATCAGGGAAATTGCACACAGATTGGCGAAGATGCTAAAATGTGTATTTGTAAAACTTTAAAGGTTTTAAAAATTATGCATTCTTTACAAAATGAAATAACATTTGTATCAATGTAAAAAAATTTAATAAAAATGTATATGTTTATATATATATATATATATACAGTGCCCTCCACAATTATTGGCACCCCTGTTTAAGATGGTCGTGGACTTCTAAAAATTCTCCTTTTTTTAAAAACAACATAGAACCCAAATGCAAACAAAGAGAAAAATCCAACCTTTTATTTAAGTACATTACTTTGGTGGTAAAAAAATCTCACATTTAGAAAAGAAAAAAAAACTTGAAATCATGTGTGCCACAATTATTGGCACCCCTGATGTTAATACTTTGTGCAACCTTCTTTTTGCCAACAAGACAGCACTTAATCTCCTCCTATAACATTTCACAAGATTGGAGAACACAGAGAGAGGGATTTTTTACCATTCTTCTTTGCACAATCTTTCTAGATCATCCAGTGTCCTGGGTCCTCTCTTATGCACTCTTCTCTTTAGCTCGCCCCACAGGTTTTCGATTGGGTTGAGGTCTGGGGACTGAGATGGCCATGGGAGGACCTTGAGTTTGTGACTGCTGAACCACTTTTGTGTAGATTTTGCCACATGTTTTGGATCATTATAAAAAAGCACTAGTTTTGGAAACCTGTCTGTGTTTATATGATTTCTGTTGCCACTGGAGTTAGCAAGCTCTCCTTCACCCCGACTCAACGTGGGGTTGGGGTTCAGTTTTTTGGCTTGAAGTTCGTTGTTTAAGGCGCGGGATTCAAAACGTAGCGGCTTATAGTCCGAAAAATCCGGTTATAAATGTATTCAGGCTGAACAGCCACCAAACAGAACACAAGCAGAGAAATGATGATGTTCAGGAAAGTCTATGTTCTGTTTACATCGCTGACTCCCTCTGTCTCATCCACGTTACCCCCAGACTTCTTGTTGCCTTCTGACTGCTCATTGTGACCTCCATAAACTAATCTACGTCTGTGGTGTGCAAGAGCCAGGAAACAATACACCGTTGAAAAAGCCACAAGACGACAGGAAATAGGTTAATGGGCTGAAAGCGGTGCAGTGAGAAGAAAAAACACTGACATTTCACCAAATAGATTTAAACTATAGTAAAGAATCTGATTTAAGAAATGTAAGCAGTGAAAGTAAAAAAGTGTATATAAATAGTGAAGTACCCATAGCAGAAAAATCTACATAAGTACAGTAACGTAAAGTATTTGAACCTTATTCCCTCCCACCTCTGAAGACAAGCGATACGCAGCATTAATCCATTTATGAAAACACGTAAAACATTTATCGCCATTGATATTTTAATTCGCATCCAGTAGCGAGTGATAAATGAGTCACTGAACACATTTCATGTGTCCATTTTCTACCTGAAATGTTTTTTTTTTTACTTTCTGCTTAGCTGTTTAGAATTGATCGTGTGGTTTCAAATTTGGGGTCTGAAAAAACAGTTTTGAAAAGAAATGCCATGTGCCTCATTAAAAAATAAATAAAAGGACTTATATGTTAGGTTTTTATCCCTTGAAGCAAATGAGGCATTGCACAGGTTGGATAAAAAAACCTCATGTTCAATCTCATATTCTTTGAAGGTTGTCCTACACTAATGATTTATTAGTATATTCATTTTTTTTATTTATTGCTGTGAATAAAACCTTCGATACTTCATTGCTGTAGTTTTGCCTGTAATTAATGTGCAGGTTTCCATACCTGCTTCTTTTTTTTTTTATTTTTAAATAGAGAAGTAAAATATACTCATATAAGGATATGTTTGATGTGTTTTGTGGCAGATGAGTGCAGTTGGAATTACTGAGAATGTAAAAGGAGATGCCAAGAAGTTTGAAATATGGTACAATGGGAGAGAGGAAGTCTACATCATTCAGGTATGGAAATACGGGATGAGATATGAAAACGTGTTTTCTGCTATTTGAACACTAAGGGTTTATTTCTGGGTAGACTTTTGTGTGTGCGTCTGTGTGTAATGCAAGATTTGACTTTCAAATCCATTCGAAAAGTAGACAAAGACCAAATACACACAAACTGTGTGCACACACACACACACACACACACACACACACACACACACACACACACACACACACACACACACACAC
>MU558159.1:2681680-2737785 GCA_024362625.1 Silurus asotus | reverse complement strand
TATATATATATATATATATATATATATATATATATATCCATTATTCTAAATACAGGAACACGATTGGCTTAAATATGTTACAATGCAATGCAACTTGCCAATTACTTGTTTACAGCTTGTCAGCTTCTGCTTTTCCATCCTGTGGGACTTCCATGCAGTTTTGGCATAGAATAAACTCTTTGCACAGTTTATAGATTTGTAGATCATCTACTGGAATAATATACAGTGGAAGTTGGTGTTTACTGTGTAAATCATCGCCAGCCAAAGGAACACTCTTTTCCTTAAACTGAATATAACTGAATTTGTCGTATATTTCATGTATATTTAAATCTCCTGCTCTCCCTCGTGTTCGTACACACGCCGCGTATAGGCGTATCGTCTTTCTCTGCCGCTTTGGTGCGCTGTGCTAAACAACGTGTATCCATCATTAAACTCTGAGATTTGTACCTCACTGTTCAGCGCTGTGGGAATATCCAACCTTTGAACAACCTATTTCTACCTCTCTTACTCTCGCAGAGGCAAGTCAGCTCCATCAAAGAATCACCGAAAACATTTACCACGCTCCCATGAGGTACTTTGTGTTTGTGTGTGTCTTTATATATATTATGTTGCGTGTTTGTGTGTGAGCCCACCCAGATAAATGATCCATCTTGGTACACTGCCAAGTTTTCTGCGTGAAGTCTGCTGAATAGTCATTCATCGAGAAGAACAGTGTGGCTTCCACCTCTTGTTTGTTCATGCTGTGTTTTTCTCCAGCAGGAACATTCGCAAAGTGGCCCTGAGGCAGTCGGACTCCTCGAGCCCAGAGACAGGCTACAAGCGCACCGACGGCGGCCCCAACATGAGGCAGAAACGAGGTGAGACCTCGGCTTTGTGCTGCAACCAAAGCGCATCCGAATATAAAAACCAACGCCTCAGTTTGAGATTTCGAGAACAAAGAGAATTAGTGAGCACTACACACCGAGAAGCGAAATACAGTCACAGAAATACAGCTACAACCCGCATACCTACTGGGAACTATTTAGGCCACCCTCATTAATTGCGAAATTATTCGTAATTCTGAAAGGGCTGCCGTCCAAACTCTCTTTCGCGAATAATTGAGTGTTATTTGGCACCGCACTCAGCTCTCCTTCAGAACCCTCTCTCTGCTGGTGCCCTGCAAATGCCTTCAAATGATTTATCAGGATATTTATATCTCATTATACCACTGCATTGTCGAATTCTCTAATCTTTTTTTTTTGGTCAGAAGGTGTTGATTTTCTATAACAGCATGACCCTGACAGTAGGCAAATCACCAGTTTATATTACTCCTGTTTTTCGAATGAGTTACCATAGTAACGGCTTATTCACAAGATCTTTTCACGGATTTTTGAAACAAACCGAAAAAGTGTTGTTTCACAAAAGAGATTGTTGAAACAGTGCTTTTTTATTATTATTATTTTCATTAATGGAAATCCTTTCTTTTTCTGGGTAACATGAGAACCTATATTTTCTCCTAATGACAACTGTATTAAAGACTGTTTGTAAGTAGTTCTAAAATAAGGGACACCAGGATTTTGAATCGGATTGCGTTCACACAATGAAATGCAGCTTTAAACTTTAAAAGTACAGCGTTTCCATTTTGAAAGAAATAAGCATTGGTGAACTGAAAAAGAATAAAACAAAAACACTTCATGCTGTAACAGATAATCATCAACCGTACCGTAGGGTTTTTATTTAGTTCAAAACAAACCTCTTCGTTCGAGAGGCTCGTTTGACGGATTCTGGGATGTTTACTCCACTGGTACACACATGTACACCAATCAGCCATAGCTTTATGACCTTATAGCTGGTATTAATTATGAGCGGTAAGTAAAAAAAACACTGATTACCTTTTCAACATGGCACCTGTTAGTGGTTGGGATTAATTGGGCAGCAAGTGAACATTTTGTCCTCAAAGTTGATGTGTTAGAAGCAGGAAAAAATTGGCAAACGTAAGGATTTGAGCGAGTTTGACGAATTGTGATGAATAGACGACTGGGTCAGAGCGTCTTCGAAACTGCAGCTCTTGAGGGGTTTTCCAAGTCTGCAGTGGTCAGTATCTATCAAAAATCATCCAAGGAGAGAACAGTGGTGAACCAGCGAAGGCCTGTGTGGTCCGGTCCAACAAAATCGCTGAAGAAGTTAATGCTGTTAATGCATACACAGTACACAGGTTGTAAGGCAGGGCTGTGACATTCAAAATACGCCAACTCAAACTGATTATACGCTCTAATTGGGTGCAATTGGATCGCTAGACACGTCTTAGCTCACGTCTGAAGCTAAATCGTGTTTTCTTTTTTTTTTTCTTTCACTTCATTAATGTTTCAGATTCACTTTTTATGAATGGACAACATTTTGTTTATTAACTAAATGCAACAGACTGGAATATTCGATCATCAAATCACTTGAGTTGACTGGCCACTGCAGAAACTAGACTCATTCGAATGCACTGGCATCATTAGGATCAGAAATTAGTTGATGGAAACGCTAGGTAGTAGAAAGTCGCTCGTGAAAGAGCACCCATGGCAGTAAAAGCCAAATTTGTTATTCATGTCGGCCCTCTGGGGCTGTAAGTGAAGGATAATCATCATTAGAGTAAAATAAAATAAAAAGAAATGCCACCGAGCTGGAGTATTCCCGTTTCCTGTAGGAATGAGTATCTGATTTGTATGAATGTTTCAACAGCACGTGTTAACCACAAGTCATTGAGAATATAGCGTTGGTTCCAGGCCGGACTCGGCTTCCTTAGGTTCCTGTGCACTTAGAATTTACTGTGGAATTACAGAAGCTTTTAAAGTACTGCTTTATTCTTAATAATGTGTTGGCCAGCCAGCACTTCCTATTAAAAGACAAACACCAGTCACCAGGGTGATGCATCTTGCAAAACACACACACACTGTTCACTCTCTTTACTAATGTTTGACTTTTTGTTTGTGATTGCCATTTGGGTTGAACCTCAACACTATTATATTGTGTCACTTTTTGAACCTTTGTGGTCTGGAGATCCCAATTTTTGATTGATTGCATTACACCTGATAAAACCTGTTCTCCGAATACATAATACAGCTCAAGATGGCTAGACGATACATTGATCTTGTAAACGCTGCTGTCTTGTGCTGCGGGAGTAAACCCTATGCGTGAAAGTGATTCTGACAGATCTGTCACCCCTCAGAGGACAAAAAGGCCCCTTCATCGGCCCACTGGCTCAAAGCTGGGTCAATAAAGCAGGAGAAAACGTACGATTCGCTTCGTCCTTTATGCTGATTGGCATCTGCACCTTGTGCCTCGCACCAGCCCCCGTGCGTCAGCGCGAACTCCTCCCAAATCTGTTAACAACCCGATGCTTCTAAACTCAAAACGGCTGGCATGCTTATTTTCAGACTGCTCGAGGCCCACTTTGTAGATATCGATTTTTTTGCAAATTTAAAGCTTCATGGGGGAAAAAAAAAAGAAAACAGTTGTGCGCCGTTTCAGGCGAAGCTACCGTATGTGAAAATGATTTATTGATAACAATTTGCAATATTAGCAGCTGTCTTGTAGCACAAATCTCGCTCCACTAATGAGACTCAAAAGATTTATTCTTCAGCAAATGATAAGACACATACTGTGGCCCCATCTGGCTGTTTGATTTGAAAACTGTTGTGGAAAGAGCGACGTCTAAAGCTGTAAACTGTAGGCAGAGCTTATTTCGTGCCAGAGGTTTGATATAGGCCCGGCTTTTAGAAAAGTTTTCAGGAAGTTATACGTCGTACATTCGCTGCTGAGCGGCGTGATTTCAGGGCAGTCAGAGCCTGTGCTCCTCAGGAATGCTTTAGTTTCAGAATCACTTTAAGATCTGCCACCTCGGACCGGCGCGTACGTCGAGGTGTTAAAGCCGCTTGAGAACGCGCGAGTCTGCAATTACGACGTTTTGTTACGATCGTGGCACTGCTTCTGTATCAAAAAAAAAAAAAGTCGCGAGGACTCTTCAAGGGCGCGCTGGCGAAGCAGGTACTAACTGTCCTTCACACGCTCTGGAAGACGCTGACACGGGAACTTTGGAAGTTGAAAGTTAGACTTTTTTCACAGACGTTCACATAGTTGTATGGACGTCCGGTAGGTTCGAGCGCAGCTGTTCTGCGAGGTGAAAACTCGTTCCAGAGCCTGTCCGACTCCGAGATTATTACGGTATTCCCTTCGGATAAGTTTAGGCTCCGCATGTTGCGAGACGCTTATGTTTCGCAACGCTTCAAACAGCCTGGCATGAAAGTGGGGTTTAACACTCCAACCTGAAAAATCAATTCCGCTTCCTTTGAGAACCATGAAACCCAGCAACAGATCTCTTTCAAACTGTTGTAATGCTGTGCTCTTTTTCTCTTCCTCCAGCTCACAGATGCCCTTGATTGGTTAGTGTCACGCTGATTGACAGGGTGCAGACTCCAAGTCGCTGAAGGCTGTGCATCGTCGTTGCACTTCTCATCGTCTCTTTCTGCGCTTGCTTTTCTTTGGGGATTTCACTTTCTAATGGGCGACAAAAGGGGGTTTGACACATCATGTATTGCCCAGGGAAACAGGATGTAGTTAAAGGCAACTACATGTTTTTTGAAAACTGAGCGCAAATGACAGATTTTCAAGCATAACTTTTTGTTTAAATTAGTTTTCCATTGTGAAAAATAATAATAATTTCAAGAGGAAATCCTGATTTAAAAAAAAATCATTCACAGTCTTCCATTTTAAATAACGTAGTGGCAGGAACACTGCAAACTAGCGATGGTCGTTCACGAGACAGGAAACAGAATTGATAGTTCAGCTCTCGACTCTTGTAGTCCGAGTCGTTAGTTCTTTTATCGCGCGATTCCCATTGACGCCCTGCGGTTTGCTATCAAAGTTGTTGTATGTACGTGTTGGGGGATCTTCTTATTCAACATGTCCGATTTGATTTTCTTTCTGCTTTGAAACACAGAAATGAACTCAATGTAAAAAGATTTGATCATTTTGATGAACGAGATTCAAAAGAACCAGTCACTGAAATGATCCGATCTTCCCATCACTACTGCAATCGATCTTAAATCCAAGAAAATATTATTTGACTTGACAGGTCACAGGGTCTCTTCTTTACTGTGCATGCTTCTGCCCTCTCATGCGTCTCCACTAACCCTCTCTGACCAGTGTGCTTCTTTCCTTTTCCGCTTACCTCCATCAGCTGGCGCCGTGTCCACGCTTAGCTCAGACCCGTCCTCGGCTCTGGCTAGAAAGCGCTTCACCCTACAAGGCCTGTCCAATCGCAGGTCCCTGCCATCAGGTAACGCCTACAAAGCCTTCGCCACGTCGCACCTCACACGCCTTTCAGAGCGCAGTCCCGCCTCAAACTGTCTGCCGTCGTCCATATCACGATAAATCATCCTCACAGCCGTCTGTCATTCATCTCGACGTGCACTATATATATATATATATATATATATTTTCTCTGTGGTGCTACTAAATAGACCGCATGAACCCAGGGTGCTCTTTGTCAGAGCCGAGAATTATTATCGTACTCTGAGATTCTCACAGGAATTCAAAGGGTAGCAAAACGGGCCGAGCGGTGCTTCGAGACAAAAGAAAACATGAAAGGTGAAATTCCCCGCACTCAAGCAAATGTCATAGTGTACCGTTTCAACCTGCCTCTGTCGCACTGTTGACATTTAAAATAATAATAAAAAAATATATATATGTTTTACCATTTTTGCCGATTCGAGGTTCCGCTTCGATCTTTAGGATAGGATGGACATGGACATGGACATGTGCTCCTATGCTGCATAAAATATAAAGCAATTTCTGCATATGAAGACGTGCACTTTTCATACTGCAGCAAAACGTAGTTTACCAGTAACTTCCACCTGGGAGTTTGATCGTGTAGCTGATTCTCGTGCGTCCACGTCTGCGATGGAGACCATCAGTACACGGATTAGTCATGCCGACATTTCAGGGCAGCGTGTCAATATTACGCGTATCGGCTAACCCAGGCGACTTCTACTCGAGAACTTGAGGCTGCCAATAAATCTCATAATGTTAGCATACCTGCTATTGATTTTTTTTCGAGCAGCGCTGGTGTGTCCACGGTCTGTCATTATCATCTCACGTTTCCTTTTTCTCCGCTTCATTCATCATGCATTTGTCAGTCGGCGAATCAAAAGCCGGAGCGATTCAGCAAACGCAATATACAAATTTTGTCATGTGTTGCTCATGAAAAAGAAAAGAAAAAAAAAAAAAAGCAACAACCCCACCTGGTGTTGTTTGCTAGAATACAGGAACAGCGTGTTTTTTCTTTTATCTTATATACACACCGAATGCATGTCTTTTCTATCGCTCTAATCTGCTTATCCATTATCTCTCCTTTGTCGTATCACTAACCAAAACCTGCTTTTTGCTCCAGAGCCGACGCCTAAGGAGGCCGAAGTCCCTCGCCGCTTCTCTCTAGCCTCCTCCCTCAGCGCTTCCTCTACCACGCGCACTAAAGGTACACCGACAGCCGTGTTTGCTCTCTGTGAAACAGATAACTCAAAGAATAAGGCAGAATGAGAAGGCCAGACTTATGACTTACTCATAAAGGGAACCATAAGGTCACACCTTAAAAAAAAAAATGTAAAGTGTAAAACGCTTGAAATTAAGAGTCCCACAAGTTCCACCCACTCGGAATTCTGTATCAGTACACGTGACGCATGCAGCGTACGTCTCGGCACCGCGATGCCTTTTTGATCATCCGTCCCTGAGCATGACGTGTCGCCTTTCTTAGGTCTTAGAGATGCTCGCTTTCATCTTCACACTCAGCTTGTGATAAGGAGATTCTTCTTCCCTTAACACGATATTCCTCCTGTGACTAATCAACATGATCTATGTTTCGTCTTTTGTGTGTGTGTGTGTGTGTGTGTGTGTGTGTGTGTGTGTCTACAGTCAACTATTCAGTCTTTTCATATGGTTTTACACCATATGAATTACGGCCCAGATGTCACTGTTTCAGACCGAAAAAAAAGGTGCCAGTTGTCAGAAAATCCTTTAGTCATTAAAACATTTGGGATTAAAGCGAAAAAAAAAAGGTCTCTTTAATGTCTCGTCAAAGTTCTGCTGAGACCGTGCAAAAAAAGCGACACAGCCTGGAAAAAATATAGATGAAAGTCAAGGATTGAAGAAATAGAGGATAAATTACAGCTTTCCAGTGAAGTAGCAGCTAACGAGAACGCGCACAATCGATTTGTATTTACGACTCCTGGTACGATCGACCTTCCGAACCTTCGGACCCGCGAACGGAATCGTGTTGAATCACAACGTGGGTCTGATTTTTATGAAATCGTCATGATGTTATTCAACGTGGACCAACAGGTGAAAATCTCAAACCGGTTTGCTTGCACTTGCACTATATAGACAGAAGTTTGCGGACACCTGAACAAAAGATTTTGATGTAGGGTGAGGAGAGGAAGCCTTGAGGTTCAATAACAGGCCACTAAAGATTTACAGTGCATTTACAGCATTCAACAGATGTCCTTATCAAGAGCGGCGTGCAAAGGTCAGTGCTAGTGTTTCCGGAAGATTGAGGTCTTCACCTGTTGTTTGAAGAGTTCGGACTTCTAGGGGAAGTTCATTCCACCACCTCGGTGCCAGAACAGAGAAGAGTCTTGATGTACAGTATACATACCTCTTACCCTGAGAGAAGGTGGGAGCAGTCGAAGATCTCCCTCTCCAATGCTTGTCAGCTCATGGAGCTGGTTTTTAATGCAACCACATCCAAAAGACACTTTATACAATTGTGTGCCTTCAGATTTGTGGCAGGTGTCCCAATACTTTTAAACATCCGTACAGTGTACATTGTGAAATACTTCACTTTGTGTAGTTTTTGTAGACTGACAGTTCTCTTGGTTCATGACCTAAAAAACCAGTATCAGGATGTATTTATTCACTTGAGACTCTGGGTAAAGGCCATAGATATAAATAGAAATGTATTACAGCAGACATTATTTGTCACAGTGTAGGAGATTGTATGATGAGATGTTCATCGCGCTATATTATACGATGAAGATCCCGAAAAAATTCTCTTTCTGCCTATGATCTCAATCGGCACGAAACATCGGTCAAAGTGAACTCGAGCTAAAAGGATATTCCATCCCCTCGTTTTCGTCATGCGCAGTCCTCTAATATTGGTGGACGCTGTCAGAACTTTGGTATGTGATAACACTAAACGTCACATGACCACCAGTCTCAGTCTCGGTTTACGTCTGTGACGGCGAACCTGGACATGAAGCCGTGTTTACAAAGACCTTAATAGTCCAGAACCAGCTCTAGACTAAAGAACATTTATTAGCAGCGATCTGAAGAGACATTGTGCAGGTGTGTTCCTCATTATCAAACAGACTACATCACAGAGATGTCATTGTGGACCTTGTGCGGATGTTGCCTTGAGGTGTGTGTGTGTGTGTGTGTGTGATATTTAAATCTCATCAGTAATAAACAGTAACTCTTAATAAGCTGACATTTAGAAAGTCGCGTGTACTTTCTCGAACTTTGCTTCCACCGCTGTCGGCATGTATTATGAGGAAAATACTCAACGCCTGCAGAGGAGCGAAAGCTCATTTAACGCGCATTATCTGGATGCTCTTTTCTCCGGTCCGAGCAGATCGGTGGCGTGTTATTTTGCGCTAATAATCTCCCATTGCTTCATTCAGGTCCTCTTTCCGCGACCATTAAAAGCAAGAGACACCAGATTAAGAGTGACCCGACTCCGTTCGGTTATGAAGGTATTATGCAGGGATGCACGACGCCTGCGCATGTGGAACGTCACGGTCGTGGTGTGTGTTCGGGATCGAGATCGGTGTAAATGTCTGACATGCTGTAGTATGATATGTGCATGAGGTGCATGGGCAGAGGGGTTGATGTTGTGGACTGAATTCCTGTGTTTTGTGTGTAATCGAATGTCCTCACTGCATGTGTGTGTATTTATACGTATTAGCCAACGCTAGCGGATACCACAGCACACTAGCCATCCGTTTGAGCGCTAATTCTTGCTTCAAAACTTACAAAGGATTAGACAGTACAATCATGCGCTATTAAAACTTAAGAATTGTTACCAAATTTTCTATCTTGGCACTAGTATTAGCTAAATAGCAAACATGGCTAGTGTTTGCTAGTTAGCGAAAAAAACTTGCATAGGAATTTGCTAATCACGCTTGGCTAGTGCTTAACTGAACCATACAATCTTCAGTTTATTCGCTACCTGACTAGTTATTGAAGCAGGGTTTTTATTTTTTGTTATCGTTCAAATTTGCTAGCAGATTTTCTATCTTGGCACTAGTTTTATCTAACTAGCAAACACTAGCCACTAGCAAAAAAGCTTGAAAACTTGGCTAGTGTTTTACACAATGTAATCAAGCAAATTTACTCTTAAACGTGGCTATATGATATATTTTGCTGTACTCCCCTTGACTAGGAGTTTACACAGGAGGTCATTTTTAATAATTATTATTATTAGTTTTTTTTTTTTTCTTCACACAGTATAGCTATACTGCATATGGTTTGCTACAGACTGGGGCTCTGGACCTGAGCTAATCACTTTAGGAGACATATTAAACTTAATGCCAATTAACTTAAAAAGGCGTGTTTTTTTATTGATATGATGTAATATTCCTCATTAGCTCATTTGCGAGCCTAAAGCGTTATTTTCATTCCGTTTATTTGTATGTTACTTATTTCTTTCTTTACTGGCGAAAGGGTTTTTCCGTAGATTTCCTGTTGATGTTTGCATGCGCATGTGTGTTTGTGTGTGTGTGGCGCAGTAGCGCCCCTCGGTGTCGGACACGTATATTAATCAGAAGGGTACTCTCCTCTCAGATTCATTGCGAGAAGCTCTTCCCGCTGACAGAAAAAACAAAGGTACGGCAAGTACCAAACCCGCTGTGCCTAGGTCCACGTCTCAACCAGGTAATCAGCAGTGCGAGAAAGAGAAATACGCTTGTGTCCGATTCTCAAAGTTTCTTTCTTTGTTTTTTTTTCTCTCTCTCTGCAGTAGGATCTCTAAAACCCATATTCTTCTGAAAGTATTTCATTTTTTTTCCCCCTCAATGATCCATGTCAACTTTTTTTGCCCCTGAAGGATGGAGCCAGCGCCGTTTACCTTCAATGGACACCGAGGACTTTGAGACCATCCCATCCAGCGCTGAAGAGCTTTCGAATTCATCAGATGGAGAGGACGAGAGCGGTAACAAAAACGTACGCAATGTCGAGTTTAACAGCAACCGAGACGTTCAGCAAATATGTGCCGGTTTTATTTCGAGTCTTATCCTCATTCCTGTCCTGGCTCATTCCCTTGAAATTCTTCCTAATCTCTTTAGAGAGGGAGAAAAAAAAAAAGACTTTTAATGATGCATCGCTATCTCAGATGCCGGTTCTAGAGGTTGCCGAGATTTGACATTTAACAAACCCGAAAGTGGAAAATCTTATCCTGCTGTGGTCTCCCCTCCGCCTTTAAATACCCCCGGGGTGCCTTTTTAATCTGCCTGGAGGACGAGAGCAAAAGATCTGATTAAAACGAGAGGCTCGATCAGAGTGCCAGAGGACACCGTCTGATACGTCCCACTGAGTAAAAGGTTTCCCTTTTCATGCACAGCTTCACCACTAGATGGCGATGTTTAAAAAAATAGTTTATTTTTATTGAGCCAGTGCCATTTATTGGAATTCGGATGATGACAGGACGAGGTGCTATTGGAAAGCAAGTCACTACTCGACCTCGAATTCTCTATAATTAATTTACCCAGAAGCTTTCATTTTCTTTTAGGAGCATGTATATTACTTTGCTTTGTTTCATCAATGACATGCTGTGCTTTATTTTGTTGTTCGTTTTGCAATAGTTGCATTTAATGTTAAGTGTCTGTAAAACATGCTACTTCTTATACTTACTTCTGATACCGCTGTAGTGTGATTGAGTCTGTAATAGGACTCAATAAAATGTAAAAAAAAAAAAGTGCTGACACTGGAGACCTCTTATAGAAAGTTATAGCCATTCAACAATTGTTATAATACATAATACAATTATAATCTATTAAAACTAGTAGTCATGTTAAGATTACACGGGACATACAAATCCCTGTGAGTGAGTTGGTACTAGAAATACGACAACTTCTTTCTGGCCCGAAATTTGGGCGGATTTCAATTGTGAGAAAAATGAGCTTTGTGAAAGTTCCACTCACAATTTCAATTGAAATCTCTGACACCATTCTTTCAAGTTTTACCAGGTCTCTGAAACAGAGCTAAAAGGATACATTTGCTTGAGTTTCATTTAGCGATTCTAACAATTGGTTTATCTCCTGATCCGTGGTAGTTTTAGGTGAATGTATCCAGGAGCATTGAATAAAAATAAAAAAAGAATTGAAAAAAAGCATTGAGAAAAAATCCATCGCTTATCCTAAAAACAAAAAAAATTTGATGCATTTTTCAAAATAAATAATCGATACCAAATGCCGTATCAAGTTTCAATTCCGGCTCTTGTTCTATAGAAAGTTCACAGTAGCGTAAAGCTAAAGTACCGGATATTTGTAATTTGGCTTAAGCGCATTATGTTGTGTTAAAAACAAACGACAATAATGCAGCATGTTTGCTTTTCCTCCTGTTGATGGGTCATGGTTTAATCAGTTTCCTACTGCGACTGAACCCAGTAGAAATGACCTCCCAGAGAGTCCACACCTGAGTGTGATCAAGTGATTCAAATGCACTTTTTCAAATGCCATTTCCTATTTCTGAGAACGTGTTTTGCAGCAAAATAATGATTAAAACTGTTTTTTAAATAAATCATTGGTTTTGAAAACTTAATATTTCAAAAT
Source organism: Silurus asotus (assembly GCA_024362625.1). Taxonomy (NCBI): domain Eukaryota; kingdom Metazoa; phylum Chordata; class Actinopteri; order Siluriformes; family Siluridae; genus Silurus; species Silurus asotus. The sequence continues at coordinate 2,725,942 of MU558159.1, read as the reverse complement.
GCCATATTATGAGATTACATTTGTATTTTTTTGCGCCAACAAAATTCATTTAGGGCCCAAAACTTCTGATCAGAAGTAAAATTTTTTCCCCTTTAATTCACCACTTCACTTTTGTCCTGCGTCATGTTTACACCTCGATTCGGTTCAATTCCGTTTTATTTATATTGCACTTTAAAAAAAAGCAGTTTAACAGATAAATCATTTATTAAAAAAAAATAAATGTACATTGTATTGCTGAGGAAAAGCAAAAGACATGGCCTTGGACAAAGAGAAATAGAGTTTTAATAGTCAACAAAGTATGAGGGTTTTAAGTGTTGCTGCACTGCCTCATTTTTTGCTTTTTCACACACTTCCAGGGGGGCCGCAATCGCTTTCAGGTGCAGCTGACGTACCAGTCACGAGCGCCGCAGGAGATGTCGCTGGAGCCTGGAGATTTAGTCCAGTTCCTAGAAGAGGTTGAGAATGGCCACTGGTGAGTAACTGGAAGAGCCTTCTGCTTTTCTGATGCTTGTCCCCCACCCTGCCCTCCCACCTGAGCTAGCCACACACAAACACACACACACACACACACACACACATATACGAACTGTATTTCAGATAGAGCTCCAGTAAACCTTTCATCCAACCCATTTTAATGTTAGAGATTTATCACTGATGCATCTCTCATTAACCTTTATTCATTATTCGGAGGTAATGTTGTAAGAAATAGAAGCTATTACAGCTGCAGCATCGCTGCATTTCTATTAAAGCGTTGTGTCGAATTAAAAGTTAATTCGGCACGAGCTCAACAAAAGGCGCGTCCGCCATATCGCCATTCTTTTTCTTTCCTTTTCTTTTTTTTCCTCTTTCTTTTCCAGACAAATCCACGCGTCACAATGCCGATGAGAACGCAGGATCGAAATGAGCAACAGCTCCCATTGTCGAAATCTAAATAAAGAGCGGTTATCCCGCGCAAAAGCGACGCCGCAGACGAACCGAGGGTCTTTTGAAGTCTCGCGTGAGGGCTCTAACGACGTTTTAGGGTGACTAATACCCTATGAAATTAAAGCGGCGCTAAGAAAACGCGGCGCGTCTGCCCATATTTCATCAGCATCATGCATAATTCATCTTTCCAACTATCTTCAATCATTTCAGACGCTCCGTCTTCGGCACCAGCGTGCGTCTCGCGCCATCTCAACCCCCAGAACGGTTAGAAGCTGGAATTTGCTCTTCTTTAGTCAATACGCAGCACTTTGAAATCGTCTGAAAGTTTGGGAGAAGTTTATGTGCTTGTGTATTTATTTTTTTTCGCACATTGAGCTGCAGCGATCTTCAGAATTGCCACTTTTCTCTCAGATGTGCACGCGTCTGCCCATGGCGTGAGTGTGACTGTGTGTAAGTGAGTGAGATTCACAGTGTGTATGTATATATATATATATATATATATATATATATATATATATATATGCGCTCTCACACATATTCTGCTTTGCCGCTGCTGACAGCTAATTTTTCCCCCTTTACTTCCGTTGCTGACGATGTAACTTTTATCATTACAGACAACGCTTTTTAGTGGGTTTCACAGTTTTTGATGGAAAAATTAGCGGCAAAATCAGTGAAATATTCAGATTAAACGTTTGCATTTAGCATTCTACACCCCCTGTCTTAAATCTGATGCTTGACACTTTACACAGGCACGTTAGAAATTGAGCATGGAATGGATATTAATTTAGGCTGAGGAAGTTGCAGATGTCACGTTATTTTATCACCTATAGCACAGCTTCAAGGACAATTCTCTGGGGAATAGTAACGCTGCTCTATATATATATATACAGTACAGACCAAAAGTTTGGACACACCTTCTCATTTAAAGAGTTTTCTTTATTTTCATGACTATAAAAATTGTAGAGTCACACTGAAGGGCTATTTGACCAAGAAGGAGAGTGATGGGGTGCTGCGCCAGATGACCTGGCCTCCACAGTCACCGGATCTGAACCCAATCAAGATGGTTTAGGGGTGAGCTGGACCGCAGAGTGAAGGCAAAAGGGCCAACAAGTGCCAAGCATCTCTCAGGGAACTCCTTCAAGACTGTTGGAAGACCATTTCAGGTGACTACCTCTTGAAGCTCATCAAGAGAATGCCAAGAGTGTGCAAAGCATGTAATCAAAGCAAAAGTTGGCGACTTTGAAGAACCTACAATATGACATTTTTCAGTTGTTTCACACATTTTTGTTATGTATATAATTCCATATTTAATTCCACATGTGTTAATTCATAGTTTTGATGCCTTCAGTGTGAATCTACAATTTTCATAATCATGAAAATAAAGAAGACTCTTTGAATGAGAAGGTGTGTCCAAACTTTTGGTCTGTACTGTATATCATAGACTTGTGTGTTAAATTGATTGTTTATATAAAATTGAAAATCTTTTTCCTAACTAGGTCTCTTTATTGAGTATGTAAAGCGTCTGGTTTCCTATTCCAGTGCATTTTCAGGGCATAATACTAATAATCAGCGCAGTTGAGGTATGCACCCGATACATGTATATAATTCAAATAAATGTTGCGTTTCCACTTGCTGTAAAGTTCATTTTCGATGCCATTCAAAGACTAACTGAAAAGTTTTTAATTCACAGATTTTTTTTTTTTTTTTTTTTATGAAACGGATGCACCCTCACATTTTCAGTTTTCTCACGTTCTTTTATTGTTTCTTAAACGTTTCAGCACATTTGCATGGGCATCACGTGGTCCAGCTTTTTAATGGACTGCCATCAACCGGATTGTTGTATGGTTTTGCGAGAACTAAACCGTGTTTTGATTAATGGGTTTGTTGGTTCCACGTTTCCACATGAAAAATGGCAACAATGTGCATGAACACAGTCACGATGAACCACAGACTAACAAAACCTGTCTCACTGTGGTTTGATGTCTACTGAGGTGTAATGGTTGGGTTCTCAATCTATGTTATAAGCAAATTGGAAGCCCAATTGAATCATAAACCACTGTGACAAAACACAGGACATTCTTTTTATCAGTTTATTGGAGTGTCTGTCTTCAAAAATGTGCTAAGACATGTATTTAATAGTGTAAAAATTAATGAGGTTCTCTTACTGGATAATGGCAGAGCTACGGAATGCTCTACAAAACTGGATATTGTGCTTAACTGGATGGATGGATGGATGGATGGGGGATGATGGGTGGTGGATGGATGGGTGGATGGAAGTAAAGGTAAGCGAATGCTTAGTGGAGAGTGAATTGATTAATGAAAAATAAAAGGATAGGATATAGGGAATAGAGGAATGAATGGGTGGGTAGATGGTTAGGTGGATGTGTGGATGGGTGGATAAATAGACAGTTTGGACCGATGGATATTACTATGTAGATAAAGGGATGGATGGATGGATGGATGGATGGATGGATGGATCTATTTATGTACCCACACTTCCATTTCTCTAATTATTTGTCCATAATAATTCAAAGGATTAATTATTATTTTTTTTACATAAATGATGGATGAATAGACAGGTGAATGGATGGATAAATGGATGGATTGAAGGAAAGGTGAGCACATGCATAATGTAATGTTGAATCGATATAAAGATTTATGTAAAGGATAGGTTGATAAATATGTAGTTGAATCATGTACGGAAGAAAGGATGCGTGGATGGATGGATGGATGGATGGATGGATGAATCTATTTATGTACCCACCCTACCATTTCTTCAATCATCCATCCGTGATAGATGAATGGATTTCTTGGGTACATAATTTCATTAATCTATCCTTGTATAAACGATAGATGGGTGGATAAGTGAGTGGATGAATGAATAAGGTGCAAATTTGCTTTCGAAAGCGAAGACCCGCCTCCTACTCCCACCTTTTCTCTTTTAAAATGAACCCCTGTCGGTTATTTAGTCCTGCACTTTATTTGACCGTTCTCTCCCATGTTCTAGGCTAGTCAAGAACCTAAATACACTGAAGACAGGGCTGGTTCCACCCAGTATCCTGCAGTCTACAGCAGGACGAGTGGACATTTACAGTAACACTGGTATTTAATTTAACCCACCGGGGGGGAAAGGAAGAGAGGGGTGGAAGTTACGTTTGGATTAGTGTTGCTGTTGAAGCTTATTTCACACCAGAGCTCACTATTTAGCATCCTCACAACAACATAACAAACAGCTTTAATGTTCGAACGCAGGGCCAGTGTGCTTTTGACCTTGACTGTTACTTCCATCCCTCTTTTGCTCAGGCGCAATGAACAAAGTGAGCACCCGCAAGGCATCGGATCAAAGTGGCTGGGGAAGTTAAAATGGGTTGTTGAATGCCGAGCGTGGCACTGGAGCTGCTTTGCATCGCCAGATTTGCATACTTTTTTTTCTTTTTCCTTTTTGAGGGAGGGGGAGAGGGGAAGGAAACCAAGTAGAGCATGATGTCATTCCCCGAGGCATGCGCTCCTTTCCATGATGCCTGGTTTCGCCGTGTTCACGGTCTTGCTCTCCTTGTTTGCTTGAAGCCCCGCCCTTTCCATAACAAGCTGCTTAATGGATACTGGAGGATGCCTTAAAAGCTTCTTGCTGACCTTTCAGTTTGGAGTTTTCTTCTTTCTTTATTATTTGTTCATATTTAATATTTTAATCCCATCCTAATTCTCTTAAGTTTCTTATTGCATTCAATACGATTAACCGACGTGGTTTGGCTAATGTCGTTCTTCGCCTGCCAGGTCTTGTCTTGTACCCTTACAACCCTCTGTCCTATTTCCTGTTGATAAGCATCGACAATCTCACAACGCTATTAAACTGTCTTATTTCCATCCTCTCCTTCCAGACATCTTCAGCGACCTGTGTACGGCGGCCCTCACAGACACAGAGGAAGTAGAGGAGGGCGCTGGACTGCCAACGGTCCAGGAGAACAGATTTGCATGTTGAACATGTCTTTTTTTTTTTGTCTCGACTTCTGCCTCATTATAGTGCCATGCATCGAAGAACCGCGCAGGACACGTCCCTGCCGAACCTTTGCGTTACTGTAAAGTAAAGACAATCTGTTGCTGCTATACCCACTCGTGCCATGTTGACAAGAGAGTGCACAAAAGCACTGGAGCTTGTATTTTTTTTCTTCTTTTTTTTTTGTTGTTGTTTTTTTTGGCCTTTGGACTCTGAACTTTGCTGATGCAAATCAACAAACGAGGCCATCCAGCTGTCACAGTCGGCTGTGATTTCGCTGTGCCGTAGCAGCTAATCAACCCTTTGACATTCTCAAAGAAGAAAACTGGAATCCAGCGTGTTCCGGAGCAGTGTTTCAGCGTCGGTTCACACGCCGCTTGTTTTAAAAAAACAGGCCCGATCATGTCATGACGCTGAGTGAAAGCGATTGCGAGTGGAAAAAGACTTGAAATTGTCCCGTCCTGCTGAAATCCCCCGCTCCGATTTTTATCATAGCCCGGACCACTTCTCTTTATCAAAGACCTTCAAGCGGAAGAGAAGTCATCTCATGAAAATAACCTTTTTTTATACAGTTGGTAAAATGCAGCAATTTACAGTAAAAAAAAAAAAAAAAAAAAACAAGACCAGATATATTATGTGTATGCACATTACAGGACATTTCTGTCCTCTTTTTGTATTTGGTGTCTTATTTGTTCAGTAATTACTCTTTAAACATTCATTTCCGTATCCAGAAATTGTCTCTCTTGGAGATGTTCAGCCTCTAAGCAATTTTATCGGTCATTTGATTTTTTATTTATCATGGCCAAAATGTTTCAGCTGTTCTGTAAAAGCAAATAGCTATGTATTATATCTTTTTTTTTTTTCGTTTTTAGATATTCAAACAAATTCTTGTCAAGAAATCAAATCAGAGGACAAATCACTCTCGGCAGCGAATCAAATGTGGCCTTTGCGTTTTGCTCGAAACAGCAGAACATTCCGGAGCTTGTTACCGATAATGTAATAGTCTCACAGCGAGAAATACTTCACCAAATAAGAAAGGTTGTTCTATTATGACATCCCTGTTGAATGTAAAAAAAAAAAAAAAGATACAAAAATCAATTGAACCATGTAATATTGATTTTTAAAGTGGAGGCTGTAAACATTTTCCAAGACTGACCACACATCTGTATATTTCTTAATTTGTCTGATTCTAAGCACAAGAATGAAATGTGGACTGCAGAGTTTATTGCTGATGATTATAATACACTGTTTATTTATTACGAGAAGCCGACGCTTCATACTGGTTCATATGGTCAGTGTATTACTGTCTACGTTTCCAAATATATGATTAAATACTGTAAATACAAAGTACAGCTTTTTTTTCTCTCTTTATTTCTTCTATAAGGTCTTTTTGAAACATTGCAGGTCAAAGGACCCTCGCTGTTCACTCTTAAAGCAGTCCATTTCTTACACTATAGCACTTATTATGGGCTTTTAAGTATAAAAACATTGACCTGCTTAACCTTTATGTTCTGCTCAGGTTAAAATAAACATCACTTTTTCTTTTTTTTTTTTCTTTTTACTTATTTATTAAAAAAAAATTTCTTTTTATGAATCTGCAAGCATGACGGTAATAATGCACTTAGGCTTCTACGCAAGGTCGGACTGCATGGCCAAGATAATTTTTTTACCTCAGAAAAGGTCGTGCAGCACTCAGAAATGTCAGTACAAAAAAGCAACACATGCAGTCAAAATAAAAAGTATCGACACTTTTGGCCAGAACACGTGGATAAACATGAGTCTGTGAAAGAAAATGTGGTAAAATCGGGTTCATATCGTAGCTTTTGGTGGATTGATATGAATTTTTCATGGAGGCACACTTCCAGAGATTTGTTGAATCTTAGCTAATGAGAATCACAGAGAAACTGCTGAACACCTTAACGACCAACATGTTGGTTTTTCCTTTTATTTGTCACTGATGTGTTAATATACAGTAGGAACTATTAAAAAAAAGCCACTTTACTGAAGTTTCACCCAATCAAAAGGGTATTAAAACCTTAAGAAAGCTGAAAGACGTTATAAAAAGTAGTGTCAGGTGTAAGCATACGTGAAAGTCAGTAGGAGTAAGACAGAGTACATGTGTGTGAATGAGAGAAAGGGCAGTGGAGTGGTGGAGGAGTTCAGGTACCTGGGGTCAACAGTGCAAAGTAATTAAGAGTGTGTTAGAGAAGTAAAAAAAAGAAGAGTACAGGCAGGGTGGAGTGGGTGGAGAAGAGTGACAGGAGTGATTTGGGATAGAAGGATATTTGCAAGAATGAAAGGGAAAGTTTATAGGACTGTGGTGAGACCTGCGATGTTGTATGGATTAGAGACAGTGGCTTTGAGTAAAAGACAGGAGGCGGAGCTGGAGGTAGCAGAGCTGAAGATGTTAAGGTTTTCGTTGGGAGTGATGAGGATGGACAGAATTAGAAACGAGTTTATTAGAGGGACAGCGCATGTAAGACGTTTTGGAGACAAGGTGCGAAAGGCGAGATTGAGATGATTTGGACATGTGCAGAGGAGGGACATGGGGTATATTGGTAGGAGAATGCAGAGGATGGAGCCACCAGGAAGGAGGAAAAGAGGAAGGCCAAGAAGGAGGTTTATGGATGTGGTGAGGGAAGACATGCAGGTAAGTTGAGGTAAAATAGGCAGATGTGGAGGACAGGGGGGTATGGAGATGGGTGGTCCGCTGTGGCGACCCCTAATGAAAGAAGCCTAAAGAAGAAAAAGAAGTGTAAGCATATGAAGTATTAACTACCATACCCATTGTGTTAATACCTCAGTGAAGCTGTGTGTACCTTACTGACAAAATGGTACGTGTTATGCTCCAAATGAATTTCGGATTCTCTTGAAGTCTCCGATTGACTACTGTGCGTCTGTGGAAAAGGCGCTCGTTTCGTGCGAGCATGCAGTCTGCGTTAGTCAGTCAGTGTGGAGAAGACTGAGGGAAAGAAGGAGAGGGCAAAGCAAGCTTCAGTGGCCTTTGTTCTACAGAGAAGGGGGCTTTCAAGCTCCAGAGGGCCCAACAGGAAGCAACGGAGAGAGTGCACGACTTGCACAAAGGAAGAGACAGAAACTTAAAATAAAAGTGTGAACAAAAAAAACTAAACAAAAATCTTTTTTTCCACCAGCGTGTCCTTCAGGCTCAGCACAGAATGCCTCTGAACCTTTTTGAAGCCGGCATGGGAGGAATTTCATCATGAGGCCGTGAAGTTGGAGCGAGCACGCTGGCAAAAACAAAGATTCTGATCTTCTACAGGGGGTCTCGTTCACCAGGAAAAGGCTGCGGTTTTGCTTTGTGTCGCCTTCGGAGACACCAGCGCTGGCTTCATCTTTCAGGCACCTGCAGTGCGGTGAATCAGTCTCGGCTTAAGGTTTAAGGTGCGCAGGTGAAATGTCACGAGGCTGAAGAAATGCATAGATATTCTTCAGCGTTTTTAAAACTCCCCATAGCGCATTTGGTGGATTTATTGAAGTGCACGTTACAAGTCGAATGGAGCCCTAATGAATTGCGTGTCCTTGCGTACACGTTTGGGTGCCTGGATAGATGGCATGCTGTCATTTAAAGGTCAAAACAAAACAAAACAAAAAAAAAAAGCTTAAAACATGCCATAAATAATAGGTTTTCTTTACTAACACGGGCTTTACAAGTGAAACTTGAAGGCAAATTGGCTGACTGACCTTCATGTCAGAGACTGCTTATGGTGACATAAATAGCTGGAGTCTGTCTCTTACTGATCCCCGCACTAATCATGAGGGGCTTTGCCTCTAAAAAAAAGTTTGAAAGAGAAGTGTGCTTTCCTATTTATGTAACAACACTCACTTCAAAAATATTCTTTTTTTACATTTATACACAAAGCTCTATTTTCCCCCCATCTGAAAGCTTGAATCGTCACCTCACAACTTCAGGGTTGCAGGTTCCAGTGCTCATGTAAGTGTCTCTCCGGTGTGTCCTAGTGGTTGTCTTGTTTTAATTTAATTCAGTTCAGTTTTATTTGTATTTAACACTGGATATTGTCCAAAATCAATTTTGCAGAAATAAATAGGTTCAAATATGAATTTATGTTAAAACCGAATGTCCGTTTATTACAGTTCCATCATGTTTGTAGTGTGCTGTTCGGTGATGGGCTCTTACATGCAGAACTCTTCATGCAGACTGTTTAGATTCATTACAATCCAAATCCATAGTTCTTTAGTTGAAAAGAAGAAAGAGACAGGATCTCTGGTCACTGGTACCTCGGGAGCATGTTTAATAAAAGAGAGAGAGAGAGAGAGAGAGAGAGAAGGAAAGTAGATGGGAGAAAGAAATAAGGATTAGGGAGTTCTCTTATTGTTATGTAATAGTTAAATACATTTACAAAAGTACAATGTGATCAGGGTAGTAAGGTGGAAAGACTGCCACATTGCCCTTAGGTATGAATAATCCCCCACCTCCCACCTGTTCATGGATCAGGTATGAATTAGGATCGGGATAAAGTGGGTAATGAATATTAATAAAAATAATAATGAAGAAGAATAATAATAACGAATACACTGGGTGTGCTGTGTGTTTGAAAGTCACTCTGCAAACACACAAGGCAAGCATTCGCCGTTTGAATCCAACAGCCAATCAAAAGGCGCGGCTCGCCAGTTCCGTCGACGTCATAGCCCGCAGCCAATGAGCGCGCGGCTCCCGGGCTCGCTCCGCGGTTTGAATTCGGCACAGAGCGAGCTGGAAGCGGTGCGACTTCCAAATGTCTTAAATAAAATGTAGTTTCGACTCGTTTTATAATACTAGCGGTTTTCTTTAATTAAACGTTTTCCACGGACCTGAAACGGAATAAGAGCCGCGTTTTTTAAATATATATTATTTAGCAATAACTTTGCGATCGGTAAGTTTAGCAGCAGGGTCTAAACTAGCAGGTGTGCTGTGTTGCTAATCTGTTTAGCTTAGCGGGGCAACCAGCCGGGAGAAGTCTGAGGACATCTGCGTGCACCTGAGCTCTTCGGTAAGATCTACCATGTTGTGTTGAAACTCCAAAATGACCTCCTTATTGGTTTGTTTAACCTGCTGGACACTTGAGCACAGGCTCCACGTTTTCACCTTCCAAAAAGCTGTCAGTCAGAGTTTATAAGCGCTTATATATTTATTTGTGTTTACCAAAACGTTCATGGACTGAAAATCTACACCTCCATGGACCGACTCAGTATTAGAAGAGAATCCGCTCTAAATGGTTTCTTGTGTGGTTTTGCATTACATCTCTCAGCTGTCCAGAAAGTAGGAATCATTGCCACCTCTTTAATTTTGTCTCTTTCTTGAGTTTCTTATATTATAAACATCAAAACTAACAGCTCTTTGAAAATCTTATACATTTAGGACATTCAGCAGCTTCCGATATCCATCCATTTATACAATTAAGGGGTTAGGGGCCTTGCTTAAGGGCCCGGCAGCTGCACCTTAGTGGTGGTTCAGCATCTTAACCACTGGGGATCTAGAGCCGGTACTGGGAACTCTGAGCTGTAGCAGGAATGCAATTAATGCGACACCAGTGCATCACATATTTCCCAGCCCAGCCACTGTTCTGAGTGTAGACACGTTTTGGAGACACGTGAGAACCCTGAAGACACTCCAGACAGGAGAGGGTCCAGGATCAAACCAGTGCCCCTGGAGCTGTGAGGCTGCTCTAATAAGAGACGTGATAATAAATACTGTGATAACGGATACAAACTACACAAGTTGTTGTGAATGTGTATTATTTTTTTTTCCCAGAATCCGGTGGTGACACCATGGCAGACAGCACGTTCGGGACGATGCGTAGCCTGCTGGTGGACTCGTCCGTCTTTGACTCCAGGATGGCGGAGTCCTCCAAGGAGCAGACGTTCTTCGGCCTGACCTCGGACGACGCAGAGGGTAAACAAACAAGGCCCTTTGCTCTCCACCGTCTATATGAATCATCATTTCTTTTGGCATGCTGTCATTTCTTTTAGATATTGCAAAAGGGACTGGCTGTCTTTTTTTTTAATTTTTTTATTTTTTATGTTCTCTATGACAGCTTTTGTATTTCCTCGGAGGCTGACTGTGCCGCCGGGCTTTTAAAATGTCTTTCAGAAATCCTGCGTCAAGTGAAGACCAGGGTTGTGCTTGTGAAGGATGCGGGTGGAGACGCAGCACTTGAAAAGGCGATTGAGGTAAAAAATCAGATTGTATCGCCGTCTAAATGGAAAAGTGTTGGATACATATGACAAAGCAAGGCACCAGGTAGCCATATGCAAACTAACTTCAAATAAAAAAACAAAAACAAACTATTCAGATCTAATTTTATTCGTCACATAGATACAGAGTACGGCATGCAGTGAAATGCTTTTTACGTCTGTCCCGCATTCAAGCATGGAAAGGAATGGAATTAAGGATAAAAATAAAACCAAACAAAAAGGAAGAATAGATAAATAAAAAATGTAAACTATAGAAAATATATGAAAATATATGCATCTATGTATATACAAATGGTAGATATTGACAGAAGAAATTGATAGTGATAGTGACATAAAAAAAAAAAAAATTAATAATAGTCTAAAACGAAGCCATGGCACAATATACAGCTCTAAATGTAATGTGTATGTTATCAAACCATCATAACCGCTAAACGAAAACATGGCATTTAACAGCAGAATTTGATCTGAACGTCTAAAAAATGTTTAGAGTTTTTTCCTCACATTTGGTGTACATGCAGTGGGAAAGCAGTTAACCAAAACAAAAAAAAAATTCCACTTCTCTTCTGCTATCAGGTTCTTTTTTTTGCCCGCAGGAGATTTGGCTGTTTTATCTCACGGGCAGATCAGTGCACACGGCGTTTCCTGTTTTCCGTGCAACACTTGTGTCTGGGGTTCAGGGTTTCTTTCCACATGGTGTCATGCGCCTCAGTGTCAGCAATTAATAGCCGTTTTCCTGTTTACCCCGAGTCAGGAACATAACGACGACTTGTTTATCTTCCTGCATCCGGGAAACGTCGGGTTGTTTCCCGTTACTTAGTTGCGTGTTAATGCTAGCGAACGGATGCAGGCGGCTCCCAGCGAATCCGTTTAGTTCTCCGAGCGTGGAGCCGTTAAGAGAGCAGTTTGAGTTGCGTGTGTTTTTCTTTCTTTCTTTCTTTTTTTTTAACCCCACGTGTTGAATTCGAAGCACACTTTGATAAAGTAGCCACGATTCCTAACGTTAAGTGGGTAAATCTGTTCCCCGTGTTTGCATTTAGGTGCCGGGGCCAATTTCCATTCGAAATGAGCCTGCTGTCAGGAGCTAAATGTTATACACTTTAAATGTTGACATTTTCCTCCTGCACCTCCTTTAAACAATTAGCTTCTGACAACGGCCGTCTTGTCGTCGAGTCTGCGGGCTTTTAAACGCGCTCGATCTCGGGTTGTTTGAACACCGTCTCCTGTTTATCTTCATTTTATGAAATAAATCATAAAGGTGTTTTTTTTTTTTTTTTTTTTTTCTTTTCTTCATGGGTTCGCCTTGTAATAGGAAGTGTGAGTCAGTGGCTCACATTTATTAGTGAAACGTCTCGACTCGTCAAAATGCGCAGGTTGGGTCCTAATTTGATTGAAAAGAAACACTGGGTAATATGATAACGATAGCATGAGATGAGAATAGGAGCTTTCAAAGACACACTTTACTGATAAATTATCGTGTGTGTGTGTTTTTTTATTTTTTTATTTATTTTCAAGGTCAAATACATTTATTCTTCCTTTTTCCGTTCTAAATTACGTATTTCGGCCTTGAAAAATACAATCTGAGCCGTTTTCCCCATTGAAAGGCAGCATTTCAGTTTCGCCAGCAGTTTATTACAATGTATACTGCATGATATCCTGAATCATCTTATCATGAGATATATATAATCTTTATTTATTTATTTTGGCAAAATTGATAATACATACATATGATGGATCTACAGTGATCAGGACATGTTTTTATTTATTTTTTGTTGTAAACCCTCAAAGCACAACATATGAACAACTCTTCGTCGTCTTTAGGAATAAATGAACCTATTTTGACATCGCTGCTGCTGTTGCTTTATAATGTGGGTGATTATGATGAGCGTTTTTTCTCTCGACACAAAGCGGACGATTGCGTTTTGCTCTCGGTTTTGGAGGTCCTACACTACGTTTTAGATTCAGGGAGTGGGAACATCGAAGAATGTGAGTGGCGAGTTTTCAATTTCCCTTCAGCCGTTTGTTTTGGACTTGTACAGTGATGTCCCTGGGGTGAGGTTTAAATGTTCCCTCTCGAATCCAAGTATTTGTAAATGGGTGGGGGGCAAACGAGCAGGTGACGTTTTTAAATTGATGTCAACTCGCAGGTCCAGAAATCCTCCTCTTTTTGCCCTTGAGAATGCATGAGAGGGCCGTCAGATGGACAGGTTCTTTGAAATGCTCAGCTCCTGCTTCCACTCTGCAGTTGGGGCACATTCACACAGCTTAATCAGTGGCACAAAAAAACCCCAGCAGCAGCTGAGCGAATCGACCACTCGCCACACACTTTGAATTCGGAGAACTTTTCTTCCCGGACTTGGGTTGACATTTGTTAGAAGTTCTCTCCTTCTGGCTCGTGTGGATATCGGGCTGAATTTGTAAGGCCCAGGTTGCCAGGTTGATGTTTGAACACTCATTTTATTTATTTTTTCCCAGGCCATCCGAGTAATGGAAGTCCCGGTGGTCAAGATAAAAGAAGGTGACCCGAGCTCAGAGTCGGGCGAGAAATTAATAAAATCTTTAGTCAACATGGTACGTCTCGGAGACGGGGAGGCTCTTTGCATGCACGAGTTCGTCCCGGAGGGTTTGGCTGCATGAGTAATGTAACGGACACTGCTGGGACACTCCCTGTTTCAAATTTTTCACTTTTAACACAACGTGGTGAACTAAATCAGTGTTGATCTCTAATGTGGTGTTTTATGTCTTTTGTCATCCGTCTGCTAATCTGGTTAATGATTAATCCACACCGGCGTTTTTAATCTACTGAGGGTGTTTTTAATCTACTGAGGGTGTTTTTTTTTTCTTCTTCTTCTTCACCTTTCTGTTTTCTTTTCATTCCCTTTTACATACTCAAGCAGGGTGAGTCACAGAATACTTGGAATTCACTAACATGCTTTTAGTGTGAGAGAAATGTAGCTCGGTAAAAAGGCCCATTTTCTTCAGGGGTTTGTTCCTCAGCGCGAGCTTCTTGCAAACCAAACCTTTTCTGCATTTCATCATGCAGAGGGCCATCCTTGAGTAAACACAAGAAGCACTGCCCTTGTGTGTGTTTCTCGTCTTTTTGAAATTGTTCCTGCTGCTTCGCTGGAATGCTGTTTAGTATTAAAGTCCGAGATGAAGCTTTTTTTTTTTCATTTCAGTCTGCTGTGAAATGCAGACTGTTTTATTGCATTCCTACTTGATTTTTTTCTAGTTTTTTTATTCCTTTTGAGCAACACATTTTTCGATGGGCAACAAGGTTCAAGTCCCCCATCCCCCTTTTACATTTTTTTTCCAGCGAAGCAGCTCCCATCAGAATATTGTGTGTTATTGGTTGCAGTATTCTTTGTTTGGTATCATTTATTTAAAAATATATTTAAAAAAAATGCATATCTTTGACTTTGTGTCTCTTTTTCACATCCCCCATTAGGATATAAACATCCCCTGTATAAAGACAGACAATGTCAGAGAGTTTGGGGATGGAGAAAACGCTGAGTACGAGACAGTCTTTGTACTGAAGGACTTCCAGTCTCCTGACTACAGCTATTTATACAAAAATGACAACCGCATTTTGGGCCCCCCAGTGGTACTGCATTGTGCTGGGAAAGGAGAGGTGAGGATGAGTGTGTACATACACACACACACACACACACACACGAGCGATCAGCGACTCATACATGTGACATGTATTTATGCCTTGCAGCCCCTTTTATATTTTTCACTTGAAGCAGTGAAAATGTTGCATTTCCAGCTTTCCAAAGCCACGATTTAACTTCAACCCGTAGAGACTAAATGCAAATCTGACGGTGTGAAGTTCTCTCTCAAAGACAAATTGATTCCTAAGCAGCTTTTAAGTGTTAGTATAAAGACTCTGAAACGCGCTGTGGTTATCGGCGCGTGCCGCAGCACCTGTACTGCGCACGCACGAGCGCCGGCTTCGTTCCGATGGAGCAAGAAAGCAAAGCGGTCCTCCGTTACACCCCTGCAAATGCTGACAAAAACGCAGGCAGTGACAGTGATGCTAACATGGCCTGAATTCACGTTTCCTTTGCTTTAGAACAGACTGAAATGCTGACTCTTGCGCTCAGTCTAAGGGTCACACCTCTAAAGTCCAGTTCTCTTTCTACCTTTATTTATTGTTGTAGTGTAACTGCTACGTGCATGGCATAATCAGGAGGTAGGATTACGATTTGGAAGGAAATGTGTAGCTTTATAACAAAAACACTTTTATTCATATATTATTTCTCTATTATGTCTTTAGTTTGTTTCTTAGGGCTATGCTAATAACTCTAAAATACCCTGTCTCTGTCTTATCCTGTAGCCGCTGCCCTTCTCGTCCCGTCCGCTGTACTCCACCACCATGCTGAATTTATCCCTCTGTTTCACTGGATTCCGCAAGAAAGAGGAAGTGGTGAGTTTCTGCAGACTAGCAGCTGATCCAGATATTGTTACTGTCGCCTGAGATTTAGCATTTTCCACCTGACCTCATATATCCATCGTTTTCGCAGGTAAACCTGGTTAACCTGGTGCATCATATGGGCGGCACCATCCGCAAGGACTTCAGTGCTAAAGTCACCCACCTCATTGCCCACTCCACTCACGGCGAGAAATACAGGGTTCGTGTTTGGGCAGGACATCACACATTTTGTTGGGAAGTGCGGGCGTGGGTTTATTGTATCTGAGTTTTTTTTAAATACTCAGTGTGCGAGTTGGAATGCAGCAGCTCATTTCAGTTTAGAGCTTCATTTCGATTTAATATTTACAAGGCAAGTCCTAGATCTTTCCAGGCCGCAATCGGCTGCGCAGCACAGCCAGTGTCGACCACATTTCAGCGCTGCCAGGACCGTCTCGTTTCCACAGCATTCGATAGCAACTGTAAATGGTTGACTAAGCTAACACATTTATACAAATAAACACCTCTAGCTTGTAGTTATTAACACGTTCAAACAACAAACCCCCTGCCTTTAATAGAAGTCAAGATACATGAGGTAAAATATTACTTCAGTAAAAGTACAAAGGTTTTTGCAATCAAATGTACTTAAGTATCCAAAAGTACTATGATTTTTATAATAGCTGTAATGTTACTTTCATTTAAACAAACACTGTTTGCTCTCAGCACACCCGTCTTATTAATAGAACGATATTAACGTGTTAAACACCGATTGACGTCTAGCAAAATGATCCCACAAATAAGACCATGGGTGCTGTAGCACGTTAGTCAACTTTCTCCCATCATTTATTCCTCTCGAAGCGGAATGATGCTGAACCATACGTTGGTCATATGTAGATGCCACCTAGTGGCAATCAAAACAAGTTTAAAACGCCGCTCTTTCCCGATTGGTGGATAAGTTTTTATCCGCTCAGAAACAAAAAGGAACGACTGACTTCATCAAACGTAGTTGAATGAAAAATCATGTATTTGACTTTCGACGTGTAGTGAAGTTAAAGTACAGATATGTGAAAAAGAAAAAAAAGTCCACTACTGTTCATCGGCTGCAGTAATATTTCCACAGACAAACACTGAAAAAAGCCTCTTTCTGGAGTAATGGTCAAAAGATTCACTCCTCCACAGTGTTGCTGAGTGAGAAAGGAGCTTATCTCGGTCACGGCGGAAGGATTTACTGACACGGGTGTGTGTGTGTGTGCGTGCGCGCAGTTCATGTTCTGGAAACGGACACACATACAAGTTCGACAGTTCCACTGTTACTTAGGTGTAAATGTAGAATTTTTATAAATATGCGGTAATTGATTATTGACGTATTCCACCATTTGCTTTAATTGTTTGTATGAAGGTCCTTCGTATTTAAACGAGCAAATAAGAGCCATTTTATTTGAAAGTACAAATGGATTGTAATTGCACTTTGACCAAAACAGAGCCCTCTGTTCTCTGGACAGACGATAAATTTGAACATTTTTGTATTAGACCCCAAGAAGCCGGACTGTGAACGTTAAACGGTTGAACTTGAGATATATTTATATTGAATATGTTTTTCTCTCTCTCTCTCTCTCTCTTTTTTTTTTTTTTTCTCCCCTCCTGGTGTTTTGGTTGTCTAGGACAGGAAATTGCTTCTCTCCCTGTTCCCATGGCAACCAATTTATTCACATTTGCTTATCTCTTATTGAGTGCGGAAGCTAAAGACTGTATCGAGCGCTCGGCAGAGCAAAGAGTGTCGCGGCGAAAAAGTTGTTTCCTGAGCGAGGAAGATCTGGCCTGATCAAACACCTTCGGAGTGCTCGCACGTAGCCCATAAGCCCCTGTTCTAAAGTCCACATAAAGCATCGCTCCGTCCTCCCTGAGAGACTCGGCGAAATATAGAGCCCTTGGTTTTTATTGATTCACTCGGGTTCACTTCACTTTTTCAATCTCCCATCCCCTTTTCCTCCGAAGGCCTGGCCGGGAGTCAGCTCTGTGCTCGGTCGCGCTCAAAGGTGTCGTCAAGGTTTTTTTGTGATTGACGGGGGAACTTGCAAGTGGGCTGTTTTTAAAAACCGCATTTTATTCATTTTCCTATGCGCCGTGTGCAGAAATGCTTAGTGCTGCTCGTCGAATACATTTTTGAATTTTTTTTTGTGTGTGTGTGTGTGTGTGTGTGTGTGTGTTGGCATGTGTTTCCCTGGCAGTCATGAATTGTATTGGAAATGTCTAAAGAGCTACACTATAATCATTGATTATAGACGAGTTACCCAAACACACGTGTGCAGTACTGGTAAACGAGGTTTGTCGTCATCATTGCAGTTGTTTTCCTCGAAGCTCCAGATGTGATGCAAATCCATCCTCTGTGACTGTGTAGTTATAAATTGTGTTTAGGAGAGTGTCTGATTAAGGGTGCACTTATTAATCACTCTTGACAAAAAAAAACCCCCTCTACTTAATTAAGCTGCGTCGTGCATTAGGTAGATATGCATAATGCGTGGCTGATTTTGTGCAACCTTTTTTCTTTTTTTTCTTTACTTCTTGTGTAGTTGGCTGTATGTATGGGAACACCCATTCTAACTCCTGACTGGATTCATAAGGCCTGGGAGCAGAAGGATAACGTGTAAGTGTGTGTGAATGTGAATATGAATAAACAATAATAAACAGGATTGATCTTTGTGCTTTAGAAATCAATTGTCACGCTTTCTTCATGGGGGGGCTGGGGGGGTTTCCATCGAGGGTTATATGGATGCTCTTCGTAGACAGAACATTATACCTTATGCTTTCAGTTCTCCAGAGATTCATTAAAGTCAGTTTAAAAACGTACGAACGGCGTACCTTTCGAGAGCATATGTTTCGATGCCAGGTTGTTGTTTGCGCTGAGAGGGGGCTGATGCCAACCTTCTGCTTGCAGCAATTTCCACGCGGGCGACGAGGAGTTCCGTATGGCCTTCAAAGTGCCGCCGTTTCAGGACTGCGTTCTGAGCTTTTTGGGATTCTCTGAGGAGGAAAAAAGCAATATGGAGGAAAGGACGCTGAAGCACGGTACGGGAGAATCATTTTTATATCTCCTTCGACAGCTGCTGCTGACAAACTACAAAGCATTTTTTTCCGTCGCAGGACTTTTTATTTCTTTATTCCCCCCCTCGTTTATTTGAACTATGCGATGCCGAATGCTGTGTTCGATAAAAGCAGAACAAATTTTTTTCTTTTTTTCTTTCAGCACTTCACATAAACTAGTGGGGTCTATTTGTTGTTTTTTTTTTTTTTATGATCTGTTAATGTGCCTTCGCTCTGCTGCATGTTTCAGTTAAGGCGTAATCCAAAGAGGGGTAAATTAATGGCCTGCTGATGTACAGTGCAGATTTTTTGGGGTAGATTTAGGATTCTGTAAAAAGGTAGAGCATCAGATAAGGTTATGAGCACTGCTCTGTGCACTTAACGCTTAAAGAAAAGGATTTGTCCAGGCTTGTAATATAACGACAATTTGCGAACATGTCGTGCGCTCCAGGTGGCCGCTTTCTGGAGGTCGGAGATGAGAAGTGCACTCACCTGGTGGTGGAGGAGAACTCTATCAAAGAGCTGCCCTTTGTGCCATCCAAGAGGCTGTACGTTGTAAAACAGGAGGTAAGGACATTTTACCCTCCGGTTCTGACGCCACATTCTGAGCAACAGAATGAATTCTGTAACCTGAATATGGCAGATGTGATCTGTTTATTTTATATTTTTTATTTTTTGGGGTAAACATCACATGTGGTTGTTATGCTGTGTGTGTGCTTGTGTGTGTGTGTGTGTGTAAGTGGGTTGAGCAAAGTGGGCTTGAACTGTCTGGTTTTTTTTTTGTATTGTCCACTTATTTACTACTTTTGCGCTTTTCACTTTCAGTGGTTTTGGGGCAGTATCCAGATGGATGCTCGTGCTGGAGAATCTATGTATTCGTATGAGAAGGTAAAAATCTTTTTTCATTGTAATTACAATAGTTGGTCCATGGTTCCACCACTTCTTCTGACTGTTAAACATGGCCAAATGATTCCGAAAACATTAGTCAAAATGTTCTCCAAAATCTTGGTTTCGTCACCCAGTCGGACAGCCCGGCGATGAAGAAGGCCGTGTCCCTGCTTTCTCTCACGACGCCCACCAGTAATCGGAAACGGCGGCGTCTGCGTGACACTCTGGCCCAACTCACAAAGGAGACCGAGATCTCACCCTTCCCTCCTCGTAAGAGGCCCTCGGCCGAGCACTCGCTCTCCATGGGCTCCCTGCTGGACATCTCCAACACTCCAGACACATGCAAGGGCTTGACAGGTGAGACTGGGAGAGAGAGTGAACCTCAATCACACGTGCTCATTAGGTCTGGCGCACCAGTTAAGGGTTTAGGATGGAGTCATGCAGGACTATGAGATGATTGTAGCTTAGTCTCTCCAGTGATTCTAATGACTTCTGTGTCCCTGCTGGAGCTTTAGAAAAGATTTTGATTAAGAAAAGGGCTATAAGCGGAGTGCAGTTGTGTGACTGAGGGAGGAATAAATCTGTTACTTTAAAGGTTTAATTTACATTTTTAAATGTTTTGGACGCACTGGTATTGATTTACTCCCAGTTTGCCCTCTGAGTTTAAATCCCAAATGGCGTCCTTTTTATTTTATTTTTATTTTTTTTTGTGGAAGCACATAACACTGCACTATACAGGATTCCTTATGCAGTTCGGAGAAGTCTGGGGGGAAAAGTATGGAATTTGATTTCCAAATCGGGATTAGTATGCAAATATAAAAAAATATATAAAATTAAGGATTTGTAAAAAAATTATTAATAATAAATTAGTGTTTCATATATAAAAAATTATAAGACACTAATCCGGATAAATTTTTTTGTTCCTCATCCACACCTTGATTTCCTAGAAGTTCCTGGGAAAAGTATTTAATTTTAAAATGACAACCGTGTAGGAACTGTGAATATTGTGTACTGTGTCTTTTATAAACACCCCCCCCCCCCCCAATAAATTCACTAAACAAAGTTATATGCTTATGCACGCTATATTTAACTGCGTTTCACTGGCATGACTTCTAGTCAGACATGTGACGTTTGAGTACATAAATATAGAAATTGGAATAGTGTTCACACAGGCGAATTTGTTCCGACAGCCCGTCTGGTGTGTGAAAGAGAAGCAGTGTAGGCTCAGGGTGAGCGTGTGAGGGCTGGTTTATTGTTACAGGGCGTAGCGTGGAAGGCAGGCGTAGACAGAAGAAGGCTGCGAAGAGGAGGAGTGAGAGGGAGCAGGCGAGGAGGAGGACGAGTAGGACGGGCAGAGAAAGGCTCTTTCACTGTACCAGCACACCGCAGCAAGCCACAGAGCAGGACGCACACCCCGAACACGTACACTTGGAGCTTTCGTTCAACTCCTCCCAAGAGTCAGGAGGCGTGTGCGGGTCATCAGGTGAAGTCAGAGCTAGGTCTGTTTGTTACACGTTCACTGTTAAAAAAGTACTGAAAGTCATCCGGTTCAACTTGAGGCTTCCTGTGGACTCCCAGCACTGCAGAACTGTGAAAAGCATGGCCTTGATATTAAGTATTTGTCACATGTTCGCCTGCAGTACACAATCCAATCCCAGGCCTTCACTTTGGCGTCTGAGGGTTCGAATGTTCCTCCGTAAGGGTAAATGTGGTTGCAGAACCTGAATATATTTGCGGAGACTCCAAAGTGAGAGACAATTGTGTCAGGAGAGATTATCTCACTGCTCACCTGTGTGCCTGCCCATGCGTTTCAGAGAACTCCAGACCCTCCAGAAGCTCCACACCTGTCCTGGCCAAGCAGTCCGC
Organism: Silurus asotus; assembly: GCA_024362625.1. Lineage (NCBI taxonomy): Eukaryota > Metazoa > Chordata > Actinopteri > Siluriformes > Siluridae > Silurus > Silurus asotus. The sequence continues at coordinate 2,704,568 of MU558159.1, read as the reverse complement.
AAGATGGCAGGTGTCCAAGGAACTGTACCAGACTGAAAGCAACTACGTGGATATCCTGGCTACAGTCCTGCAGGTCTCTCATCTCTTTCCTCTCTCACTCACACACACACACACAAACACACATGCTCGCAGTAACAATCCACAGTGCCTGTCTGTGGCCTTATCAGGTTGTACCAGTGCTCCAAACCAGTGGGGGAGAAAATGAATTAGATTCGTGTTACAGTGGGCAGCAGAGCCTATTCTACATCCAAGCACCTGTGCCCCTCAAAACCAGCCGAACACCCCCACTCTCCTCTTCCAACACACACACATTCGCTCTTAGAAACACACATTAACACAAACCGTGTGTGTCGGGAGCAGCTGCCATGACAACATCGGAACATGACAAATCCACTCTCCGTGACAATCGGATCGACTATCACCAAGAAACTAAAATAAACATGAATTTCAAACCACTGACATGTTGACCTCAGGGATTTGAGTGACTGTCTGCGATTTCAGCTTTTCAAGTATCCACTGGAGAAAGAAGGCCAGGTCGGAGGCCCCATCCTGGCGCAAGAGGAGATTAAAACCATCTTTGGCAGCATCCCCGACATTTATGAAGTGCACACCAGGATAAAGGTGGGCATTCAGTTGTTTGAACTTGTGATTGAGCGTGTAAGACCGGTGATTCATCCGGAGCGGCTGTTAACGTTGATCAATGTCTTCCGGACAGGCGGACCTGGAAGAGTTGGTGATGAACTGGTCGGAATACAAGAGCGTCGGTGACATCATTCTGAAATATGTGAGTGTCGGGGAGTTTTGATCTACATGCGTCGTCACTTCGACGACTCCGGCTGTCTGGTCCTCTGTCGTAACGCTCGCTCTTTGTCTTCGCAGTCCGGCGAGCTGGTGAAAGCTTACCCGCCTTTTGTCAACTTCTTTGAGATGAGCAAAGAAACAATTGTAAAGTGTGAGAAGCAGAAGCCCAGGTTTCACGCATTCCTGAAGGTATTGTGTGTTTGTGTGTGTGTGTGCGTGCAGGGTATCAACAGTGCTAATTACATTGAGAAGTGAGAGAGAGGAAAAAATGGTGGTCTAAATAAACAATAAAGAAATGAATACCTTGCGTGTAGATCAATCAGTCTAAACCGGAGTGTGGGCGGCAGACACTGGTGGAACTGATGATACGTCCTGTTCAGAGACTTCCCAGTGTAGCTCTCTTACTCAATGGTAAGTCATAACGCACACACACACACACACACACTACTTCAGAGGCTCATACATGCTTCTCTGTAAGTGGTTGCCTAGCCATCTTAGATTAATTTATATATTTCCCATGTGTATTTAAAGGCTTTGATTAGAGACTGCTATGCTAAATAGTTGATATACTTCTGTATTCTACACCCGAGGCCACATTCCGGCTGTATCTCTCTGTCATTATGGAAATCCATCCCCATAACCGCTTTTTCTTTTTTCTTGCTTTTTTCCTATTTGTCACACTGAACTATTTCAGATATTAAAAAGCATACCCCGGATGATAATCCTGATAAAGTCACTCTGGAAAAGGCCATAGAGTCCCTCAAAGAAGTTATGACGTGAGTTAAATAATTGAACGACTCCATTTTAAATCCTTTTCTCACCACTTGCTCATTCTCCAATGGCTAAAAACCATGTCTTCCCCCCCCCACCCCCCCAAACAGGCATATCAACGAAGATAAGAGAAAGACAGAAGGCCAGAAGCAGATCTTCGATGTGGTTTACGAAGTGGATGGCTGTCCCGTAAGTTTCTTACGTGTTTACTCGCCCGAGTTCTATTCGTAGTGACGATCCGCTAATCTCTAAATAACAGTGGCGGTGCGTCGCTCCTTATCCTCCGCTCAGCCGAGCTTGCATCACTGTTTATTTCACTTAATTAAGCAGCACGCTCCCTTTATGTTTTTCTTTTCCAGTCAGGATTTGTAAAAGCTTTGCATCTCGTGCAGGCAACCTGATAATCTTGCCTCCTTTCTTCCTTTTGAGGTTCTGTGCTCAGTATATGAATGTAGATTTCTTTAGGGGTCTATCGGAGAGAATTTGAATTAGTAAAAAAAAGAAAAAAAAATAGGCTGTCAGGAAGCAGGTCCCTGTTTGCTTTCTTTTTGATTTTCAGAAGGAGCTCGGTGATGCTACCAGAATAATGTGTTCATGTGGTGTGTGTTTTTCTTTTTTTTTTTTTTTCAGGCCAATCTTTTGTCTTCTCATCGGAGTCTGGTGCACAGAGTGGAGACCATTGCTCTAGGAGACAAGCCCTGCGACCGGGGCGAACATGTCACTCTGTTTCTCTTCAGCGACTGCCTGGAGGCATGTTCACACTCACGCTCATTAAGAAACGTATCTTTATTTTTGCCCCAGTGAAGTTGTTCTACAATTTGCGTGATGAAATCCTATTTTCCCCTCGTGTGCCAATATTTTTAGAATGACTAGACGAGGAAAACCTTGGCTGCCGTTTACAGCCTATAATGTACACGTTAACCATCTGTTCTTCCATTTTTATATGCAGTATCGTGGCCTGTGCTTCCCTCAGCAGCTTCCTGATGGATATTCTTTTTAATGACTTGTTAACCGGAGCATAGCTTTTTAACTCCCAACCTGCTGACTTTCACCTGACACACGTATGACTATTAAGTCCACATAACAACCTTTAAGTTTATTGACCTTTTACGCAGTGCTCTATTGAGTCAGCTCCTCCTCTCCCTTCCCCTCGAAGACCCGTTCCACCCACTCTGCTCTTTTCTTATCCCAATTACATATACTTCATGTTGAGAGAGTTGGGGGGGGGCTAATTAATTCATGTGCAGTCCGTGCTTGCTGACTCGGCTACTCCCCGTTTTCTGATTAGCATGGGTTTGCGTTTGATTGGTGGGGGTGGAGGGGGGGGCTTGTCTACTGTGGCTGTCCTGTTTGCACAGCTTTAGGTCTAGCCTGTTAATGAGAGAAGGGAGCTCTGGGGCTCCATCTGCTCAATTATTCATTGATGAATTCCTCTGTATTCATATCTGTTGCTCTACATCACACCACATCCCTTACCCAGGCCCCATGCTGTAGGATTAAAGGGTACCTAATGAGCCTGGGCGTTTAGCTTCTGAACAACACCGATCAATGAATCACCCACGACAGACTCCATGCGCACGCACATACACCCTCTCTATAGAGTCTGGACTTAAGCCCGTGCACGAGGTAATTTATCGCTTGTATGTGCGCATCCCCAGATTGCCAGGAAGAGGCATAAGGTGATCAGCACCTTTAAGAGTCCTCTGGGGCAGACACGGCCACCTGCTCAGCTCAAGCACATCACCCTCATGCCCCTGTCTCAGATCCGCAGGGTGCTGGACCTGCGCGACACCGAGGGTAAGCTCACAGTTCAAACTACAGCCATATAATGCACATCCCAAAACGCGCATTCTTTTCCACTCGCTTGAGGTTTTAGAGTAACTATTTGTTAATTTGTTAGTTACCATCATTGTGAAAGCTGTCTAAGGATAGGCTCATGCCCTTTTAATAGTATGTGTGCAAAAACCTGCGAAAAGAAGAAAAAGGAAATAATATAAAAAAAAGTCCCCCGCTCTTTCAGAAGCCGCGATCGAATCGCTGTGCTTTTGTAACTCTCTACAAGCGGAATATTTTTGAGAGAATGACGGCAAAGAAGCTTTTTGAACAAGTCACTCTCAAGGCATTTGAGTGACACCTTCCCAAAGAAGCTTTTTCTAAAAGAAGAAAAAAAAAAAGAATTTGTAAATCCAGGTGTTCACGTTAACGAGGGCGATCCGTATTTTCTTTACACTTCCTTAACTAGATCTTAAATCGAAGGTTCCTTCAAAACAAGTCACCTCACTGTAGATATTATTTCTAATGCTCACTTTTATTTAGAAGGTAGGATTTTCTAAACACTTAATATTATTGGGCAAACCCTGGCCCATGAGACATTTGCTCAGTGGAAACACTCTTGTTTCTATAGTTACCCCAGGCTGTGTAAAAAGGGAAAAATAATACCCACCTCCATCATATCAACCAATTCAAACAAGTCAATTCCGCATTCCTCCATTGCACTATACAGCTTGTGTGTAAGGTTTCAGGTCACGGCTTCGAAAACTTGACTGTACCTTTTTAACTGCTTGCCAAATCCGCCCCTGCTTGTGTTTTCTAAGCTCGGTTTCTGTTTTTGTGGGTGTGTGATGCATTTTGGATGTACAGACTGTCAGAATGCCTTCGCCTTGGTCGTGCGGCCTCCTACCGAGCAGGAGAACCTTCTCTTTAGCTTCCAACTCGCTGCTGAAGACACACTCAAGTCGACCTGGCTCAAGACTCTCTGCCGACAAGTGGCAAACACCATATGCAGGGCTGACGCGGTGAGTTCTCCCACCCCCTCATGGAATCTTTGGCTCCCTTCAGCTGGAGGCCGACAAAGGCCTCAAGCATAATTATTTATTTTATTAGGCCTCACTTTGTTTTATTACAGCAACAAATTAGGTGGCATGTGCGGGCCTTTTTGGTGGCAGTTAATCCTATTAGATTGTCCGGCGTGGTTAGGCTGGAAGACAGATTAATGTAATTAGAAGTGGAATTGTGCTTGAACTTTACACCTCAGAGGCAGATGGCTTTATCTCTATTCTACAGCACCACAGGTCTCTTGCTCTGACGCATGAGTGCAGGCCCAGACCTGCCAAACAGCACGTGTAATTGGCTCCAGCCAGACAGATGTATATATTTGCCTTTATAATTAAAGAACAAGTACCTCTAAGCCCTGCAGGTGAACGTCTGTCTTGCCAGTCCACAGACACCGGCTCCACCACAAGGTGGCGATGCACACCTCCTTTCCGTGTTCTCGTTTTCCTCTCGCTCTCTCTCCCGACCAAGACGTCTCACTCGTTGCATTTCGCCTGCAGAACGACTTTATATTTTATTCTATTTTAAAACAGGAAGACCTAATTCAGCGCACCGATCCTGACACCCTTCAAGTGAGCACCAAGGACATGGACAGCACGCTGAGTCGAGCCTCCAGGGCCATCAAAAAGACATCAAAGAAGGTAGGGGTGGGAATAGAACGGTGGGGGTTGTATGTAATGCTCTTTCTCACACACACATATTCCCTTAATGGTAGAGTTAAAAACTAGGCTCTGAAACTGATTGGTTAGTCTGTAAAGCATCGACTATCAACTGGTTGATCATATTCCAGATGTGAGGCCATCAAAGCACAGCTGAGAAAAGAAAAAAAAAAAAAACAGTCGATATACGTACGTTATATATGAAAATACAGAGTGAAGCATCTCTTCCAAACAAAACCACCTGTTTAAAGACATGAATTAAAGTCATTAAAGGTAACGCATTAAAGAGGAAAAAGTGTCAGTTTTATCATCTTATTTGCTTACTATTGTAAAACTTGGGAAGTTTTAAGTGAATGCCCATGTTTAATTTAAAATAATTTTAATTTTTTTTTTAATTTCCACAAATTTAATAACAATATTTCTATATCTATTGGGTGCAGTAATAATGGTATTGGTTTGCAGGTAACCAGGGCATTCTCCTTCACCAAAACCCCTAAGCGTGTGATCCAGAGAGCTTTCATGGCCAACAGTACCCCAGATGACAAGAGTCCTGGCACAGGCTTTGATCATATGGCTCGAATGTCTAGCAGCTCCACACTGGCCGTGAGTCTCTGTTTTTCTTTCTGTTTCTGTCACCAGCTCCCTTTTCCATGTTAATTTTATAGGAAAAAACGTGCCGCATTTACTTTTGGCAAGACACGTTTTTTATTGCATTTTCTTTTATTACTGCTCAATACTTGTACCAGTAACCACTAACCACATTACAGAAGATCTGCCTCTTATGCAGTTCCAGACCTGATCTAACAAAACCAGGTCAAATCTGTTAGAAACTAGATTTCTAGGTATGGGTTTTTGATCACTGGCTTATACACTAGTGTTGCAAACAAGCCTAGGAGAGGTGACGAGCATGAAGAATTAATCTGACCTCCAAATACACAGAAATGCTTGCTGCTGCAGAAAGTGTATTTGTTTGGGGCACTGTGTTCTAGTGATTATAAAACCCTAATTAGTTTTAGCCCCGAGGCCTACAGTTCCAGTTCAGTGTACAGATCCTAACTGTGTCGCAGGTTTACCTTCACAATTAACATCATAATTCAATTAGGCTGGACATTCGCTTGTTCAACACACAAACGCTGTCAGCCAAACACTCCTTACAGCGGCAGTTACAGTTGGAGCCGTTTGGTCAAACTGATCAGTTATTGCAATTGAAATAAGCGAATGTTTTGAAGACGGGAACGTTCCTGCTGCTGTTACTAAGCGGCGCAATTAGCATGCTCCGACGATCTTTTCAGGTTGAGGAGCACGCAGGCATGTGGAAACACTGACGAAACCGAGCAAAATAAAGTCCACCGCGAAAGCGTTATATAACCGTGCAGCCACTTTACAGTTAAACAGGTCGAGAGCAAATAGTCACCAGTCAGACTCGAATATCTTTTCCGCATGATACAAGGACTAAACCCTACATCTCACCGTTAAGCGACGCCCACTGGTTTTACTGTAAGCTTGTGAATACTTACAATGTGCCCTACAAACTTCTTTTAAATAGAGTATATTAATATACTATTTTTATGTGAATTAATGTGCACAACCATCCAATTTTCTTGGTGTACTTTACTACCGTTAGCTATCTCTCTTTAAGGCTACGTCGGCGCTAATCCAGACAAATGTGAAAACCAAATGTTGCTCATCCATAATGAAACTGCTTAAGTAAGATGATTCGAACTGCGTCTTTTCTGCCTGGCGTTTATATACTTTCCGCTTTTCTTTTTCGGAAATTATCCACTTTGGAGAGCCTTTTCAAATGAAAACGTATTATAGAGTGGACGTGACCTAAGCCTCAATACACCCAAACCCTGACAGCACATCCCACATTCTAGGGTTTTACACTGGTGTATTTTGTGTGTTTTTTTTATTTGTATTTTATTTATTTATTTTTTATTTTTTGTGGGTTCAGAGTTGCTGTTTTTTTTTTCAGTAGACAGTAACTGTTTATAAGCGTACGATTTAAATATTAGTAAAAGATAACACAAGTGAACACAACATGCCGCTTTTAAATAAAGGTTATTATTATTGAGGGAAAACTAAATCCAAAACTACATGGCCCTGTGTGAAAGTGTTTGCCCCCTGAACCTATTAACTGGCCACCCTTAACAACTGCAATCAAGCGTTTGCGTTAATTTGCAGTGAGTCTGTTACAGCGCTGTGGAGGAATTTTGGTCCACTCATATATGCAGAATTGTTGTAATTTAACCACATTGGGGGGTTTTCAAACATGAACCCGCCTTTTTTTTAAGGTCATGCCACAGCATCTTAATAGGATTCAGGTCAGGATTTTGACTAGGCCACTCCAAAGTCTTCATTTTGTTTTTCTTCAGCCATTCAGAGGTCGACTTGCTGGGGTGTTTTCGATCATTGTCCTTTTGCTCAGCAGCGCTTCGGGTCTTGGAACTCTGCCATGCAGACCATTTTTCCCAGTCTCTTATGGTGGAGTCATGAACACTAACCTTAACTGAGGCAAGTGAAGCTGGCAGTTGTTGTGGGGTCTTTTGTGACCTTTTGGATGAGTCGTCGCTGAGCTCTTGGTAATTTTGGTCGGCCGGCCACTCCTAGGAAGGATCTTCATTTGTCAATAATGGCTCTCACTGTGGTTCGCTGGAGTCTCAAAGCTTTAGAAATGTTTTTTTTTTAACCTTTTCCACACTGATAAATCTTATTTACTTTCTTTCTCATTTCATCTTTCATTTCAACTTTTGAGGATCTATTGGTCTACTTCACTTTGTCAGGCAGCTCCAATTTCGGAGATTTCTTGATTGTGAACAGGTGTGTCTAGAGAAATTCAACTCAGGTGTGATAAACCACAGTTCTAACGGAGGCAAACACTTTTTTACACGGGGCCATGCAGTTTTGGATTTTGTTTTTTTAAAAACCACATGTTCTTTTTTTTTTAAATTAGTTCAATGTTCTAAAACGTTGTGACGCATGCAAAAGAATAATAATAAAAAATAATAAAAATCAGGACCACTGTGTATAAAATAATCATATTTATCAATAGATAGATGGATAGATTGATAGATAGATAATGTGTGTAAAGCATGCAGCGTTTACACCTGCTGCAATCATTACTAACAATTTAGCGTAGATTTTTTTTTAATTATTATTGATCATGTCTGCTAAGTTGCAAGGACACGTGAAAGGATGACAAGTCTCTGTGCTTTCGTCAGTTCCGTTTTTTTTCCTCCTCATGTTCTTTTTTTTTTAAATTAGTTCAATGTTCTAAAACGTTGTGACGCATGCAAAAGAATAATAATAAAAAATAATAAAAATCAGGACCACTGTGTATAAAATAATCATATTTATCAATAGATAGATGGATAGATTGATAGATAGATAATGTGTGTAAAGCATGCAGCGTTTACACCTGCTGCAATCATTACTAACAATTTAGCGCAGATTTTTATTTTTTTATTGATCATGTCTGCTAAGTTGCAAGCTCGATAGCTTTACCGCAGACGAGCTCCGCCGCTGATTCGCCATCAGCCAGAGAAAAACCCATATCGGTCAAACTCTGACGTCCCGTGTCTATATTTCTCTTTGGAATATATATATATATATATATATGTATGTGTGTACACACACATTTATACATACATACATATACGCCGATCAGGTGCTCGTACTTAATTGTTTTTGAGATTGATGTATATTTTGCTAAATAAATTCCTGTCTAATGATTATCCTCTTAAAGGAGAATAACAATGTCTTTAGTACGTAGCCACCAATGTAAACGGGACGTCTTAGCTGTTTGTATTACCAAAATGTTCCTTCTGATGAATACATCTGTTGAATTATGGCGATGTCTTGCTCTAAATTATGAAGAAAATGTCATCTCGCCTCGCACGCGCAGGGTTATAATCTAAAACCAAGCACCCTTTCGTAGACGCTTGCTCTTCAATTAGCTGCAGCTATAACGAAAGCGATTCAGCCAAAGTTTAGTAATGTGTATAAACGCGAGGATGCGCAATATGGATCGCACTTTACACTGTAATTATGCTGCCAGACGTTGTGCTGATTTGTTTCGCAATACATTTAAACAAACGAGCGAAACCCTTTATCACTGTTAAACACGTCGAGAACGGCGTGCGTTAATCCGAGTCCAACCATGACGTGATCTAGACTGCTAACAGGTTGCACAGGAAGTGTTCACCAACAGACTGATCGAGATGTTCAATTGTTTTTCAATGATATTTGGTGATTAATTTGTCATGTGTACAACTACCAAGGCAGGTGAATATAAATCCAAGTCTGTATTCTTACCTCATTTGGTAAAGTAGCACTTCAGAAAGGAAGCTAAGGACATTGCATCCGGTCTGAAACTAATGAAGCTGATGTTCTACTTGTTCCATTTCACCGCTTCGGTGTTTTCATTCGGCTCGTCACTGTAGCAATTTAGCCTGTAGGGTCCTTCTGGTTTTCATTGTTTTTCATTTTCTATGTCTTTTCCAGAGTAATTAAAGGAACACTGTGTAGCCTTTCAGGCTAAATATGTTGTCTACCTTTTTTTGGGGGGTTTTGTTTTGTCTGGATTTCTATTTCAGACTAAATGCTTTGCCAAACCTTATTTATTTCAACAGCTGGGCTGCAACATTTAGACACTTTTCTGTTTAAAAGAAAAAAACAAGTTGATACTTTGCTGTTCTGTGCTAGGCTAATGTGAGTGTGTTTGTGTGTGTGTGTGTGTGTGTGTGTGTGTTCACATGCCGGTGTACAAGTACAGATGGCTCGCTCAGCCTCCACGTTCAGTCTGAGTGGCTGTAGTAAAAATGCTGTAGTGCAGCGCTCCAATTCTCTGGACAATGCGCCTCGGCCCAGGCTCTCGGTGTGTGTACGTAGCCCATGTGGCCCAGAGAACACTAACCAACCTGCACCCTCAGAGTCCCATCTCAAAGTGCCCGTGCAGAAAGCATGCCCGGCTGCTGTGCAGGGCGCGAGGCCATGCCGGGATCTTGTGGTTTCCTTGGAGCAGCGCCGACTCCCTGGTTCCCCCCGCAGAGAGACTCTACTCTAGGTGTGCATATGATGTGAGCACAGCACACTTCCGGCTCCCTCGTTCACTAACGTTTAACCTCCGGGGGAAAATGGTTGCACGTACTAACTCGCTATGTCAGAGATGCGCAGTTTCAGTCCTGGAGATTTGCGTCTGGTGGTTTTTTCTTCTTCGCACTCGCCAAATCGAATAACGATCCGATCGAATTGGCGCGTTTCGAACAGAAACATCGCCGAGCCGCTCTGGTCTAGGATTGTAGTTGCGCATCTTGCATCATCGTCAGAGGTGTTTTGATTGTTCAAAGTCGAGTCATATTCGGGTACTATTAGAGTCCAGGTGCTGCTAACTTCAGCTGGGCCTAAATCGGGATTAAATCTAATTGCATCACTTGATATTTATGCACCACAAAACAAGCAAAGTGCTACTTAGTGACTCACTACTGTGTTTCTGCAAACAACTGGCGGTTGTTGTATCTGCTGATGTTCTGTCGGCCATTCCGAGTCATTTGTATTCAAGTACTTAAACACGGACTAGAATAATTCATTACTGAAACCTTAAGAAGATTAAAATAGCAGTTGAACAGGATCAGACCTAATAGAATATGTGAGAAATCCTCAGGAGAGCTTGTATATAATCAGACGCAGGGGCACTGGTACGCCGTGAGGGAGTTTAAAACATTAGCTCAGTGAAGCCCTAAGTGAAGAAAAAGACGGATATGACTGGCACTGTAAAGGAAGCATCGTTAGAATTGTACATTCCGGGGAAAAAAACAACCTGTTAGTGTTTTAAACATCACCACGTAACGGAAAGGCGCGAGGTGATGAGCCTGTAGTATGGGACTCGAACCGGGAAAAACAGCTGGTTAAAACCTTAACTTGCGTGACTTCCGTTCATTATAGCGAGTTTGAGTTTTGAGCTCGCGTGTAGATTTTGTTGTTTTGTGATGCATAATAAATGGTCTGGATGCTTCATGTGCTGTCATCAGAAAGCAATTCTACTAGTCATCCCCCCGCCCACCCCCCTCAGTACAGCCAGTCATCACTCATTTAAACAAAACTCGGCTTTTCACGCAACTGGATTTTGATTTGCCGTTGATCATCTCACACGAAAGCGCAGTGTCAACTTGGGTTTTATTAACTCTCTTGGGTGTCATAAGCTCGACTGAAAAGTGTGTGTGTGTGTCTGTGTGCACATGGGTGATGGGTTCTGACTGGTGGTTATAGCAACAGGCTGAGGAAGAGTAAAGGGAATAAATTGGGTTCATGTTCCTGCTTAACCTCTCTTTCACGCTCACCTTTCCATGCGAGATCGCAGGAAGGAATGCAGCATCAGCATCAGCATCTGCATGAGCATCCAATTCGAGCAGCGATTGATACAAAGTGTTTTTTTTGTTTAAAATATAACTTTTAGATATGTGCACCTAATTTCTGATGGAGTGCTTTGGGAAAAGATATCACAGCGGCTGAATTTCGAATTAATAAAACGTTTAACCCGATTTTTCCTCACAGTTCGATCTTCCTTCCACAATCTATTTTTACAATTCACTGAAAAATCCTTCTCTAAACATTACATAGAAGGAAACCAGTTTGACACGCACTCTATTGCCAAAAGTTTGCGGACACCTAGTCATGCGTATGGTATGTGCTTTTTGAGCCTCACATTCCGCACTTAGTCCGGATTTGCTCTTATAATTTCGTCCTTTCATCTGGGAAAATGTTTCTCGTGGACACTCCTGTTCATTCAGCCACAATGGTGTGAGTAAAGGCAGGTACTGATGTAGGTGTGGTGAGGAGGCCTGGGGTGCAGTCAGCGTTCCGATTCATCCCAGAGGTGTTCAGTAGGGTTGAGATCAGAGCTCTATAGCAGACCACTCAAGATCTTGAAGGAGCTCGTTTTGTGCACAGGGGCATCGCCATGCTGGAACAGGTTTAGGTTTCCAAGTTCAAATGAACGCAAAATTGTATTATACCGCAAAGCCATTCGATACAATTGTTTGCCTCCAGTATTGTGAAATCAGTTTGGAGAAGAACCACGGCAGGAAAGGTCTGGTGTCCCAATACTTTTGTCTATATAGAGCGTTTTAAACAGTTTATGGCTATAGGCTATAATTAATGGCAGGTATAATGTATCACCTGTTATACACCACCTGTTCAAAACTTCTATAATGTTCGTTTCACCATGTTTTCTCCGGCCACCACATGTTCAGTTTGTAGTACCACATGTCGTTCACTAACTGCGTGTTCATTACTCTTCTCCCTTGAAGCCTGAAATTCATCCCTGTGTAATATTTCACTCTACATGCAAGAGCTAAAACGTTCAAACCGATTTACCAAGAAAGATACATATTGTGAAGTTTGAAGCACCACTATTTCCTACTATGCTAACTCCTGAGGAACTCCTCTATTATTGGAAGTGGTGTGATGATATGGTCACTTCCTCAAGGAGTTTCCTGCACTTCCTCCACCCACACTGAACACTACTTAGAGTTAATTGGACATGACTAGCGGAGAAAACTCCCTGTACATCTCCGAGACATGCTCCTTTCAGCTTCACAATATGGTTCTTCGTAACAAGCTGCACCAGATGTCTAACTTCCTGAAGAATTTCCACATCCAGAAACTTGCTGATACTAAACAATATGGTGTGGGGTTTTTTTTGTTTTTTTTTCCCCCCGACTCCATATGCATCTTCTCTTTCTCATTTATTCCAGGCTGTACATTCGCCATCGATGGTCAATCTGTCGTCTGCGTTCGAGAGGAAGTACCACACCTTCAGCCGATCAACCACTCACCTGATCTGATGTGTATGGTTTCCCTACTAAGACTGAACAACACTAAAGCTTTTCTACACAGTGGTACAGTGCTGCTCAGATCACTGCTCTCCCACTCCCAAATGAAGGATTGTGCTCGTTATGTTTTCCTATGTAACTGTCATATTTTGGGTATTTTCATCTAACTGACATGTTAATAACACGCGTTTTCAGGGTCTTTTTTAAATAATAGAAATAGATTTTCACATTATTAACCAACGAAAGTATTTCTTTATGTAATATGGGCAAGCCTATCTCAGCCACTTAAGTCTCCAGCTTTTATAAAGCTACATCTTTGAGTAGTTTAAATATAAATGGGTTACGATTAAAGAAACATCGGTAAGTCATTGTAGTTAAACCATAACTCGAATTTCACATATTGTAAGTATTTTTGTTTTTATATATATATAAATCGACTAGATCGTTTGTTTTGAACGGGCAAAAAAGTGGAGCTGCAAACAGTGTGCATATTTATTCTCTAGGATAAATTAATTATATATATATATTAGTATTTGTCAATCTTATAAAGTTGTCTTTGTTTGTATTTATGTGTAAATATGGTCCTTTTCTTGTTTGTGGTTGTCATTCCTATGTTTTCTTTCTTGAGTGTCACTATAGTGGCTCTTAAAAACCAGTCCAAACACTTCCTGTGTTTCATGCAAACTCCCCGTTTCTTGCTGTACTGAAGTTCCATATTGTCTTTTGGTCTGTAATGATTTTTGGGAATTGTTTTTATGTTTCGCATTACTCATTTACTCGTTTCCAATAAAAGACGAATGTAGCTGATGAACATTCTCGGATTGAATACAGCATTTCGCAGACAGCTGTCTAAATGTTTAGTGCACTCGTTTTTTTTTGGGGTTTTTTTTGGTTCTTTTTTTTCCCGAAGCTTTTAGAATTTCAAGCTGTCTAAACTTTACACCATGGGTGTAGCCAAGGGTCATCATTGCACTGAACCAGCAAATGTGTTTCTGCACAATGGAAAAAAAAATATATATATTTGTAACAGAACGGATGGAACTGTACAGAATTGTAGGAAACTGACCATAATTCATGAACTACTGTGGCAGTTCATGTAATTTACCTGATTGCAAAAATTTTCAGACTTTAATAGAATTGTACGTTTTTATAAAGTACTAAACAGCCGAATACCAGAGAACAATTGATACCAGAGAACGATTGAATGTAGTTTTCATTAAATCTTTGCGTCATTTTCAAAATATCTGCTCTACAGATTCAACTGAATTCCACCCATTTGTTTTGCAGATTAGTTTACTTTCACTTATGTGACCTATTTTACCGTGCTTTACATTGCTGGGTTACAAACAGTTCTTTAATTTTCAGGGTATATTTTGCTGGAGGTTTAGATTTTTCACTGTAGTTTTCTTCTCTTGTCAGCGTGATACCAGTCAGATTATTGCCATCTCTTTGAGCATAATAGCTGCACATTTAAGGACAACTGATATCGTAGTTTCTGTTAATTCTGTAAATGATGTACACTTTATGACCAAGAGTTTACATTTACATTTGCGCCATTGAGCAGATGCCCTTGTCCAGAGCGACTTACGAAAGTGCTTTGAGTCTCTAGCAATGAATAAATCTACACTGGTACGCAAGATTACAAACTCAATATAAATAGAACTCTTGAATTCTACAAATCAAACTTGGAAAGTACTAATTTAAGTGTTTCAGGAAGATGTAGGTCTTCAGCCGTCGCTTGAAGATAGCCAGGGACTCTGCTGTACGGACATCTAGGGGAAGTTCGTTCCACCACCTCTGTGCCAAAACAGAGAAGAGCCTTGAAGTGTACTTGCCTCTCATTCTGAGAGAAAGAGGTACCAGTCGAGCAGTGCTGGAGGATCTCGGACTCTGAGGTAAGATGGTGCTGGTCCATTTTTGACCTTGTAGGCAATCAGTGTTTGGAAACTGAAACGTGCAGCTATTAGAAGCCAGTTCTGGGAGAAGTTGGGCAGATTGAACACAAGTTGTGAAGCACATATTTCTTCAACATCCCATTTTAGATTTGAATCCCCTCCTGGTTTAATGAGCTCCACTTTTCTGGGCAGGCTTTCCACTGGATTTTAAACTAAGTTCATTTTTATTTGAGTTTTAGTTGTAATGTAGCGTAGAAAGAGTTGGATGACATTCAGTGTCCTTTTGGCCATTGGTATTGCGCACCAGAGGAACTAAAACGTGTAGGCGAGTACACGTACGCTTGAGACACTTTGCCAACAAAGACGTTTTAAGACGTCTTTAACAATCTTGCTGTTGTCCCTCATTAATTTTTTAGTGGTGGACTTAAATACGTGTCTCGTAAATGTAAAATGAATCATAAGAGCGCTATGCTTTGGGAGAGAAATCTTGTAATCGTAAAATTAATATACGTGACTTGGGAAGGTAGCAATTAACTGATTAATGGTTGAGAACAACCACAATGAGGAAAAACACGGACTTCTAAATGTTGATCGTAGCTGAAATATAGACTCCATTTAATTCATTTTTGTTTATATAGAGCTCATATATGAACTGATTTACACATGCAAAATATGTTTATTTCTAAAAAGCTAGCCAGTGGTCACATGTACTGTACAATATCAGGGTTTCCATGGAGTCTTAAAGTCTAAGGCCTTCAATTTGTACTAGTCTTTATCATTAAAAAAAATATATAAACCGGGCAAAATCTATCGATGGCCTTGTAATGCAACCTTTAAAGCTCATTAAAATGCTCCTGTACGTTTTCTTGGTGTTGGTGTTCGTTCTTTTACTGGATTACGACTACAAATGAGACCAACATACAACAGCCAATCAGCTTCCTGTTACTGGTGCGAATCTCTCTTCGATTGTACCACAAATGTAAAACGGATTTTATTGTTCAGCAATGGCAAAGTGCAAGTTTAACCATTTAACAAGGTGTTTTTGCCTTAAAATTCATTCTTATTGGTCTTTAAAAGTTTTAAATCTGACTTTGTGAAACCTGCAGAACCCCTGGGTACAGTGACATAATTTCTTCACATATCCAAGGGATGTTAGGAAGCTGGGGTCAGAGTGCACAGTGCATTAAGGGCCTTGCTCAAGAGCCCCGAGAGTGGCAGTTTGGTGATATCGAGAACCCCTGACCTTCTAATCAGTACACCAGAGCCTTGAACAATAAGCTTTTAACTTTAAGAAGACTAGTCATACATTGGCATTGCCAACTAGTTTGGCGGGAGAAAAGAGCAGTGAAGCTTAAAGCAGTTAAGGACATTTCCCCTGCTTTCCTTATGTTAGTATGCAAATATTTAAAAATAGATTAAGTTCATTCTACAGTTAGCTGCACAAGACTTTGCTGGGGAAAGCTTTTTTTTTGGGCGGGGGGAGTCTTTTGCTTGGACCATTAACATTTTGATATTACCCAGTATGAATTTAGGAGGTGTTTTCAATCCCTCTCCAATCTGCTCTTGATGTAATTCCTCCTAAAGGTTATTTCTGGGTGTTTTTTCGAGCTCAATAAAAAATATTAGTAAAACGCTTGCACTGTTGCATATTGAATACTGTTGTAAGCAGCGGTGTGTGAAAAGTGTACTTAAAGCCGTGGGTTGCACGTCACTGTCCAATCACGTTCGGCTAATTCGGTCAAATCAGTGGCGCATCGCAGCTCAAAAAAAAAAAAGAACGTCATTTTTAGAGGGTGCAGAGATCAACAGGATGGAAAGACCTCCATTCTGCATCATGGATGCATTTAAAAATATGTGGTACATCCTTAATAAGTGCGATAGAACCAATCACTTTTGTTATTTTTCACATTTATTTCACTAATGTATTTACTTTTGTTGTTAGCAATGTAGTCTAAAAGCATTGAAGCTGGAAATTGAATTTGGATTCCGTATATGGTTGTTAACTGTAGTGCACTTTGACTCTACACAAATAAATCAGCTGAAAGAAAAAAAACACTTGGCACCATATCATTATATACAATTTTGAAGGCAAAATTCTAGGTGACCATTTTAAGGATAATTATATTAATGTTTCTTATACGATGAACTTTTTATTTCTTCTTCAGATTTCATCGCAGATGAAGCCAGCATTGTTATAGGCATGGTGATCCCATCTCTCAAAGGCTTAGACAATGAATAGTTTCCTGAATAAAGTCCTCGTGTCAAAGCCCACAGGCAAAGAAACGCCAAGGAATACCAAGTGCAAAAAACACACACACACACACGCACACAAAAGGCCAAGTCTACTTTTCATATTTTTTTCCCTTTCCTGAACTTCAAAGTGAATGAAAAGCCCAGTAGGACCGGCGTGACTTGTGCTTTTATTCTTCACACTGTCGATAAGAAATCAGTTTCAGGCGAGATGAAGCCAGAGGTCGGTGCTTTCAAGGAACGTTAGATCAGCATGTGAGACGTGCTCAGGTTGAGGAGTCCACCAACGCTTGACCTGACAGGCAGAGTGGTGATCGAGTCATCGGCTGGCCCGAGGTAAAGCCACACATGTAAGGCGGTGTGTGTGTGTGTGTGCGTGCATGTAGTGTAGATTAGCTTTGTGTCCTTTCCTATGGAGTAATCCATATGGCGCCCAGTTATGTGGTAAATTTTTTAAAAGCTACTTGTCATAAATATATATATATATATAAAAGAACAGCGCCGTCTTGGCTTTTAGTAGGAGATATTGGTTGTGTAGAAAATAACCAGCTCAAAGGTTTAAGTCTTTCTGCTTGTTGAGAATAGAGCAAGTCTTGTAAAATTGGGAAATGAAAGCAGTTGGATAAACCTCACCTAATAATCTGATTTATGGTTTAGTGCTAAGGTTTTTTTTTCCCTGAGTAATAAAAATAATGTATCATTTGTATGTTTTTATTTAAACTGTATAGTGTCTCGACATGCACACTATGGACAAATGTCATTCTTCTCCAAACTGTTGTACTTCCCCAAAGAGTCCCCATGAAGATATGGTTTTTTTGGTTTTGAATGGAAGATCTTAAATGGCCTGCAGTAGAGCTCAACCTTATTGAACCCTATTGTAACTGGCTGCATTTCAGGCCTCCACACCACACGTACCTCACACCCTTGTGGCTGAATAAGCACAAATCTCCACAAGCACTTTCCAAATTTTGGTGGAACATCTACCTAAAAGAGTGGACGTTATTATAGAACAATTGGGGACGTAATGTGGAAAGCAAATCTTATGATCAGGTGTCCGCAAACTTGTCCATATGGTGCCTGTCAAAATGCGCGAAACATCGAACGCGCACACTTTTCTGCTAGCGACTCGATGACTGATACAGGTTCAAGGTTGGTTGTTGTTCATTCAAGCGACAAAATGAATTCCTAATGACGAAAAGCAAGCACAGCACAAATGTGAGCGCTTCTTGTTTTGCCTTACAGCCTAAAATATCTCATTTGCATACTGTTTTGATTTCAAGAAGAATTAGCATGACATACGTGGACTGTGTAAATGTAAATACGTCTACAGGAATCTACAGAAGAAAGAGGAGATAGACAGCTGATGTGAATGTAATAGTGGAAGGAGGTCAAAACTAACACCAAGATGCATGTTTCTGAGCTTTTTTTTTCCTCATTTAAAACATTTTAATATTATATGAAAAAGAATCTGAAAATCAAATGAATTGCATGTGCAGTGCAGAGGGTTTTAGCAAAACGGAGAGACTTGTATTCAAGTCGACTTATACAAAGTTGTGAAATGTGTGTTTTTATTGAATTTAATAAAAAAAAAGTGGTACTAAATAAAATTATTTAAAGTATTTAGGAGCTCAGGTTCTCTCAAACATTTTGTAGAAATGTAGCTCTATTCCAAAAATGTTGTTCACGTTTCAAATAACGCTATAAAGCTTTCTATTTCTAATATTGCCACATTAGGTTTTAGTTGATTCTAGTGTCCGAACATAATACATACCCAAGAACATAATTACGGTAACGTGGGTTGTGATCTCCACCACTGTAACCGCAAAAAAAGAGTAAACTTTCAGACCCCATGGCTATGCTTCAGAGTCTCCACTTTCCGAGTCACTGTTCTATTCAACCTAAATTTATTAAGAAACTCTTTCAGATTAATGGTTCCTCAGGGGTTCTCCATATAACAGCCCTCTCTGTGGGACAAACTGTTTTAGCATTCCTCATAGAACCATTAACTTTAAAAAGAAAGCCCCAAGAGGGACAAATTGAGGAACTCTGGAGGGTTATGCATTTATTTATTTATTTATTCTCCTCCTTAAAACTGTAGCCAGATTCCACACACAGTATTTCATTAAGGACTTCACTTCGATCGAAATAGCAGCCTTAGAGGAACGGAGAGGATCACTTGGGCTTGAGGGTAAGAGATCCGAGTACCAGTTGATGGAGAAGCCCATTCAAGTCCATTATCAGGTTAATTATGGTAGTGTTTTTGTTATTGATCGGGCTTTTTCATTTCCTCCTTCAAAGCATGGTGCAGATCCTTTTTTTTTTTTTTTTTTTTAAAGAATACACCATGACTTCCCTTGGCACTGTTTTCATCTCTCGAAGGTTTAGACTGTGAATAGTTTCTTGGATAATGTCTTTGTGTCAAAGCCCACAGGCAAAGAAACCCTAAGGAATACCAAGCAAAAAAGAAAAAACTTGTGATGAAGGCCAAGTCTTTCATTATTTTTCCGTTCCCAAACTTCAAAGTGAATGAAAAGCCGTGTTGGGCTGGTGCGCATTTAGTCAGAAAACTGAATTCAGGTAGGATCAGGTCAGAGGTCTGTACATTCCTAGAAGTGTTTGGGCCAGACATGGCACTTCTGCTTGACCTGAGAGTGCGTGGGATTATCGTGTCATTGTCTGCCATGAAATAAACCCGTACATGCAAAATAGCTAGAGCAGCAGCTGCTCTGCTAGGCCTTTCTGAACGCCAATGGAGTAGGATGTGTGAGGGCTTTCAGGTCACAAATTACTTTATGTTCATGGGCATATTTACATATTTAAACTGCTCTTGATGCAACATAAACCACTGCTGAAAGTGTTGTGTATTTTTATGTCTGTATGGTAGCAGTTGAATGCTCTTCTGGAAGTCTCCAATCAATGGGAATTTAATGATGGGTTACTCTTTACTTTAGCACCAGCTTGCAATTGGTTTTTACAGGAATGGTTTACTGGTTGTTGAACATAAAATGAACTGAATGCTAAAGGACTGGGATATGTAATCAAAAGTGTTCGGTTAAACCAGGAAAACAAAATCTGAACCTCAAAACACCTTTTCGTTAAATTCCATAGACGTATAAAGGCTAAAGGTGAGCACAGTATCCTGTATCTAAAACAAAAAAGAGCAAGAAGATGGATTGCATGTATTAGTTTATGATTTTATAATTTTTCTTATTTTTGCTACTCATTCGAATTCTGTGGCATTCTCTCGACAAACACACGCTAATGAAATCATTATTGGTGATAAAACCCGATAGAAGACCATGGCTTGCCGCTGACGAGCTCGCCGCACGGTCATTTATCTGAAAGCAGCAATAATAGGGGTTGACCGAAAGATGCTGCAAAGACTTTTGTCTTAAGATGGGCTGTGAGATAAAAATCTGTTTCGAGAAATGCCCTCACTTACAGGGTGTACTGTTGATCTAGGAGTCCTTTCCTCCTGTCTCAGCCATTTACTGGCTTTCTACAGATACTTCTCAATAATTGGTTCATGAAGGGGGGGAAAAAAACAGAAACTTTAGGTCAGCTGAAATCTTCAAATAAACAGTTGTGTTCAGCAACAGCAACTCAATCCACGCTCTGAATAGCATCTAGGTAAATGACTTCTTAAGAGGTTCTGAAACCAGTTGTGCACTTTTTTTTTTCTTCCAAAAAACCACCTTATGTTGTCCTGAGCGCTCTTTCGGCTCTCGAGATCTCAATCGACATCATTGTCTTCTAAGTTTAGAATTCCTTACCTACCACTGAGAGCAAATGTGTTCATACACGGTACGTACGTCTACAGATGATCTCTAATTTAAATCCTCTACGCGTTCCTTAATTCTGCCATAGTCGCTGCCGCTAGCTATTTAAAACTCATGGCAACTATGCTAAACTGACAATGCAGACACATGGGGTTTTGATACTGTTTAGTTCGCACGCCCCCGTATGACTGCTACCGCTTCCTTCTCCTCCTTCAAACACTCGTTTTTTTACCCGAGAAACTCTTCCAGCGCAGGACTCAGATCTCCGCTCTTTTGTTTGAAGGAATCATTATAAAGTATAATTACCATGAGCCTCGCTAGGTTGGCATTTCTGAGATTAAAATTGGTTGTCATGTGCACACAGGCTCAATGGCTGGTAGACAGGGAAGGGGAAAGTGATCTGTAATTTGTTCTTCCATTATGCATGACAAATGCATTATTCGTAGGACCAGACAAAGTAGGAAAGCTTTGATTTTGTAAGATAACTCCTCGTAGTGTACGCACGTTGCAGTGACGCGAGCCATCGGCCAGTTTTTTTGTCATTAAAAAAAAAAAAGAACTACTGTGTTTTATAGAGACGTCATTTACGGTTTTTCGCTGGAACGGCAGCAAGCTATTTAGGTGTTCTGTCATATAAACCTGGGCGCTTTTGACACCCAATTCACCAAATATACACATTTCTTCACAGGTTTGTGTTGTCACTCGCTTCTGAACCGTAGAGAATATAGAAAACCCATGAAAGACAGGCACAAGTATTCAAAAAAGCATTACAGGCAGCGTTCTAATTATATGCTGTCTATCAAGATTCACAACTTGAATGTGTTTATTTATTTATATATACACTCACCGGCTACTTTATTAGGTACACCTTACTAATATTGGGTTGGACCCACTTTTGCCTTCAGAACTGCCTTAATCCTTCATAGCATGGATTCAACAAGGTACTGGAAACAATACTCAGAGATTATGGTCCATATTGGCATGATAGCATCACGCAGTTTCTGCAGATTTGTCGGCTGCACATCCATGATGCGAATCTCCCGTTCCACCACATTTCAAAGGTGCTCTATTGGATTGAGATCTGGTGACTGTGGAGGCCATTTGAGTACAGTGAACTCATTGTCATGTTCAAGAAACCAGTCTGAGATGATTTGCGCTTTATGACATGGCGCGTTATCCTGCTGGAAGTAGCTTTCAGAAGATGGGTACACTGGTCATAAAGGGATGGACATGGTCAGCAACAATACTCAGGTAGGCTGTGGCATTGACATGATGCTCATTTGGTACTAATGGGCCCAAAGTGTGCCAAGAAAATATCCCCCACACCATTACACCACCATCACCAGCCAGAACCATTGATACAAGGCAGGATGGATCCATTCTTTCATGTTGTTGATGCCAAATTGACCCTACCATCCGAATGTCGCAGCAGAAAACGAGACTCCTCAGACCAGGCAACGTTTTTACAATCTTCTACTGTCCAATTTTGTTGAGCCTGTGCGAATTGTAGCCTCAGTTTCCTGTTCTTAGCTGCCAGGAGTGGCACCCAGTGTGGTTTTCTGCTGCTGTAGCCCATCCGCCTCAAGGTTCGACGTGTTGTGCGTTCAGAGAAGCTCTTCTGCATACCTCGGTTGTAGCGAGTGGTTATTTGAGTTACTGTTGCCTTTCTATCAGGTTGAACCAGTCTGGCCATTCTCCTCTGACCTCTGCCATCAACAAAGCATTTGCGCCCACAGAACTGCCGCTCACTGGATATTTCCTCTTTTTTTCGGACCATTCTCTGTAAATCCTAGAGATGGTTGTGTGTGAAAATCCCAGTAGATCAGCAGTTTCTAAAATACTCAGACCAGCCTGTCTGGCACCAACAACCATGCCACATTCAAAGTCACTTAAATCACCTTTCTTCCCTATTTGAACTGCAGCAGATCATCTTGACCATGTGTACATGCCTAAATGCATTGAGTTGCTGCCATGTGATTGACTGATTAGAAATTTGCGTTAATGAGCATAACACTTTATGTACGTAATATAGTGGCCGGTGAGTGTGTGTGTGTGTGTGTGTGTGTGTA
>MU558159.1:2583855-2681654 GCA_024362625.1 Silurus asotus | reverse complement strand
TATATATATATATATATATATATATATATATGTATGTATGAGCTGATGGTACTTATATGACTGTAATGGCACTTGTTATAATGTCATTGTTCTACTGCATTAATATCTCACTCACAGGAACTTGTATGGTGGATGCTCTATTATCCATGTGTCATGTAATGCAGTCTCGGACAGGTGCAATTGCCAAAAAAGTACAACTTTAATGAAAATATACAATTAAATCCAAATCAGCAGCTAGAAACATAATCAGAAACTGGCAGATGGCTGGAGAGAAATCGAGAAATAGGGCAAAAAATCTAATCAGCAATAAAGCATCCAGGACAAAAATCAAGACTTAAAAGGTAAATGTCAATTTAACTTGGGGTGTGTCTGTGTGTCTGCGTGTGTGTGAGAGAGACATGGTTGTTCAACAGGAATTGAAAAATAAATTACTGAAGGAAATATCTGTGGACAGATTAATCCAAATTTGGCATTTTGGACTCTAACAGAAGAACTTATGTAAAAGAGAGAACCGGAGAGAAGATGTTAGCAGACTGCCGCACACCCACAGTCAAACGTGGAGGTGGAAGCTTCATGGTTTGGAGTTTTTTTTTAGAGAAGGGAAGGTTGGAGAAGAATTTTGGGTGAACGAGATACTGACTCAACATGGCTACCATTCTATACTTTATCATAATACAGTTCCATCTGGAGTGCAGCTAATTGGAACCAACTTCACCATACAACAATATAATGACCTGAAGCATACATCCAAGCTCTGTAAGCATTATTCAGAGAACCAAGAGATGTTTGGGCCAGATGTTTACTTAAGATTTATGGAAGGAGTCTTCAGTGTCAGCACTTTATAACAGTAAAGATTTTTATATTGCATTTTTTTTGTTGTTTAATTCAATACATTTACTTCAAATGAAGGGAGTGGGGGGGTTGTATTTATCTACTACAATGTAATGGAACTTGTCTTCTGGATGTGCTACAGCATTCATATGTAAATAGTTTGGTTAAAGTGTCACTAAAACAAAAGTGTAATCTTCAGCTAATTGCATTACTGGAAATGAACTAGAGTTATTTCAGCTTGACAGAATAATCTTTTCAACAGGAATCTCTTTCAATTAGATCGTTGTGTGTTTTCCTCCCCACGATAGCACGTGATATTGTAATCAACAATCCCGATACCCATTTAAAACTTGATACCACAGTAATAACGTTGATATTCCATCTTTATCTCTCATGGTCTGACATCATCACTTCCTGATGTACAGACTTGCCAGTGTTGTAACTCGGTGTTATTTTAATTGTTACACACAGAACGCTGCTCACACCGCTCGCCGCCGGGATCCACAGAGACCTTGTCTTGTTATTTTTTGAAGTGCTACAAAGATTGCTAACTTTCTGCAGGGATCCGATCCTGTTATCATCGAATGGAAAACCAGCTCAATGGCAGTCACTTCAGTGTCACTAATAATCCTGACTGGTTCACTGAGGCTTTCTAAAAAAATTTTATTTGTATAGCACTTTTAACAATGAACATTGTCTCAAAGCAGCTTTACACAGATAATGTGGTGATAAAAAATGTATATGTTCTTTATAAGTAATATAAGTAGTCCCTAATGAGTGAGCCGGTGGCGACTGCGGCAAGGAAAAACTCCCTGAGATGGCGTAAGGAAGAAACCTTGAAAGGAACCAGACTCAAGAATGAACCCGTCCTCATCTGAGTTGCACCGAATGTCAGTTTATTACAGATAAACAATGTTGCGTGGTACAGCGATGATGATCAGAAGCAAACTGTAGTCCTGAGTTAATGTAGCAGACTGTTGACATTAACTACAGTCCAAATCTAGGTAAAAGTGTTACATTTTCTGAGCATATATTTCTTATTATAGTGTCAACGAATATAGAATGTGATTATTAGAGGGAGTGAACTCTGGGATACCACACCGTAAAATCTGTCTTTATAATGGAGCTGAGGCATTGATAACCCCCGATTTCAGCTCTTGCATTCTCATTATGTGTGAAAAAACCCACGTTTCCTATTTTCATCCAGCAGAAGTCTCTGAAGTTATTTTGAATCATGCCAGGCATCATGTTTGCATTCAGTGGTCTGATTGTGGGGCAAGCTGAGATCAGTCATGCTCAGATCCTGCTGTGGGTTTGTATACGCAGACTCCACTGCCATGTTTTTCGTGTGATTCTGTTTTCAGGTGCTTTTCTGTTCCCTCACCACAGGAGTAGGGTTTTTGTGTGTGTGTGTGTGTGTCTGTGCCACACTTGATCAAAAGAACTTCTCCAACTTCACACTTCTGGAGAAACATGGCAGAAAAGATGTTTACCAGTGTGTTCTCCAGGGGTCTGAGTAAACTTGCCCTCTCGTAAGAACAACCCTCGCACATGTTCCTTGTTTAGTCGTTAGGTATCCAAACTACAGTGATAGAAATCTGCCTATTACGGATGCTCCAGAGCACGAATACATTATTCCAATCCAGCAGATGAAGTTCCAAACAGATACAAACATAAGATGCATAATTATTCTTTAAAAGCTTACCAAAATGCTTCAGATGTATGCATCAGGACCGGAATCCCGTAGGACAAAACAAAAAAAAAGGAAATGAAAGTAATGCGAGAGGGTTTTTGTTTTTTTGTGTTTTCTTGTGGCGCCTTTAAAGGTGTTTGAAGCCTATGGTTTGGTTGCCAGGTCTTAGGAACATTTCCATCTCAACTACCACTCAAGACTCAAACAGAAAGACTTTAAATTCATACAAAATGTTTAGGAAAATTAGTTAACTGTGGTGCGCACAATTCTAATTCTCTTTATCTGCCACAGGCTGATATTATAAGCAGAATTTGTTAAGCTTTTTTTCCCCAAAACAAACAATGGAAATATTTATCAGTTCTTAAAATATACCATACATAATTTGTAGTCAGGGCATGTTTTTTCATTCCTAAATGAACATTCGTATTATGCAAACATTGTGAATGCATTGCAAACATTGTGAATGCTGCTTAAAGAACCGTATTTTTGACTGGCAGGAGCTCTTTTTGAAATGCAACAAACCCCAAAAGTAAATCTGATTCAATATTATACTGTTTTAAACAAAACAATTCTTGATTTGGGAAAGATGTTGTTTTGAAATAAAAATGCTTAATCAGTTGTTAGATACACTAGGATGTTTTACACAGCATCTGTTGCAGGGTTTGTATGCAGATGTTATATGTTCTGCAAATTACTTTTTATTGACATTTTTAATCTGTAAATTATTAATGATATAGATTTTTATACAAAAAAATGTATTATTTTTTGTATTTTTTTTACAGTGTTTTAGGGACCCGATTCTGGATTACTACAAATACACGAAAAACACACATACTTTTTTAAATCTACAGTTGGTCAAGCCAAAAGAAAGGATTAAAATAAAATAATAATAAAATGGAAATCCTGTAATCTCCATGCTTTAAGTTCAGCAGTGATGACTGGATCTGATGTGTGATGCTGTTTAATCACTGTATTCATATGGTCCTTGATGCTTTGACAAGATTTGGCCAGATGGTGGATGAAATTTCGAAAGCGGTAATCGTTATTTGAGTGTCTCTTTAATACTTCAGGATTGTCAGAGTTGTTCGTTTATTCATTTGTCTGATAAGGAGAAGCCCTTCGTCCTTAAACAAACATGATGTCATTAATGATATCACTAAGCAGTTCAAATGTAAAAATTGCGTGTATTTAAAGGTAAATCATTTAAGAGGTATGATCAAAGAGAAGTGTTTAAAACAATGAAATTGAAATGAAATTTATTTTTATTTTTTTTAAATGCATAAACAGTGTAAGTGGAGCTTGGCAGCTGACAGGAAAATTTAAATGTGAATTGAATATTACAATTCTATACACATTTTCAAACAAAAAATCCTATATAAAAAAAAATTAAGCCCTTATGTAAATTGGGCCATTGTGAAGCATCCCAGAATCTCCGAGAACATGGACTTCTTGTGCTGCTAATATAAGCTACTATTCTACACTGACAGTAAAATGCAAGACTGTGTACACTCTGGGCTTTTACTTTTTAGATAACATTCTATTTAGCAATAGACTTTGCGAACTTTAACTTCCTAGCAGTCATTAGCAGCTGACGGGCGACAATAAGAAAACATAATAGGCTTAATAAGAAAACAGGGAAGAAAAAAAAAAGAAAAAAAACGTACTACCTTCATTATGTTTAATATCTTATTTTATGACTCCAGTGACTCTGCTCTACAGCTGTAACTTCACTTGAACATGAATATAATCATGACAGACAACTGTAAGAGATAAAAGCTAAATTCTCCCAATTTCGTTTGTATATAATTCAAGTATATATATATATTAAATATAATTAAATTCCAAGTGACTTTAAAAATATCCATCCATCCATCCAATTTGTGAAGAAAGACCAGTCAATTTTCAAAGCAATAAAAAAGAAAATAAATATATATCTTGTTGATATGTTTCTAAAGACAGATAACACATTTCCCTTCTGCGTTCATGCATTATACATGTAAGTCTGGATTATAATGACTTTATCAATTACAGAAACGCCATGGGTGTAATTAATCTCTACAACATGCCAATACTGTACAATGTAAATGGGGTCTCCCTTCTAGCCACTCGATATGCACCATTAATTTATTCTGCATCTGAATGAATAGGCTCTCTTATTGCTGATCGCGACGTTGTGCGGGGAATCGTCTCTAGCTCCCGGCGTCTAATTGCCTTTAGGCACAGTCCATTCCGTTTTGAAACAGATTAAGATTCATATAGGTAAAATGTGTGTATAATAGGGCTTCACTTTAAACCGAGTCCTAGCATGTCTTTAAGATGAGCTCTTAGTGTATGAATCAGCAATGAGTTCAACTCCAAGGCATGTATTGTGCTTGGTATTGGGAAAAGCCTGGCTGTTAATAGCACCCAAAGTGCATGCATTTTACTGATAGTGCCACTATTTAAAACAATGCAGTGCAAAATCGTTACAAACCCTGTATTAGCAAGAAGGGCGACGTCATTAGCGCTGACATTTATGTGTACGTGTTTAATCCAAGAGCGTTTATGTGCTTGGCAAACGCTTTAATCCAAAACAGAAATGAAAACAAAGCGATTCAATCCATGCGAACTAGTGAGCGGGCGAGGGTCAAATACCTTACTCAAGCGTTCAGCAATGGCTCCAAGTTGGCATTTGTGAGATTTGGTCTTCCGTTAGTTTCGGAATCTTAACCATCGACTCATCACTGCTCTGACAATTGTTATGTTTTGGAATCGTCTCCGTTTCAGATGAAGGTTGAATGAGTTTTTACCAGTTCTGTACTATTAGAAAACGTGGTGTTACCTAAAAGTTTGACCCCTTAATAAAACCAAAAAGTGCTTAAAGAAAAGGTTCGGTTTGGAGAATTCTTACTCCCAAACCAAAGTAATCTTGCTGAGAATATGCCGAGAGTATTCTTGCAAATATCTTGCTGAGGTTGCCTGTGATTGGCTAAAAGAGATGTGAGTTAATGAGAACAGAATCTGACAGGAGCATCCAGCATGTACTAACACCCTGTAAACCTAAACCCTTTTAGGTACATTTCCAGTGGTGAGGTGAAAGATTTTCCTTTATTTTTAAACCTTTAGTGTTTATAGAACTTAATTTTCTTACAGACGTGGACTTTTTTGAAATTGGATTTGACTAAACAGTGTTTATAAATACTCTATAATCATTTTCAGACCTTATTGTAAATGTTTGAAAGAACATTAAACTTAGAACCAGATATGGATTATAACCATGTGTACATATTAATATAATAAGTGTGGAGATGTTTGTAAAAACTTTGGTCTCTGGTGTCAGTGATTTTTATTCAGTGACGTTTATTTCCATCATGGAAATATTTTTTTCTCACACTAATAACATAATAACCTGTATTTTGTTGTTGTTGTTGTTGTTGTTTTACATTCTATAGAATACAAAAAAGCAGACCTCACCTTACTGGATGGTTTACAACATTATTTGTAACTATAAATGGATAAAAAAAAAAAAAAGGGGGTGTAAAGGTACAAGTATTTGTACCAAATCATTTTGGTACATGGCTTTGCAATCCTGCCATGTGCAGAACAAAGTTATAATAGGAGTTCTTTTTTATTTTATCAAAATAGTATAAAATATTAGTTTAGATACCAAGGTTATATTCCGATAGATAGATAGATAGATAGATAGATAGATAGATAGATAGATAGATAGATAGGTAGGGACCATCTGCTGGAATTTGAATATCCTCAAATTCCAGCAGAAAGCTGCATTTTAAGCCCAAATTGAATATATATAACTGTATTTTTAATATGTTTTGTTAAACAGCTAAAATAACCAAACTTGTGTCACTGTCCAAATATTTCTGGGCCTAACTGTATATGTATATGTCTTGGAAGATGCTGGTATGATTAGGTAGGATATTATTTGTGTTTTATAAGCATTGTGTTCTCTAGAGAGCTGAGCTGGAGACAGTGTCTCACTCATAAACTTGGAGAGGTTAAAAAGGAGACCTTAAATCAGAGAAAGGACTGAGCTGCTGAGTCTATTTATTTGTTGTCAGTGTGGAGTAGTGTGGACCAGAGAACCCTCCCTCTGAAGAGCTCAAGCTGCATGTGAAGTCCGGTTAGTGTTTGCACGGCCAAATGGCTGGATCATACTGTTTTCGGGGGGAACTGTGGAAGTAACCTCTATAGCTTCACTATTGTTTTTCCACTGCTTCCTTATGGAATTGTTAGACTGACTGTTCAGGTAAGAATTCTCCCACTGATAAAGATCAAGTCATCAATCAGTCCCACCTATTGAGCAACAAAAACAACCTTGCAGGCTCAGAAGTGCACAGTGAAGGGAAACTATTGAAATAACCAACATTTATTCCCTTATCCCCTTGGAGGCTTAATTACCTCTTGAAGATGATGNNTATATATATATATATATGTGTGCTTTGAGTAAAGAACAGAAAGCAGAGTGAAATATGAAAGTGAATTCACAATGAGAAAATGAATAAAAAAAAGTCTATACAGAGACGGGAAATGTAGAAAACCTTCAAAATTAAAGAGGGGAGGAAGGGGGCAGAGAAAAAGAGAACAATGAAGAGGGGGAGAAGAACGAGAAGGAAAAGCTAGGGCAGCAGAAAGAGTGTGAGTGAGGTTAGACGGCCTGTTTACCAATGGAGTAAGGATTCAGCCCAAGACACTGTTTTGAGAGCTTCATTTTCCCTGGACGCTGACATAAATTTGACACAAGAGTGGACTCAACAGTCAATTCACCTCTTAAATGTACTCTCTCTCTCTCTCTCTCTCTCTCTCTCTCTCTCTCTGTCTCTCTCTCTCTCTTACACACACACACACACACACACACAAGTGCCAAGCTCTAAGGGAACAACCATTAGGTCTTCTATTAATGTGCAACTCGCATCTCTGCCGTGTCTCAGAGTGCCCGTGTTTGTTTGTGTGTGCGCATGCGAGGGAGCTTGACAGAGGAAAGGAAAACGAAAAAAACAGCAGAGGGTGGGCCTTCACAAGGCTCCGGCCAAAATCAGAGCTGTCCCCAGGCCACGTCTCTGATTCGAAACTTGTCAAAATGCCCATCAAAGCCACCGGCGTCTGTCAGAGCCAAAACACAACTCAAGAACACAGGCTGTATGAGCTACAAACATAATGCGTTATTCACTCCTGTTGATGGGATGCCTGCTCTCCAAACCACATCTCAGTGTTTCGGGAGAATATATTCTGCATACTCAACGGCTTTGCTTTGGTAGCTACACTTTTTCTTTTGTGAAGCCTTGATTATTTTTATCTTTCGACTCCATCTATGGGCACTGCTGCATGAAAGCACCAGCCATGCATCACTTTCACTCTTTTAAGAGACAAGACAGGAAAAAAAATGAAGGTGGCTCGTCCCAGGGGTGTGTTACTCATAGTTATTTCTACTGCTTATGGACGCTCAGAGCTAGAGTGCTCTTATTTGTAGCTGGGTGGACCAGGCAGCCTGAGAATCGGCATCCACTGGCTCACCAAAGCTAACAGACTATGCAGTGTAGGCCCCGGGATGTCAAAATGCAGCCTTTGTGTTTGACAGCTAAAGACCTTTTGATTTAGGCTCCTGCAAATACAGACCTGGATGAGGAGAAATCAACCCTCACTCCCGTTTTATTTCTGCCCAGACAGTGTTTCTAAGCTTCATAAATTTCCCATGCTCTCGCCTTACTCTGCCATAAAGTAAGGGTGGCCACTACTAGGAAAGTATATGAAGCGGTTTGATCGCTGATTAGAAATTTCTATGATGTAGAGATAAATTAATTCATGATCTTTCATGATCCATGAAGTTTACGAGGTGGATTGTGCTTTAGCGTTTCAGTGGCCCTTCGCTATAGAAAGGTCAAGCTCATAAGAAAGTAGAAGAATATCAACAACCATATGCATAAGCTTGGAGCCGTGAAATTTAAGTATTAAAGGGATACTCCAACAATTTTCAGTATTTGCAGGGCATATGTACTTATAATATACCACATTTCACTGTTCTGAGAAAAGTTTCCTTGAGGCACATTTGGAAGGTAAACATATGGGGCAAATGTCTGTGGTTATTTTCTCTCATACTTTAATGAATTCTCCTCAAAATGTACTTGAAAACTAGGCTACAAAATCTGTCTAATTGTCTGCAATCCTTTTAGGAGCGTCTTCTTTTTCTTTCGGCTTCTCCCATTAGGGGTCGCCACAGTGGATCATCTGTCTCCATACTCCCTTTTGCTGTACATCTGCCTCTTTCAACCCAACTACCTGCACGTCTTCCCTCACCACATCCATAAACCGCCTCCTTGGCCTTCCTATTTTTCTCCTTCTTGGTGGCTCCATCCTCAGCATTGACCCCATGTCCCTCCTCTGGACATGTCCAAACCATCTCCACCTCCACTACACTTTTACTGTACTCTTCCTCCAGGATCACCCCTACACCATTTCTCTTTCCATCCACACCATAAAAGAACAGTTTAAACCCACCTCCAATGTTCCTGGCCTTACTCCCTTTCCACTTTGTCTCCTGAAAACACAACATATCTACCGTTCTCCTCTCCATCATATCAGCTACATCTCTCCCTTTACCAGTCATAGTACCAACATTTAAAGCACCAACCCGAACCTCCACTCTCCTACACTTCTCCTTTCCCTGCTGTCTCTGTAGTCGCCTTCCTCCTTTCCTTCTGCTCCTTCGGCCAACAGTAGCCCAATTTCCACCAGTACCCTGTTGGCTAACAATACCTGTGGTGGTCGTTGGTAACCCGGGCGGTGTAAATACATTTTTCTTAAGATGGAAAACATTTTGAAGGTGTGTTGATGCTGAAGACACTCATTTTCCATTGGGATACCTAAAAACCTTTTTATGTTTGCTGTATTTGATTCTACATAAATGCAGCTTTGGTAAGACATTATGTCATGCCTGTTCATTCATAAGCTATTATGTTTGTTAGTAGTAGACTCCAACATCTGTTCTATACAGACTCTCCACTAATGTCCAACAAGGCTCAGTACTTGGTCCTCTTCCATTTATACTTGATCTTTTTGATGATGTCACATCCTGAAATGGGTTTACTACCACTGCAATGCAAATGCCACGCAGCTAATTCTGTTCTTTCCTCTTCTCCTGTCTTTTCACCCTGTCATCTCTATTGATAGCTCTCAGATCTCACATTTTGCCACTGCATGCAACTTTGGGGTATCCATTCTTCTCACAATGCTAATCTAAAACTCTTTAACAACATCAGGAAAAAAATTGTTTCTGCCCACACAGGCCACAGGACTGCTGCAACCGACTCCTGGCAGCTTTTGGAAAGATATTCAACCTCTACAACTGATTAAGAATGCAGCCACATGACTTCTTTTCAACCTTCTTAGGCTCCCTCCACTGGCTTTCACTGGCTGCCCACATCAGATTTGGAATGCTGATGCTCGTCTACAAAGCCAAAAATGGCAGCACCCCCATTACCTCTCAGCACTTATCTCACCCCTCACTGCACAATGCTTCCTCTGATCTTCAAACACGGCTCAACTGGTCCCACCAGCTCTCAGGATACAAGAAAGACATGCATCAAGACACTTCCTTCTTCTGGCACCATGGTGATGGAATAAACTTTAATTTTCAAAAAGTCTTTAGTAGTCTTTAACTGACATCTAAAGATCATCTTTTTGACAAATGTTATAAAAGAAAATAAAATAAAAAATGGTGAAGTATTTTTTAAAGCCACAACAACGCAAAAAGTAAATCTATTTGGTAATTGCTAATAAATTATTATATTTTTTAAAGGAGTCTTCAGCATCAACATAATATACAAAACGTTTTTCAACACAATTGTTTTTCAGAACAGGAAACGCTGAATTTTCTTGTAAAGTAAAATAGCAAATGTTATTTTAAAAAATAATCAGCTCTGTTTTGTACAGTCCACACCACACCACCCCAACATCGATATGCTAACAACTATAACAGCCTGGAGTGTTTTATTCATTACATAACACATATCACCAAGTAAATAATAAGCTTCTGAATACTGAACAATAAGCCAGATCTCAACTGGGGTCAAAAAATGATGCCTCCAAAGATTCTTGTTTTTCTAAATAAGTTGTAAGTTGTATGTGGAAAACATTACTAGGTTGGATTTAATTTCTTTCAAAAAAAACAACAACAATAAAATCACAAATAAATTCAAAGGACATCTAAAACGTTTTAATATATACAGATGGTCCCTGAGTTACGATGATTCGACTTAAGATTTTTTGGTTTTACGATGACGATTGTGATACGACAAAATTGTAAAAATTTTGCACAACAGGCACAGGCAGCAGCGTACGATGTGTCTCTCGCCGTGTGAGATGTTCCACTCTCGCTAGCGGTCGTTGGAGTAAAGTTGTCTCAGTGTGTATTTTTTTCTGTTTCAAACGGTTTCAAACAGCAATTTTAGTGATAAAAGCATGTCTTCCAAGCGAACAAGTATATGTCCTGCTTGTAGTGAAAGAGAAGAGGAAAGCCATCAGTTTAGAGCAGAAAATAAAAATTATAAATCAACAATGTGAAGCAGAAAAGATCGTAACAGTCATAATACCATCTTAAACTTACGATATGTTTTACTTTACTGTTGGGTCATCGTAACGTATCTCCATCGTAACTAGATGGCTACCTGTATATATGTTTTTTGTTCAGAGCGCTAAGAATTTATTAAGGGTCAAATTGTCTGTTAATGAGCTTTAATAGTCAATGATTCTGATTGTCTTCCAAAAATAGCAAAATTACTGTGCAATGGTACTAAATAGGAAATGTATTCATCTGTCTCACAAGACAGGCTGTTTATGCGATTCAGTAATAATCATGCAGTGAGACAATGTTTGTGAGCTGATTAGTGATAAAGGGCATACAGCTATTCATTTCAGAAATTTGATCACAGTCTGCCGATGTGTCCGGTCCCTCATTACTCTTTTCAGCATTTAAACCATGGCTGACCTCTGGTCCGATTTAGCCCTGCCCTTTGGGCTTGGTTAGAGCTGGCAATACATGATGTATGGGACATATCTGTGGTAAACGTGGCCTGTTTGTAGAAGTATGCGAGCGTGTTGGAACCTGATGGAATGATTAATAAGAGCCATTAGTAACTCCTGGCTGTGGCTAGAAGCAACTGTTCAACTGATGTACTGGTTATGAGTGTGTGAGTGTCAGCTAGCCAGGTTCAGCTCTATTCATCACCATCACGACCCAGACACCACTGGTGCCTGGGGAGCCCAGACCAAAGCCAACACACCATCAGTTCTGCACTGTGCATCATGAACTTAAACACTGTCTAAAAGCTAACTTGTCTGTGTCTGTTGGATCCCGAGCAGAACTTAATTGCTTGGTTGTCAAAACTAACGACGTCTCGTTGGCCTTTTGTAAACCTTTGAATGGCTCCCAAACAGACAATCAGGATTTCATGCAAAACTTAATCAGCCCTGTCACAGCATCCTTCGAAAACCCCCAAACTGCTTTCACATCAATGCTCAACACTATGCACAGCAATAATGATAAACACCAAAGATTAGCACATTTTTACCTCCTCAATGCTAATCAGCAGTCCTTGACACACCAAGTTGGCTGTCCGACGTTAGGTGCTGTCGATCGTCGGTGGCTGATTGCCAAATCTAGATTTTGTGTTAGCGCTGTGTGAGAATGCGAAAACAGAGTCCAGTGCTGGCAGTAGATGGATCTTTGTTCAGCCAAGCAAATCAGAGGTTTAATGGAGACACTCTGGTAATGTTTTAGTTGAAAGGCAGATTCTGTGGTAGGAAGCTTTTTTTTTTCATTTGTGAAAATTGCCTCAGATAAAAAGTAGAAGTCCTTATTGGGATTGATTTTTAAAAGCCACATAACATGTAGCCTCCACAGACAAGCTAATCCCATCATTCTATTAATTCATCAGACTAAAAGTTTTAAAAGCATAATAGAACAAATTTCTCATTCATTTAATTACTCAATCAAACAATCACATGGCATGAGCATGATGGAAACACCCAGTCTTTCATAATTTTTCAAAAGATGTGCATGTTCTTTTTGTTTATGCAATACACTAGATAATTTAATGCTACGATGGTTTTCTTTAAACAAACAAATGTAAAAAAAAATAATTGATTTATTTTCAATGTAAAATCCTCCTTTAGCAGGAATAATAGCTTTACACATTTTTGGAATCCGGACAGTGCGTTTCTCCAAACATGCAGCCAAAAGAATTTGGCATAACTCTTATGAAACTTGCTAAAGCTGTACTTCACTGGGTGCATATTTCTCTTTGACCTTGTGATCCAGTTAATCCCAGAACTCTTCAACAGTATTTGGGTGTGGTGACTGTGCAGGCCATTCCATGATAGATTACACTCCAACCTACTGTCTGTTTTATGTAGGTAGTATGGTGAATAGGTTTCAGTAATTTGCATTCCAGATGGAAATGAATGGTTTTGAAGTATGGGCTGGAATCCATGTTGGTTCTGTAATACTTTCACCTGGAGTCTCCAACCCTCCGTGGTCCAAATCAACCACAAACCATTAATCTTCCACATCCATGCTTAACTGTGGGTGTAAGGCAATCTGTTATCTTCTCCCCTGTTCTCCATCTTACATAAGCTTTTCTGTTAGAGCCACAAATGTCAGATTTGTACTGTTTCATATCAAACATTCAAATGGGGAAAAGCTTATTTCAATGGCTTTGACTATGACGTGGTTTCTGGTTCCAGGTGTGCTCAGTTGAGTTTTTCAGAAACTGCTGATTTTTAAAGATTACAGTCTCTACAGTTTACACAGAATGGTGCACAGAAAACAAACCATTTAAGGAGCAGCAGTATGTTGGGGAATGGTTGGATTGGTTTTAGGTGACAGCAAAGCTAATGTAACTCAAATACAACCTGTCTTTACAAGAATCTCAAAAAGCACATGTCAGACATTGAAACCGATGGATGACAACCATTGAAGGCCACATCAGGTTGCAGTCATGTCATCCAGACCATAATTCAGTGGTTACGGTTACAGTGGGTGTAGATCTAAAAGTCAAATTTTTTTTCAGTCTGTAGAACCTGTGTGGAGGTAGTTCCCTCAGATACCCCCAAATTGAGCCACTTTAGATACCTGTTCCTGGCTTCTCCATTACAAAGGAATAGGCCATGCTCCGGATTTACCAAGATGTGTTTATAGATTGTGAGAAGGAAATGATAATGGAACCTCACAAATTCAGCTACAAATACCAAGGCTTGCCAACTGTATTTCAAATCAACCATTATTTCTTTTCTTAGATCAGCATTTCATAGGTCCTAGACCTATGTAACAGCTTCGTATATTTTTCAGTGACAAAATACAGATTTACTGATTCAATAGATTCCCCAGGGCATGAAAATGATATGGTTCATTTTTTTGGGCAAAAACTAAACTTTATTTTGTAAAATTGTTAGTAACTAAACATACTGTATACCTACAAGTTTAATTTTGTGTATTTGATTTTCTATTTTGTTTAATGTTTTATTTAATATATAATACTGCCACTGTGGAGAGTTGTACATTTTATCAAGCATAAATGCATTGCAGACATCAGCTGTGGGTGAACTTTTCCATGTGGACTTGGAATATCACAGACCGAAAGCAGAATATATCTTAAATATTTACATATTGCTTTTAGAACATAAACGTTAGACTAAAGATAAAGAACTGTATTTTAGAAATATAGACAGAATTCCTGGCATATCAAGCATAGTTCTGCAGCAAAGGAAAAAAAATTCCATCACAACTCACACTATTCATCTTCTATTGAGTTATGCATTTAATATTCTTTAGTAGTCTCTCATTGGTGCTGTAGGGTCAGGGATAAGAAAGTAGGCATGCTAGAAAAAGAGTTGATTTCTATGTTTCCTGGCAAACAGTTTAAAAGCAGCAATATACAGCAGTTAGTTTTAGTGCTGGGCAAAAATTCGGGAATTTCCTGCTCTAAATATCGAGTTTAAATGCCCTAGCTACATGAATGAGCAAGAGATCATTTGGACAGAACAAAAACATTAAATAGCCTACAGACATATCTGACGTACATGCAATTTGAACAAAAAAAGAAAAACTTGTGGTATTTGTAATGTGGGTGACAATCATGCCAAAAGGAACTCCCACCAACCACCTGAGACTTCACCCCCTGCCCACCACCACCCACAACTACACACACTGCTCACATTGCATTAGTTTGTGTGTGTATGTGTGTATTGAGAAGACAAATACGACTAGCAAACAAACTTGGTGTCACCCCCCACCTCCCCCTTTCTGCCTCTGTTTACCTTTTGCATTGCATTTCACACACGTTCCCAATCAGTCCGCTCGCCTTCAAGGGTGTCCATGGTGTCTGCCATTAGAGCCTGCAGCTGTGGGCCGGAGATAAAGACTATCAGAGCGCAATTCACACGCCTGCCATAACTTCTCTAAACACAGCGCCTTAAAGGCTAATTAAAAAATCATTTGTCGGAAGCTGATTTTTATAACTCATTCCTCATACAATGAGCTCTGCCATGTCGATCCCTTTAGCTGCTGCCAGGACAGAGGCAGAGAGATGAGGGGGAGGGTGTATGTTTTCCTCACAAGGTTTGAGGGCCAGACAACACGGACAAATTGACAAACGGCTACTCGTCCATCATGTCTCGCAGGAGGAAGTCATATACATGAGGCCTGCTGAGCTCCATTTGTCTGCTGTGTCGAGGTGGACAGGGTGCAGAGGGAGAGTTAGGGAGGAATGGTGAATAACAGAAAGAGGTTCCTCTGGACTTTCTGCTTCTTTTTTTTTTTTTTTTTTGCCCTGTGCCCCGGTAGACGGCGAAAACCATCTTCTTCAGCGGCACTCAAAACAAAGTGCCTTGCGTTCTGAATTATTAAGACTCCAGAGAGGAAGAGAGAGAGCATTAAGCTGCTTATTTTGAATTTCATTTGGTCAGCTATAGATATCCAGAGCATGCGCAGGGTGCACCGAGCGTCTTGGGCAACACTATAAAAGCCAAATAAGAAAGTCGGCTCCAGTGTTATTATACTCCTTGTCAAAGTTGTTCTTTATCAGATTAAAGTGTTTAAGGAAAGCAAGCACCAATACGGAGGTGTTTGTATACGTACAGGATTCTTTTTTTGCTCTGTTTAAATGCAGTCTCTTCTAATTTACCAGTACAATTCTTTTGTGTGCTTTATTCGGTTGAGCCTGTGTAAGAATCCCAGTAATTGGATGCCCCCATAGCTCCTTATTCATGGCAGATTTAGTTGCAATATCACATACATCACACTGCATTGATCTGGGCTAATCTCACCACGGTGTGACACTAATCTAGTAAAGAGGCAATTATAGCACGTCAGCACTGCATACTACGACCAGCTTTAAGCCACCTCTTCCTCCTCCTCCTCATTTCTCTCTTTCTTTCTTTCTTTCTTTCTTACTTTCTTTCTTTCTTTCTTTCTTTCTTTCTTTCTTTCTTTCTTTCTTTCTCTCTATCTCTCTCTTCTATTTTCTCTCTCAAATTGTCTGTGTAATAAATTGGAAATAAAAAAGATAACCTTTACCCTCTAGATCCCTACTTGGCTCAGTGAGACACTAGGTGTGCCCAGTGTGATGCTAAGGTCTTCCATTCAATACAGTACCCTGCATATTGGCATAAATAATTCACATCTTCATTAAACTTTTGTGTATCCTAACAGGGGAGTGTCTATCAGACTTGCTTATCCTGCATGGTACATCACTTACCCTTTCATACCCGCTCCAGATCTTAGTTAACAATGGTAAGGATGAGGCTGGAGGCTGTCCGGTCTAATTCTGGAGTTTCATAGGGACAACCATATCCAAAAATACACGTGTTGCATGTTCAGGTTAAAACGACCTTTATACTCAAAGTAGAACAACACTCCGACCCTCCAGGATTTTTGATAACAGTACAAAAAATTTTTTAGCAAAGGTTCAGGAAAGCTTGCAGTTTGTTAGTATTTTCTGCAGTTCGTGCTGTGTGAGGTGAAGCCGTGTAATGCATATTCAGCATGGCATCATGAGTACAGCTAATGCGTCTCATTTACCCACAAGGATTTCACACATTTCATACAGTTTTGGAACTTTGGTTCCCCATTCGGGAACTTTACGACGCAGTGTCTCGTTTCCTCTGGGAACTAGGGTTACATACGTAACCTAGAGACATTTTTACATATCTATCAATTGCTTGTTTTGAGTTAATGCCCAAAAGTTTCTGTTTAGAAGATTTATACACGTGCACTAAATATTTTCTTAGAAAATAGTCTGTAAGTCTGTAAGCATCGAAAATGACTACATGTGTGTCTTCGCTTATAGTAGTTTAAAAATAGAAAGTAAAACTCCACAATGCAAAAATTTAAGCTGCAGCAAAATCCAACATGTTTGCCCACAATATTAAGACAAAACTGATCTGTTGAACCTGATTGTTTCACACAACCTCTGCAGATTTTTCAAGGGCAATTTCATTCCACAAATCTCCTCATCCAATATGTCCCAAAGCTGTTCTCGTGGATTCAGATGCTGTGACTGGGAAGGCCACTGAGGAACAATGAACCTCGAATGTTTATGAAGGTCATTTTGAAGTGGCAGCTCATTGAGTAAGATACTAAACTTTACTTCAGAAAGGCATGAGTTCAAATCCCAGCACTAGTTGTTGTGGATAAGAGTATCTGCCAAACACCTTAACATGAAATATAAATGTGCTGTGTGACATGCTGCTGGAATGTATCTGCATTGTTTCACCATTAGGCTGTTTATATAATTACATAAATGAATACATGTAAAGGTGTTCCTCATAAACATGCTCACTGACAACAAATTACATCATGATGATGATGATTATGCACTGGGTGAGGTTTACTCTGTCTGTTGTTCATCACTAATG
This sequence comes from Silurus asotus, assembly GCA_024362625.1. Lineage (NCBI taxonomy): Eukaryota > Metazoa > Chordata > Actinopteri > Siluriformes > Siluridae > Silurus > Silurus asotus. The sequence continues at coordinate 2,664,223 of MU558159.1, read as the reverse complement.
ATAGAAATAAAAAAAGATACATATGTTCAAGAATACATAGTACATGAGATCTGAATCAGCACTACAGAAAGTAACAATCATTCACATTTTCAGCATGTTAAATCCACTGAGATAAAAATCTCTTTTGTTTGCAATAAAAATATTTTTTTCTCTTGGCTCAACAGGTGACTAGTGCAGGTTTAGGTCAAGCAGCAGGTTCCTGAATGAATGAAAGCAGACCTGTGATCCCGTTCAGTAGTTATATAAGAAGTTAGACACCTGTGCGTGGTGCGACTGTATGACTCACCAGACTGGTATCAGATGGGCTGATTTCTTGTAGATGTAGTGCTAATGCCAACATCACTAGAGTGTGTGCCTGCACCTGCACTTGCTCCTGCTCTCTCTTCAGCTTATACATACAATCAACATACTGAAGCCTCTCAATCACCAATTTAGCCTGAGGAGAACCTGGCCTTCCACACACATACTGTACATACTGCACATTCATCCATCCATCCACCCACCCATACATACATACATACATACATACATACATACATACATACATACATACTGTACAGTCACATACATACAAACTTTTATATTGTATCTACTGCATATACATACACATACATATTTTACATACTAACAATGCAATTGAGGCAAAATATTGCACACCTATGCTAACGATATTCAAGGTCAGTGTTTCACAGTCCATGCATTTCTTATATTTCTTTTGACGAGTCATTTCGATCATCTACTTTTGTTCACCATGGAGGTAAATTCAAAAAGATTTGATTAGAAACAGATTTATTTCAGCTTTAGTTCACTATAAGATAATTCCAGTAGGTTAAAAGTTTACAAACTGTCTTTTTTAAACACTGAAAAATTCCTGAAATTCCTGACTTTAGAATTGAAATGACTTTTATGAGAAGAAGATTCTGATTGGGTTGGAGTTAATAGAATTACACATGTGGCTGTTGAAGTGTTTACATGGTATTTTTGCCCTTTATACTATGTTAAAGACCTCAGAAAAAAACAAACAAACAAACCAAAAAAAAAAACGTGGCCCTTTTTTTTTTATGACTAAAAACATTCATACAAACCATCGCATACAAATAATTCAGTCGGAAAGTTTTAAGCAAATCACTAACTAGTGAAGGACCTGGAGGCATCTGATACCATATAAGAACCTACACCAATACAAGAGATCTATAATCCCATGAGCTGAGAGTTTTTAAGCTCTGTACTCCAAGAGTGGCATACAAAAGAGGTTGTCTGTATTTGGCAGAAATAGGCGGAGTTTTCTAATCTGAAGAACGCCATACCACCTGTGAAACACGGGGGTGGATGCGTCACATTTTGTGGGGTGTTTTGCTGGAAAATTAAAAAGTTAAATTAAAAACTGATGCACTTCATGAAAAGATTATTTAGAAATACTGAAGAATCTCCTTTAGAGATCAGCCAGACATTTGAAAGCTCTTATAGCAAGAAAAGGTCTCGGAAAGTTGTAACAAAATGGCTTTGTTGCAAACATCATTGGTTCCACACTGAATGAAAGAGAGGCAGACCCTTCTCTGCTTGGTGGCGCTCTAATCGAGTCTGGAGTCTCGCTCCACTTTATTGGCGTCGCCAGACTGAAACAGATTAGTCTCATCAGCTGCGGGTATTTTTTACCACTCGTTCTGTCCGGCTCCACCCTCCACTTGCTCACCGCTGGCACAGGCTTGTAACAATCAGATAAAAGTATTAAATTGCCAATCACAAAGCTCTGACTTTAATCACACACACACTTCTGTCCGACAAAATAGGCAAAGGTTCAGCAAACTTATGGTAGCCCACTGTGAATCACTATGAATGTCTTTAGCTGAGGTAAATAGAGTAAAATGTGTTCATGCATTCTACATAGACACATACCTAGATATTATTTTGGAGCCTTTGCAAGCCTCATTATACCTCAAGAAGCACTTTCTCCAAGAAGTACAAGAGGAGCAGACAAACAACATGCATGATAATCATGGTGTGCACTTTTGTGAACTGTTGGTGCCTGGTGCTCAGTAAGTAACAGACAGCTCTGTGGCACTGCAGTGGCCCTTAAAGCCATTTCAGCTGACCCGAGGACGTGCTGGAAAAAGCAGCTCCACGTTTCCAGCCTGTTCATCACACCACATCTCTCTTAGCATCTCCTGCTGTGCGCACCTTGTCTTGCATCTGTGGGACTCTCTCGTGATTGACCCCTGAACTTGCTTTCTTTCTCTGTATGGGTCTTTTTTTTTCCAGCTTGGTGAGGTTAGTTATCTAAACGGCACTCTGCTCTTGCTCCTGTTTAGTGTGAGCTTGGCCTGCTATTATCCCTGCTGTCATTCATCCTCTTTATAGCCTTTTTTATTACAGATACATATCCTCCAGCATGCTTCATTTTCCCCACTGCTGTCTCAGACCTTGGGGCAGGCATGCTTATTTATTTATTTATATATATTTATTTATTTCTTGCTGTGCGCCTGACACCCTGCATGCTTTACTTTCAATAACCTAGGGAGGGAGGGGAGAAAGAGAAAGTCCTTCTCTTCTCCTTTAAGAGTGATGTTTTTTCCCATGCTGAATATTTTATGGGATTATTATATATTTTTTTTCATTGCCTTTCTGCCAGAGCTTTGGAATGATGCAGCATCGGGAAAGATGGAAAGTGAATGAGCAAGACTGTATAGTAATTATCTACAATGTACGCAACCATTTTACTGCATCAGTGTTGCTTCCTCATGACCAGAACCGCTAATGTTCTCTTAATTGCCGCGTCATCATTAAGTAAGCATGCATCAATAAAACAATAAATGGCTTATAGTTTTCTTCGCCTGTCAGCAAATGTTCTTCGTAGCTGGACCGTGCTGGAATGGGATACACATTTGCAAATCTCCTGAGTTTGCATGGGAATGAACATTTTCTTCCTGTGGTGATCATTTATTCATTGCCATCGACTACTTCAATATTGATATATTTTAGATCATTTGTAATTTCGTGTAATTCAATACTTAACAAAGAACGGGACCGGCTGGAATGAGAAATTCGAGAGCTTGAGCATCTGGGTTGATTTCGGTGAGACGCATTATTCACGCAATGAATGTGTTGCTCACAATTCAGATAAAATCGATTCTGTTTTTAATAGTGGGGTAATGGAATTTCCTTTGCCTGGCTCTGCCTGAGAATGAGTGACTAATGCAATAAGCATCATGTCTCTGTGGTGCTCATACAGCTTCTGTCACAACTCTAATTCAATCACGACCTTCTAGAATAAACGCTCGGAGAGTTCAGCCAAATGAAATGCAAACTTGATCTATGCACGTGTTTGTATTCACAGGCTTTTGGTTTCTGCACATTGTAGAGGGTTGAAAAAGAGAGAAATGGTATTGTCAGATAATTGTATTGTGAATGTGTCTGAAACTTTCTGTCGAAGAACTGTAGTATGAGTATGTCTGAAACGTTATGTAAAACAACTGTAGTGTATGTCTGAGACGTTAAAGAATTTTAGTGTCAAACTTTAAATCCTGCCTTGTCTGTAAGGTAATCAGCATTAAGTTCTATCTGAAACTTGGTTCAAATTCTTTCCAGAATCCACAGAAGCTTCTCAAACTGACTAATATTTTAGTTTTTAGCACAGTCCTGATTTTTTTTTTCACTTTACTACATATGTTTATGCTTTGAGAAATAGGCTAACTTACAAACCCCCATGACCCTTCTCTTCATGAGTGAATATTGGGTAAGAACATTAAACAGTATGCTGACAGTGAGCCTGGTACAACTGATCAATTCTATAACTGGTACAATCATTTTTAAAATCTCCCTCATAGCATGATTTCCCTCTGGGTGTCAGTGGCGATAAAAGAAGCTCATGGCTCTTACAAAAAAAAGCACAAGAGCTGAATTACCTTTCTTTGGCTTTATGACATACAAGTAAAGTGACATTCAACAAATATGCTTTTTACTGCTTAAAATTTCATTTAGACTTTCCAGGTACAGTACTTACAAATTCTAAGAATTATGGCTTAAATATGGGGTCATTTTATATTGCTATCAATAGATTCAATTGCTGGGAATGTTCTGTTTGTTTTTTCCACTTGAATTCTTCAGTCTGATTGGTCAGATGGTTCTATATTAGTGCTATAACAAGGGTTCTGACAACAGTTTGTTTGCCAGTACTTTATATCCTGTATCTACTGCTATGGGATACATTACTTTAAAAGGTTCAGCATATATTGGAAATGTTAATATAATTGGTATTTATTCTTAATATAATCACAGGACACTACAGAACAGACTTAGACATGAGCATTGGGTATGAATGCAAATAAATAAATAAATAAATAAGGGAAAGCTGCCAGAGTCTCCCGCAGATGACTGATTACTTCGCAGAGCCATGTGGAGTCCCGGTCTTTGATACATTACACAAATGCATTGATTTTCCTGCTCTTAGAAGAGCACGATCTCAGCTACAGCAAGAGCTATGCTGATCTCTTTAACCCCGTTCTGCTAGCTGGCCAGTGGCAGTACATCTCCGAAGTTGGCTCGCTTTGCCTCTCTGGCTCCACACACGCTCGGGTTCATTAAGAAATTTTTATGTCATTTTAGTCAATATATCGAACGGGACCCTGTGATCTCTGGACGGCTGTATGGAAAATATTTCTGTAGGTCAGGTTATGCCATTTTTTAAGGTAGTGCTTTGGTCTTTGGGGTCATGTCTTGACTTTTGTGAAGACGTGCTTCCTATGTAAATACTTTATCTTTTTCAATGGGATAATACATTAGAAATGTCTAATGCAGAGGTGGAAGGTAACAAAGTAAAAATACTTTGTTACTATACTTAAATAGATTTTTCTGATAACATTTTTTTCAAAACAAGATTGTTACTTTAGTTTTATTCTATTTGGTGAAATGTCAATACTTTTTTCTTCTCACTGTGCACCGTTTTCAGCCCATCAACCTATTTCTTTTCTTTGTCTTGTGAGAGTATGGAGCAGGCTGAGAAGAGCCTGGAGAGGTGGAGGTGTGAAGGGGAATGAACGTCAATAAGACAGAGTAGATGTGTGTAAATGAGAGTGTGTGTGAATGAGAGGGAGGGCAGTGAAGTGGTGCGGTTGCAGGGAGAAGAGGTAGAGAAAGTGGATGAGTTCAGGTACCTGGGGTCAACAGTGCAAAGTAATGGAGAGTGTGTTAGAGAAGTGAAGAAAAGTGTGCAGGCAGGGTGGAGAAGAGTGATAGCAGGAATGATTTGTGATAGAAGGGAAAGTTTAGAGAACTCCTTTGACTAAAGACTAAAAGACAGAAGGTGGAGCTGGAGAAGTGTAATAGAGGAACAGAGCATGTAGGTGAGGGAGGCCCAATTGAAATGGTTTGGACATGGGCAAAGAAGGGACATGGGGTATATCGGTAGAAGAATGCGAAGTATGGAGCTGCCAGGAAGGAGGAAAAGAGGAACTCTAAGGAGAAAGTTTATGGATGTGGTAAAAAATGTAAAAAATGGCAGATGTAGAGGACAGATCACTGTTGCAACCCCTAAAGGGAGCAGATGAAATTTGCATACATTTGCATAAAGCATCAATATTTGTCCATGCAAATGTTGATTAGATTAGTAAGAAATGTAAAAAATATTTACATACATTTGTACCAGATAAAAATGTGCTATTAAGTTGCGAATAATCAATATTAAAATATTAATTAAATATTTTAATCGATTGACAACCCTAATATTAATATGATTTGAGGTTACCAGTGACACGAAAACAGATAGTAGTAAAGGCTACGTTTTACTTAAGTACAAGTCAGAGCCCAAACTTCTTTTCTTTAACTTGAGTAAAAAAGTATAGTCAGTACTTTAACTTTTACCAGTTGACCTTTTTAAAACATGAGTATCTGCACTTCTACTTAAGTAAAGGATGTGTGTTCTTTTGTCACCTCTGGTCTGATAAGTTTGAACCTCCAGCCTTATGATCAGTAAGAGCCTTAACTATTGAGCCAATACTTAAACTATGGGGTTAAGGTTTTAGACTTCATATAGGAAGGTCATAAGTTCAAACCTCTGCACCAAAAAGCTGCCTTCTGGACTCTAGAATAAGGCCCTTAAACCTTATCTGCTCAGCTGTATAGATAACATAAATGTAAGTCTCTGGATAAAGGGCATCTCTTAAAAGCTGTGTATAAAAATTTAATGAAAAAAGTATGCACATGTACAGTGTCCTCCAGAAGTTTTTATAAAAATGATAAAAATGATACAATAATATTACTTACAGGCACTTGACATTTCCATTCATACAACTGGAGAATCCTTTTCTACCAACATTTCCAATATATTTTTTTTTTTTTTTTTGCTCATAGTCACCAGGAGACATCACACGTCTCCCTCCAGCACATTTTGACCCCACATCATCACATATCGACGCCGAGGATGTTGCGTCCGATGGCGTCCACACCCGACGCCAAAGGTACCCCCTTTGCGTCGATTTTTCGATGTAAACAGACGGTACCTCCCTGCGCGTCGTTTTTCAATGCAGATGGATGGGAGCCCCTGTGCTTCGCTTTTCAAAGCAAATTGCTGTCCTATACACTTAATAATTTAGTGTCTATCATAATAAGTGTATAGGACCCTAACCCTAACCCTAACCCTAACCCAAACCCAAACCCAAAAACCCAAACCCGAACCCTAACCCTAACCCAAACCCTAACCGTAACCCGCAAATGGGGTCCCGTCCATCTACGCCGAAAAGCGACGCGAAGGGGCTACCCTCGGCGTCGGATGTGGACGCCATCAGACGATGTGGGGTGTGAATGTGTTGTTCCCTAAGGTATTCTTCAATCTGTTACACATGTAAAAACTTATTTTGTAATTCATTAATCTAATTGTTGATTTGCACAATTCTGACAATGGATATTGACAGGAAATATCCCTCTGCTGTGGAGAGTGGCTAGCTAGAGTTCACATAGTGCTAGTCACCAGAAAGGGGTAGCTCAGTGATTAAGATGTTGGAATTATATTCACATTTACAATATATAGCAGATGCCCTTATCCAGAGTAACATAAAAAGTGCTTTGAAATTTCATCAATTAATAAATCAACAGTGTATCAATTGGTTGTAGACTTGGGATACCATCAGCCTAAAACTCTGTCACACATACAGGTCAGAAGGTTGTGAGTTCAAATCCCACCACCACTTATCTGCCACCTTTGGGCCCTTGAGCAAAGCCTCTAACTACTCAGTTGTATGAATGAGATAAGTGTAAGTTGCACTGGATAAAGGCGTCTACCAAAATGCTGTAATAAATAGTATTGTAAAAGTAAAGAAGCTTCTGCATTCCCTGTTTGTTTACATTGTTACATGTTTTTTCCTTTATGTAATGTCTCCACCCAATTAGGTATTTTCACTTCTCTGTTTGGTTTATGTCTATATGTATATACCCACGTATTTGTTTTTGTATTTTGGATGAAGTAATGCTTCCTGCTTGTCAAGTACATTTTTCTCTTTACTTTTTGCCTAGTTTGCATAGTTTCTGTAAAACTATAGCTTTTCAGAAACTCGGATATAAATTTGAAGTACATTCCTTTTTTTTAATTTATCCCTAAAGAGAAAGCAAGGGGTGATGTGCAAGGAAAATCATCCCTGATTATGACATGAGGAAGAAAGAAACCTTGAGAGGAATCAGGCACAAAAGCCCATTGTTCTGAGTTCCACTGGATAGTTTGATTATAAAACATTTTCTTATATAAGTAAACTACAGTCAAAAGGTACAAATTTGTCAACAGGAACTTGAGTATGTGCATAATTTAAGTTCTAACTTTAAGACTATAGTATTAAATTGACTGTGAATAAGTATTGCAGCATATACTTGTAGTTTCTACTTGGAGTATTAGAGTAGAATTGACTATTTATGACTTATACTATCAATTCCAAACAGACGGCAGTTTTAGCAGGACACACTATCCTCTGATTTAGGTTTTCAATTGCACAGTGGCAGAGTGGTGAAGGAAGCAAAGCGGTGCTATGGGAGGAAACTAAAGTCACAGTTTCATCATGGTGGCTCTAGGAACATGTGGCAGAAACTAAGAACTATCATGGACTATAAAACATCAAGCTTCCAGAATGGGGAATGCGGACACTTCTCTTGCATATGAGCTAAACACCTTTTATGCTCGCTTCGAGGCTGCAGCGACACAAACAGCATGCACGCTGTGAAAGCCGGTGAGGTAAACACGTTCACAATCTCGAGCATGACGTGAGGAGGGCATGCAGGAATACCAGGAAGGCAGCAGGACCAGATGGCATCACAGGTCAGGTTCTGAAAGCTTGCACTGACCAGCTAGCACTGATGTTCACAGAGATATTCAACCTCTTCCTGGAACCGTCTGTAGTCCCCTTATGCTTCAAACAGTCCACCATTGTTACTGTCCCAAAGAAAACCCAGCCCGCCTATTTAATGACTAGCGCCATGTAGCCCTGACCTCAGTAGTGATGAAGTGCTTTGAAAGATTGGTTAGAGACTTCATCACTGCATCACTACCACACACACACTTTGAGTACTGCCAGAACTGCTCTACTGATGATGAACCACCTGGACTTCAGAAAACGGAATTATGCAAAAATGCTGTTCGTGAACTACAGTTCAGTATTTAACATTATAATTCCCATCACGCTCACCTCTTAGTTGGAGGTCCTGGGACTCAATCCACCCCTGTGTCAATGGATCTCCAACTTCTTGACAGACAGACAACAAGCTGTACAGGTGGGCAAACACACCTTATCCACCCACAGCTCTGGAGCTCATCAGGGTTGTGTTCTAACCCCCCTGCTGTACTCACTGTACACACATGACTGTGTGGCCTCTTCCACCTCCACCACCATCATCAAGTTTGCTAAAAACACTGTTGTGGTGGACCTGATCTCCAACTACGATAAGACAGCCTATCTACAAGAGATTAAAAACCTGGAACATCAAAATAACATGAGCAAGACTAAGGAGTTGATAGTGAACTGCAGCATTAAGCAGGAGCAATCATACCGACCACTAAAAATCAACGGGACCCCATTGAAGAGAGTAGACAGTTTCCGGTACCTAGGTGTTCACATCACACAGGACCTTGGTCTTGTCTCCTCAACACACTGGTGAAGAAGGCCCGGCAGCATTTGAGACACCTAATTTGAGACACCTAGGGGTGTACTTTTTTTTACACCTACACCATTGAGAGCGTCCTGACAGGTAGCATCACTTCCTGGACCAGGACCAGGGAGATTGGAAGGACCTCAGCTCATCTCAACAATGGACCCTTTGCGCTTCTGTTTCTTGAAAGCAAACACAGAGAGAATGAGGAGGAGCTTCTTCCAGCAGTCCATTCGGTGTCTAAACCGAGAGACACCCAGCAACTAGTACCTGAACTTCTCTCTCCATTGCACCTATGCATATAAAACTTTAACGCTAGACTGGCACTTTAACTTGGGACTGTTCGTACTTTTTAGCTATACTACACTTTTAATATGCTTATACTTTTTATTTATTAATTAAATTTTGATCCTTATATTCTATTTCTATTTTTCACATTTACATGTTGGACAGTCATAAATGTCCTACTCTGTATGAATGTTTATGTGACAAATAAAATGTGAATTTTAATTTTAATTTGAACAGTCAGGTTTATTTGGTAGCTGTAGTTACAGAATCATCAGCTAATTATTTCAGGACATTCCTCACACATTATTATTATTTACAAAAGTGAAAAGACTTTTGACACCAATGGGGGGAAAATCTCAAGTATACAATGTCCCAGCTCAAAGTATCATATATTACATGTGTTATCTTAGATTTAAGTTACAATAATACATTATTTGTCTCATATACAGTACAGCACAGTGAAATTCTTTGCTTTGCATATTCCTGTTTATTAAGAAGTTGGGGTCAGAGTGCATTTTGTGCACTGCTGGAACTTGAACCTCCAACCTTGTAATGGTTAAAAGCCTTAATGCTGAGCTACTATTACCCAATAATCTTTGCAATTTTTAATAAAGCCTTAAATCAGAGCATAAACCAGTGAGCCACTACCGCCTATTAATCTTTGCCAAATTTACGGAGGGGTGCCAACAATTCTGGAGGGCACTGTGTTTATCCAGAACATGTTGTTCGCTGAAACTGAGTTTGTATTACATATTCAGGACCTGCAGTGCAAGCACATTCTGCCGTACTCTGTAAAAGAGGCTGAAACTGTTGACAGTGTTCCTTAATAAATTATTCCCACAGTGTGATGTCAAAGATGTGCAGAGCACTCGCACAACTCACACCTTCGAAATGGAACTAACAAGAGTACGGTCGATCCAACAGCAATTTGCTCAAGAAGTTCCTATCATGTTTCTTCTTGAAGCCCAGAGTCAAGATAAAGCTTGAGGATTTGCTCCAATCTGGTTTTAAGCAAGATGTCTTCACAATCTAAGGTTAAAATACACAGAAAGAAGAGGGGAAAAAAAAGAATGAAAAAAAAAACAGTTTGTGTCACAACTCACTTCTTTAAATTATTAAATTAGTAACATTTCAACTTGAGCAATAGCTTGTTACATTGAACCTGTTATAATTCTTACCATCAGCTGTCAGTCAGTGTGTGTGTTGGCATGGCAACACGCAAGACTTTATCAATCCGTGGCTTTCTTTCGGAACTGTTTTGTTGTTGGACCTAAAAGAAACTAATGTTTGGTCATATTGTGTCTGAAATGTCATGTACTCAATATACATTTCTTAGCAATATCACACTCACAGTCATGCTGCTGTATTAAACATCAGCACAACTCTGATTACTACTGACTATGACCTGACAGCTGAATCACAGCCCAGCTGATGGTTGGAAAAATATGCTATATTGATTAATTACAATTTCCTCAAAATCTTGATTTTGTAGGACCCAGTAAATAGTTCTAGGGACACAATTTCAAGAGAAAATTTCAAGAGTCCTGTATGGATCTTCAGAAAGAAATCCTTGTAATTCTTCCACAAACCATTATCCAGGGGACCTAAATAATGATTATATGGATGACTTTTGTTCAGTACAGTTTTGTACAGTGAAGTAAAAAAAAAAGGATCAAATTAAACAAATTAAGAGAAATAAGCTTAAATTTGGGGGGTGGGTTAATAATGAAGGAGCTGTTCTTCATTTCAGATGAGGACAAAGATTTTGATCAGGCAGATGGAACATTAAATTTACAGCTGGTGTGTCCATACTACCACTTGTTCCTACATGTGTTCCGAGCAATCCTGCTTTTTTCATGCTTTTTCTTGCTTGCTGTATTTATTTTGGGATTTAGATGCATCTGTTCCCCAAAATCTAGAGACATTTCTATTCATTTAAGACACTACGTGTAAAATTCAAATGAGTTTCTGCCACATTATGGCACAGAACATAAGAAGAACGTACAGAACATAAGCAGCAGCATTAATGCATTTATCCTTACCTATGATGTGTACAGTAACTATTTGACTTGAATATATGGTCAGTCATCATCATTATAAATAGTGCTAACCAGGATAAAGCAGTTAGCAAGGGTGAATACATGCTCTAAATGCATCACTCAGCACTTTGCAAACACCCAGTATGCTCCAATGTTGTATTTCTTTTTCTTTTTTTCTGCAAACCTCCCATAGAATTGGACAAAGACTCTAGCATTTGGAACACAAATGCACCAATTCCACAGATGCATCACATTTTATATAATGGGCCTTTCAAAGGAAAATGTGAACATGTGTATCCTGCTAAATTACTGTTTGTAAGTGTGAATAAAAACAAAGACTTAAAATGCTATGAAGAAATTCCTTTGGGTGGTACTAAAACTCACACTGAATAACTTTTAAATTGCATCTTAGGGGCTCATTTGGAAGCTCATTTTTCTCCTTTTTTTGTTTGCCTTTTTAAAGGAATTTCTCCAAGTAATCAGAACTGGTGACCGAGGGCACTACGAGCTTTAACATGGATACCGACTTCACAGACAGACATGGTATAGATGCATAAATTACATTTCACCCAAAAACGAGCTGAAAATGCACAGTAAGAAGCAGACATACTGTAGGAGTTAATTGGCGTGAGGCACAATCGCAGCTTGTAGTGTAGAGTGCTGAAATAAACATGCGTTCTGCATGAGTCGGTATGTGCCCCATATTTGAAATGTTACTGGGGATGATTTTCCTCACACTGGTGAGCAGAATGCTTTAGTTAATGTGCTAAAGAAGAGAAAACAGATAGGAGACACGGCCTCTCCAGGGAACAAGAGTGCTGACATGGCAGCCAGTGGGGGAATGAATGCATCCTCCAGGGAGCTTTACTTGCTAAAATGGATGGAGCAAAAGGGGACATGTGTCATCTCTTTTGGGCAGGAATAAAGTGCTCCATAAAATGCAGAGGCATTTCGCTGATAATGACTGACTTTCAGTTAATGCCGTTTGTTAAAAAAAAAATAAGCACCCTACCTTTTAAAACTTCTCCATTTTCCACAAAATATACACATTTTCCACTCAAGTCGAAATGATTTGGATGATATACTCGAGTGCGATTTATATACAGCATTAACTCGAGAGGTTCGTTTTAGAATAAAACAAATTCTTCCTGTTCTGCCAGGATATTCATATACCCTGACTTTTAATAGTTGCAGGTCTTTTCTCTATTCTACAATGGCAGCAAAAATCCATTCCCAGACATTATGAGCAGGTTCCTGGAGGTGTATGGTGGAGGCTTTGATCCTAATGCACCAAAGCATAACATTTGCAAAATGTTGCTTTCTTCAAAGTACCAGTACACTGATTTATAAGATTACAAAGTGTGCCAACGGCAGCCAATTTTTCTTGTACATGTTTACGTACTGAAAAAAAAAGTAATGTAAAAGAAAAAAAAAAGAGTGAGGCTGTTAATTTGTAGGCCCACTTGAAGGTAGGCCTGAGTGTTCTCCATTCTTGAGTGCCCTGCACCATTGAAAGCCCTGTCTAAAAAGCAGCCAACCCATCATGCACACAGCCGACCAGTTATCATTTAAGGCAAGTTAATGAATCAGTTACCCTGCAGTCCTCCTTGTGAGGCACGTCACAAACGCACACCTGACACGTATATTCCAGCAGCTTAGATAATTTGAAAGCAGTCGTGCTTAAGGTCAGAGTCTGGATGGCTGATGTGCACCGAATGGCAAATTATAGATTTTTTTTTTAATGATGGAGAAATGGATGGATGAAAATAGAGCAGGTAATTTGAAAGAGATGTGCTTGGTAGGGAGAGTAGAGGGAGTGTTAATTGTTAGTCCTGTCTTTGCATCACCATTTGCTTTCACTCTCAACCTGTTGCTTGAGCAACACCTGAATTAGGGTCCACAAATATGGCCTGACATAACATCTGCTGTTGGTGTCTGGTTTAAGGCAAAGCAACAACAAAGAGTTTAGGAGAAAAAGGATGCTTTTTATACTAGTAGAGAAATAAGCAGTGAAAATGTGGTGTAGCTTGAAGGATTTGCTCTGCCTTTGGGTTCCTTCTCCACTAGGCTTCCCAGAGCATACGATGAACAAGACGGAAAAATTATTCTTCCGGCGAATAGCATTTTTCAACCATCTCTGAGGGGAAAAGAGACAGAATCTGTGTGCTACAGATATAAAAAGTTGTGAATCCCTAGTCTTAACAAGCACATTTGATTTCCAAATGATTAAACCCTAAAATAGACGCAAACGAGCATAATGCATGATGCGATTAAATACAACGAGATTTTATGGCTTGTCTATCTTACTGTGTATTTAATGTGCAAAGCTTCAAGGGTTCACTTAAATTGCTCTGGCAGCAGCCGCAGTACCATCATTGTGGCGTGAGCTGTTTTTAAGGAAAGAAAAGCTTTCTTCTTGGTGCAAAAATAGCTCTGATTACATCATGGTGACTGGCATCAGGAAGTGTTCCGAGTCTAATCTGTCTCCCTTCTCCAATTCTAATTCACTTGAAGCGAAGAGGGAACGCAGTATTATGTTTAAGGATTGCCTTAGCCTTGAAATCTCCACAGACTCTTCTATATCCAGGCATCCAAACATACAGACCATAGAAATGAATCAAACACGGGATCATGGGATGATATTATATTGTGGCCTCGTGAGATTATTGATTTGTTATGCCCGGTATTTTTGATGAGTTGGTACGTTCACATTTTAAAGGCATTTCATCTTTCAAAGTATCTTCTTCTGCATTTTAAGATACAATGACCGAGGCTTCACATACACCCTCTGGAGAAAGACCTTCTTTATATTCATTGATTGAGCCATTGCTCAGACAATCCTCAGTCGAGATTAAAAACGACAGCACGTCTCTGACTTTTTGGCAGGCACACCTTTTTACCAATAGATAGATGATGCAAAGCCCACAGGTAGACAAGTGGAATTTGATAAAAAAAAAAAAGATCTGGAACATGAGTTTCTCGCAACTGTTCAGCATGGTCTGGCCCAAAATGGATATGCATTATGAAAAGATATTGAATGTCTCAAAAGCCTTAAAGCACAGTTATTCAGCACTTCCCGAAGATCTAAAATGCTGTTTGACAGCAGGAAGATACGTCTTGGTTGTGGCTGTAAAAAAAAGTGTTTTTATTTTTTTTTTACTGAATTGTTACTTCAAACGTGTCTGCAGCCACTGAGAGACTAAACAGCAGGAAATGTATGCCAGCTGAAAACATCTGCTCATGTTTGACAGGTGAAAAAACATGATACATGATGGAAAAATAATTTCTTTTTTATTGCATCTCAAAGTGCTGTTCTCGGATCTGATCGGTTAGAAAGCATTAATGAGGTTTTTAGTAGATCATAGCAGGGACAGTAGTGTATTGCGCTGACTGGAATGTAAATGAGGAAATTGAGATTAATGTGCTTGCAATAATGCTATTGTTTCTATAGTAACAATTAATTTGCAGTTTATTCACAGGGATTTGCACGGTCTATGCCACACATCATCTAAAGCTAATAACAATAGATAGAAGTGGTTACTTAAAGTAAACATAAATTTGTTTATATAATGACGTGTTCTGTAAGAGAGTTTTATTTAACATTTATAGAAGGGTCTCCAGTGCCAGCATTTGTATCAGTATGTTTTCTATCACAGGGACTAGATTATTCAAGGTTCTGTTATGACGAGTATTTGTAACTGAGTGAAAAAGAAAAGGCTGATGGCGGATGATGGGATGAACATGTACAGCTGCTTTATAATAAGTGAAAACAAATACTAATGTGTCTTCATTGTTTTACTTTATAAAACTGACTTATATATAAGTAAAGCACCCTACCTTTGAAGCATCATTTGTTAATTCATAAAAAAATGGCAATTGTTGGTGAATTACTGTGTAATGAGAGGAATAAAGCACTCTTCAACACTCTCTTGAAAGAAATAAAGAACTTCAGGGTAGAGACGCAAACGAGCGTGGCGCGGGACAAGATTTAATTGGTGAATACGGTTGTGGGCGGTAAAATACTCATGTGTGTGCGGGTTGTGGGAGAATAAAATCGTTCGCCGGACTCCTGCAAAATGGTCTTTTAAATATACAAAAAATAATAAATTACTTACAACAAATAAACTTATGTATCTATTGCACAAAAGCAACTAAAATAAAATAAAGCAATTCACAGGCACAATGTTGGAAGCAAACCATCGCTTGGTATCTACTAGAGCAGTGCTCCCCAAACCTTTTTGTGCCACGGACCGGTTTGATGTGAGACAATATTTTGACGGACCGACCATTAAGGAGTGGTGGATAAATACTACAAAATAAAAGGATACAGCCAGCATAAAAACTGGTATTTTCTAAATCGAATAATAAACGTGAATCCACTGTGTTGTTTGTTGTTAATTTTGCTAGCTTGGGGGTTTGAATTTAGCGCTAATGTGTTAGCGGGCGGAGCAACCCCTTTAAGCGATGGAGGTAAGACATGTGACCGTGGCATCATGACATGCATCAAGAGTGAGTCATAGACAGATGTGGCAGAGAGAATCCGTTCATTTTCCAAGTTCAAGTTTTGTATTCTTTCTGTGTGGCCTGGTCCCAAATGACCCGGGGGGTTGGGGACCACTGTACTAGAGCACACCGAGGCCCAATGACTGAAGCGCAAGACAGAGGAGAATCGCTGAGTGCTACAGATATTACTTCATTATTAAAGAAAGGAATATACAACACAACAAAAGCTTGGCCTGTTTTTTTTTTATATATCGTATCAGTTGATGTTCTATGTTCTGAAAAGTTCATGTCCGTGTTCATTATTCACACAAAAAGTCAAACTCAAATGAAACGAAATGTGTGTTCATTTTCCGTTTCTTTTTTATTCATATTTAAAAGGGAAGCAAGTGAAACCAAAAAAGCCGGAGTAGCAGAAAGAAGCAGTCAGTGCTGTTAAAATAAAACTACTTATACATTTTACCTGCGGGCTTTTGTGGGCAGGAGCAGGACAAAACTTAAATATTGCAAGCGGGAGAAAATATATTTTTGCAGGAGCGAGCGGGAGCGGGACTGCAAAATCCGTCTCTTACAGGTTTCTGCTCCAGGGTACATGCAGCAACTCTGATTCCTATAACAATAACTTTAGATTTCTTTTTTACATTAAATAAATTGCCAGTATTTTTCTTTGTTTCAAAAATAATTCTATTACTGTTTATCGTCATATAAATTGTTACTCAATGGCGTGTTAGAACTAAAATGAAACAGGGCTTTATCCCAACAGATTGCAACATAGTGATCAATATCATGCTCACTTTTTTTTACAATTCTAAATTTAACACTGATCCTTGTGCTGTGATTCTTTTGGGAAACTCTGCCCACGAATGTTATGTAGTTACAAGAGAAATGGTGGTTTAAACTCTGCGAGGGTTCTTGTGAGGATTAGATCTTTCTATATTTTCTTGGTTTATATAGAGAGTCACTAATCGCTATCTTTTACTTATTTTGATTTACAGCTTGAACATGAACATGGATGACCTGATATCTAGTCAGACCGGAGCTTGTAGGCAGCTACACCACTGGGAGGGTTTTCTTGGAAAGTATTACTCATTCTTATTTTTACTTGCTCCGACATGCTTAGAAATGAAGCTAGCTAGTTACTGTTTTGGCAAAGGGACGAGAATTAAAGCTGATGATATTACAGATATCATTGAGGGAGTCGAAACAGTAGGCATACGGTTTATTAGAGGATTTTATTATTCTTAGTGTTTTGAAAGAATTTTGACATAATTTTAACCCTAATAAAGATTATTTTTCATTTTTTGTTACTGGGGCTGATAATGAATGATAATAATCTGTGATATCTAAAATGTGTGCACCAAACTTTTGTCCAGTTTTCACCAAATACACTCTGGAGACACCTTTTTCCTGAACCATATAATTTTTTTTTTACTGAATATAGATGCATATATTCATAATGTATGCACTTACTTGTATGTAAACGGTCTCGTCTTTTCATTGTGTATGTTATTTAATAAAATCATTTGGATTCTTAACATCAGAATTTGGAAAGATTTACCTATTATTTAGATAAAAAGAAAATCCATAACAGTCTTTTGACTTTCCCATTTAAATATAAGCTTTGACCATTTAAAAAAAAGATATAAAAAAACCAAGGAGAAAACATGCCTAATAACATTTTATCTGGTCAGAATAATAGAATATTTAAAGTATAGGAATAATACTTTAAAGCAGGTATAAAATTAGATACACAACATTAAAGGGGAAACACGCACATGGTCAGAAACATCAGATATGAGCTGTATAATAACATAATACAATAAATAATGTGTGCTAAATATACGGTATTTCTCATACCTGTTATATCTGCCCAGTCTTTGAACCAAATCTTCCTAATTCTACTTAGTGAATATAAATAATAAATAATGCTAGTTATTATGAGAATAACTAGTTGTAGCTATGTATTGTAATTGCTATGTTATGGATTTGGGACAACTCATCAAATGGATTTAAGTTCAAATCTCAACAGTACCAAACTGCTTTAAGCAAGTGTCTAGTCATAAAACTGCTCAGGTGCATCCAGTCTCACTATAGAGTAAAAAAAAGTTACAATCGTAGAGTATAGTTTTATGTAAGCCCCAAACAAAGCACAGTGTTTGGGTTGTACACAGTGAATTGAGTCTTTGACTTGTGGCATTGTCTGAGTCGGTCAATTTTATATAAGTGGCACTCTCCATGTTGTTGTTGATGCACTATTGTGATGTGTTTATGCATTATTCTTTATCCTCATTATCCTTAATATATTGTTGGAAATCAGGAGGCTGGAATCTTTGGGCTCTAAATGCTTCACAGCTTGTCCTACCTTGCCATGGGTGACAATGAAAGTAGGGTCTCTGAGGGCATTGATCTTGCTCTCTAGGTGGGAGGATTGTAACCTTCTTTGACCTTGTGTATATAGAAGATGACACTTAGCATCTCCTACAAGTACAAGCTGCAGCTGCTTTGGTTTCATTTGTCTTGCATTAGCATTCACACTCACCACAGCTGGTATGCCCTGTGTAAATCTGTATGACTATGTGCTGCCCTTTTTCAAGTGATTCTTTTTGACAAGCCAGTAACTGTGTGGGAATTAGCAACCAGTAATATTGCTAGAAACCATTGGTTTCATTGAACTTACTTTTGTTTATCCCTAATATACAGTGGAACCTCGGAGCTCGCAAGGGTTAGGGACCAAGACCGGTCGCGAGTTCCGAATTTTCGCGACCTTTTGATACGCCCCTTCCAACCCAGTAAAATCCCAAAGAACACTATACGAAATCGATTTAAATGAGTAAATAACACTATTTCACTCCATAACACTTATTTATGAGACTATTTTAACAATACTTTATGTAAATTAACAGCAATTACAATGCCTAATTAAAAATAATAAAGTACAGGTACACTACGTCTGGGCGCTAGCGAATAAATAGAATCTCAATGCCTTTGTTCCGATGGAAACGAAAATGGCGTGATGCTATTGGCTTAGGCATTCGTATTCGGTATTTAAAGCATTTTTTTGACAATTTTAATGAGATAAACCTTGATTAGAAATGTTAAAACTAGCGTTTTGAGCAGCTCGCGGTTTCTCACGAGCCAATCTGAATGAGAGTCGCCGGTCAGAATGAAAGTCGCGAGCATGCGAGGTCGCGAGCGCTGAGGCCGCGAGCTCCGAGGTTCCACTGTATATATTTTCCATATATTATACATTTTGCACAAAGGTGATGATGGTATAAGCAAATTCTAAATGAGATGCTGAACTTAAGGCAAAAACAAATGCAGATTGTCATGTGGCTGAGAAACCAGAAAGTTCTTTGTCCTAAGGAAATGTCATATAAATGTCCCCTACAGAAAGCTTTATATTTAATTATATTAAATATACTCATATTGACACTTTATATATTATTAGTTAGACATGGAGTGTATGACATGTAAATGCCATTAGAGCTGCTGGGACCACATTTTTCACACTCTGCAACTGTTTCTGTTTAACCACCAAGAATGTGTTTCCTGTTTTGGATTTACCTGCTGTAATTTTTATAAAGCCTGTTTACCTGCATTTGCATCCATCTGTCCTTGTATTTTGTGACAAATTACAGCTGGCACTTTTGTCAGTGCTGCTGTTCTTGAGCATGAATGAACCACCTCTGGCCTATCAGATTAGAGAATTCTATGGTATTGTGGTATATGTTTAAAAATAAAAAAATACAATTTAGATTTCAACTGCAGCGACATCTGATGGCTTTCCATGTGTGTTTTCAAACTTTCACATACTGTATATAGCTACAGCACTGTCAACACTGCTATGGATGTAATAGGTAAAAACAATTAGGCGCTATCATAATAACCAACAGTGTGTATGAAAACTGTTTATGGTGAAATGTCAAAATTATTACTTTCCCCTGTACACATTTAAACATGGTCAGAAAAAAAAGTGTTTTTGGCATTAATACTGGTGAAGGCAGTATGGCTCTGTCCCACAGTCATAGTGTCAGTGGTGGTAAATGAACAGCTTTTTTGTGGTAAAAATTAAAAAGAAAGGAGCCATCGAAAGGCCTGTGGAAATGACAATTGCTGCTCCTTATTGAGGGCCATCAGGACACATGCAGATGAAATTAAATCCACTTGAGTAAAAAAAATAAATAGTTTAAGTGTTTGAAGTAAACTAAAAGCCATGCCACACTCATTTGCCTTCAATTGAATGCAAATTGTAGCTTGGGTGCAGACACAACCTACCCTTAGTGGTTTGAACAAATCTTTATACCATTATAACTCCCTTAAAGTTGAAATAAAAGACAATTTTGAGTGAGTAATTTAGTTTGCATGCACTTTACAAAAGACTACCTAGCAGCTATAGTTTGGGACAGTGCCCTGAATCCCAGTGGCATTCTTTAAGACCTAATCTACTGCTTTTTTTGGTGTTTTCCTCTGTTTGAAAGCTTGCTGGATGCAGGGGCATTAGATTTAAGGAAAACATAAAATTGGTTTGGGATCCAGTGAACTAGAGCGCTTTTACGATGTGCATAATTTTATACTTAAAAGGGTCAATTTAGGTTATGCAAAAGAAATTGTTGTAGAGCACGCTATGTGTACTAAAAATAAATGCTTACATAAATAATAAGCCATGTACTTAAGGAAAGTAGAACATAAAAAGTGAAATGTAATGTAGAACGGTAGTGAAAGAGAGCCTAAAAACTATTAACATGACTATATAATGCAGACAAAAAGGGAATTAATGTTTCATTAATGTTCCATAAAACCATGAAAAGTAACCATAAACCGATAAAAAGTACAAAGAGTACTATTAGATTTGTAATAAAAATGAAAAGAACAATGTGGTGTGATAGGAATTAAAGACATTACATGATGTTTGCAATGTTCATTTTAAAACAAATTGCTGAATCTGAATTGTACTTAAATATAGTTTTTGAAAAGGGGTTTTGATGTATTGAGTTGTTGTAGTGTCTTCACTACATTGAAATCCCATCCTTTACTGAGTATGCAAGGCAAAATAATAAAAAGTAAATCTGCCACCTCTCACCACATTCTGTTTAATTTTAACTGGACAAATATTAAATGCACTTTGGCCATATCCAAGCAATTTTAAGCAAAGTTTTACAAACTTTGAGATGAACCAGGCTCAAAGTTGCCAAAGTTGGCCAAATATTTGTTTTTGCTTCTTCCAAATATCTTGAAACAACACATCATGAAACCCAAGTCTGCATTGCCTGGGAGAGACTTCGCTGATGCAGGATAACGTCTTTAGGTTACACATGACATATTTTACAAATGTGACCTTAGTTCCCTGAGGGAATAAAACGCTGCTTACAGTTCAGAATGCGGATGCCCCGAAGCCTTAGAGGGGTCAATGTCCATGCATTTTGTGAAGGTGCAGAGTGAGAACGCCAGACCGAATGGGAGGACCCGATATTTGTAAGCTTCGCCCCCGAAAGCAAAACTCAGGAACCTACTGAGTACTGGCTGTAGATGCTGGACTCTCTAAATAAGGTGAACCACCTCAATTGCCTCCTTTCTTAAGAGAGTGCATACTTCCTGTTCCAGGACCAGAGCCTGCTTGGGCCCCACTAGAGTGGGACACACCCCACTGAAACGGGGAAACTCTATCTGCTACGAGACCAGGCAGAGATGGAGGAAGACACCTGTTGGAGATGGCTGTGCACATCCTGTGGCAGGGTTAACAGTCTAACCTCCCGGTGGCACTGAGGAGGGATGGGCACCATTTAATGAGGTGTACACCACCCTTCTAAGGTTTAGACCCTTTGATTGTCAGTGACTGCGTGCCATGGCCCACTTGCCAGAGAGGACGACCCTTAGCTCAGACGGCTCCTTGGGCTTGGGCTTTGTTTCTGGGCTGAGATGAGATGAATCCAGGGGCATTAGATTTAAGGAAAACATAAAATTGGTTTGGGATCCAGTGAACTAGAGCGCTAATATGATGTGCATAATTCTATATTTAAAAGGGTCAATTTAGGTTATGCAAAATAAATTGTTGTACAGCATGTGTACTAAAAATAAATGCTTACATAAATAAAATCTTTTCCTTGGTGGCCCTAAGGGCTCGGTTAGCAGCACGACGTAGCTCCTTAAAATCGTCAGCCCCAGAGCTGAATCTAAAGCTGAAGTGACTCGCAACGGTTTAGTGAGCAATAAGGGCAATTAAGGGATGATGCTACACCCGGAGAGAGATAGCCAGCTAGCGTCTCTTCCAACCATGGCATTGTCCCATAGTCACACTCTTTCATCCCACCCTGTTTGCGCACAGCAAGACTTGTAGGGTGAAGAGGCAGGCCGCATACGAGCTACCCCAAGACCTGTACCCTGTAGTGTGCAGATCCAGGAAAAAAGGCAGGCGTGGAGGCTGTGACGCAGGGCACGGGAAGCTCTTCCAGTTTGCTGGGTGTGCACTGCTTCCGCTTTTCGAGCTTGGACACGGATGGCTTCACTACCTCCAGGAGCTCCTTGTACAGCACAGGCTGGGAGGAGTCTGTTGGCTCGCTAGCTTCCATAATCTCTTCTTTCTCAGAGGAAGAAATGTGGTGCATAGGTGCGCATAGCCATGTGGTTACAATGTGAGCAGTCGACTCCTTCGAGAGGGACTGAACATGCTACTCTCCCAAGCAAACAACACATCGGCCCAAAATAAAACGGGGGCAAGGAGGAACACACAGTCGGAAGTTCTGCTTGCTTTTAAAGCTCATGCCTGCACAGATTTACACACAAAGTGCTTACCTGAACAAACAGAAGCTAGCGTCGGCTCCACTGCATGCGAATGTTCTAGCTTCCTGTTCGTGACGTCACCCTGTCGGTCTTAAATGACTTTACATTTTGCCGTTGGCCGGATTACACACGTGATTCAGAGCATGAAAGTGTTCCCTTGATTCTCGATTTCCTGAAAGGTAACTACATTGTGTCTTGTTGTGCACAGTCTTGCCATGGTGTATGTTATGTGACATGAAACTGTCTTCCACACCTTCACATTAGTAGCAGAGTTTGTCTGAATCTTACCCAGATTTAAGCTCCTACACAGCTGTTTTTTTTTCAGTTAATTTCTGTGTTTAAATCTACATATGAAATTGATGAACATTAGCACTTGCTTGGTATATGGTCAATCACACACCTGACTCTGATCCTACACAAAAAGGTAACAAATTAGAGATAATTGAAAGCCAAAAAGTCACTATTGATTATATGACTATTGACAAACTATTGATTTGTTTAAGATTTTTGGCTTCTTCAACTTTACACAAAACAAAAAACAAAAACACAAGGTGGTATTAGTAAGTTTTACAACTAGCTCTGTCATATCTCTTTCTTTTTTGCCGAATGTCATCCCTCAGATGGCTTTAAACCTGGCAGTAGAACTCAATGCACAATGCCACGAATGTAAAAAAAATAAATAAAAATGCATGCACTTGATTTTCCACTGTGATTTGTCCCAGGGTCATACCTGTACACCCAAGTCTTGTTGTCAGTAATGATTCTTGACATATAGGAGGGTTTATCTACGACATGTTGACAGAGATCTTGGCAGACTTCGACAACGTGTTGTCCTTCTGCTCATGGTTCAGCTGCCTGGGGAATGAACAAACGCATGTTTTAACCTGTTTCGTATAGCACATAGACTGTGGCAACAATGTTGTGGATTGTTCCCCAACCATCATCATGCACATGTTGCGGAATGGTTGTTGAAGGTCTTCCTGATCTCTCATCGTCTTCCTGTGGGGTTCTTCTGCTCTTGAAGCACGTGTCCCACAAACTTGTCGAATCATCTCAAATGTCTCCGTGGCAGATTTGCCCAGTTTAACGCAGAATTTCACGTTTGCTCTTCCTTCTAACTTGCTGTTCATGATGAAATTGCTGATGTGGTAATCCCAGGTTCCTTTTTAGTACTGTAGCTAAACTAACAACAAATCAGGGCTCTGAAAATTGTGTTCCATCACAGTTTAGTAGTGAGGACTTTATGATTTTCTTCACTGAAAAAGTAGATAACATTAGAAAAACAATTGTGGCAGTTCAACCTCTGACAGCATCTCCTGAGACAGTGTTACCCTCAACTCCACAACTCCACTGTTTTACATGTATAGGACAGGAAGAGCTGTATAATGTTATTGCCAAAGCTAAATCGACAACATGTCAGTTAGATTCAATTCCTACGAAACTACTGAAGGAAGTGTTATATACAACTGGTGAACCTCTTCTAAATATTATTAACTCCTCACTATCGTTAGGACACGTCCCTAAATCTCTCAAGTTAGCAGTTATTAAGCCCCTTATTAAAAAACCTAATCTGGATCCAAACACGTTATCAAATTACAGACCAATTTCAAATCTCCCATTTATGTCTAAGATTTTAGAAAAGATTGTCGCTGCCCAGTTATGTTCCTACTTGCAAGAGAACAATATATTTGAAGAATTTCAGTCAGGTTTTAGGCCCCATCATAGCACAGAAACTGCCCTAGTTAAAATAACTAATGACCTGTTTTTAGCTTCAGACCAAGGCTTCATCTCGCTGTTGGTTTTACTAGATCTTAGTGCTGCATTTGACACTATAGATCATGATCTCCTCCTAGATCGCTTACAAAATTATCGGCATTCAGGGACAGGCATTAAGCTGGTTTAAATCCTACCTGTCCGATCGTTACCATTTCGTAGATTTAAATGGAGAGCTATCCAGGCTAATGCAAGTAAATTATGGTGTGCCGCAAGGTTCAGTTCTAGGACTCCTGCTCTTCACAATATACATGCTCCCGTTAGGAAATATTATTAGAAGGCATGGAATTAGCTTCCATTGTTATGCCGATGATACTCAGCTATATATTTCATCTAAACCAGGCGATACAGCTCAATTAACCCGGATAACTGAGTGTGTTAAGGAAATAAGAGATTGGATGACCCATAACTTTCTACTTTTAAATTCCGATAAGACTGAGATTTTGCTCATCGGCCCTAAAACTAGTATACAGACGCTCCAGCATCTTAACCTGCATTTAGACGGATGTTCTGTAAACACTAGTTCAACGATAAAAGACCTAGGAGTTATTTTAGACAGCGACTTGTCTTTCAAAAATCATATTAATCAAGTTACAAAAACAGCCTTCTTTCACCTTAGAAATATTTCTAAGCTAAGAAATATGTTGTCCATATCGGATGCAGAGAAGCTCGTTCATGCGTTCATGACCTCCAGATTAGACTACTGTAATGCGTTACTAGGTGGATGTCCTGCGTCATTAATAAACAAGCTTCAGTTAGTCCAGAATGCAGCAGCCAGAGTTCTTACAAGGGCAAGAAAATATGATCACATAACCCCGATCTTATCGTCCCTACACTGGCTTCCTGTTAAGTTTCGAATAGACTACAAACTATTACTTCTCACATATAAAGCACTAAATGGTTTGGCTCCCATTTATCTATCCAGTCTTTTAACACGCTACAATCCGCCACGCTCCCTGAGATCTCAAAACTCTGGGCTTCTAGTAGTTCGTAGAATAACAAAGTCCACTAAAGGTGGTAGAGCATTTTCACATTTAGCTCCTAAACTCTGGAATAGTCTTCCTGACGGTGTTCGGGGTTCAGACACACTCACCCAGTTTAAGTGTAGATTAAAAACATATCTTTTTAGCAAAGCCTACACATAACACACATCACATCATAACCTTGTGCTCCAGAACATCTGATCACATGCACATTATCAACTTGTGCTGTTAATATCATGAACAGCAGCTACGCTAATTCCTCTCCACTGCTTCTCTTTCTCTCCCCATCCCGAGACACCCTGAGGTTGGCCAGCTCCAGTCACCTCCCACCTCTTGGTGATTACGGACCTTTGAAGAAATAGATGCCGAACTCGCAAACATCCCGAACCATCTAGAGACGTACCAGTGTCAATTGGATCCCGCTACATGTGTGGAGTTTTGACATTGGACCTCCTGGAGTGTTAAGGCTCTGGCATGGAGAAGCTGATGCTGGATCTGTGGTGATCAAAAATGCTGAGCTCATGTCACCCAAATGAGGATGGGTTCCCCTTTTGAGTCTGGTTCCTCTCAAGGTTTCTTCCTCATAACATCTAAGGGAGTTTTTCCTTGCCACAGTCGCCACGGCTGCTCATCAGGGACAAATTCACACCATTCACCTTAACTGTTGATTTGTGTAAAGCTGCTTTGAGACAATGTCTGTTGTGAAAAGCGCTATACAAATAAACTTGACTTGACTTGACTTGACATGTAGTCAGAATAGCACTAGTTGCACAGCTCCTGATGTATACAGATGCACACAATGCCTTTATACCTTACTTTATACTTTGCATATATATATATTTCTTTAAAGCATTATTTGCATGATTTCTTTACACCACTTGCACACTTACACATTTGTGAATATAGTATACGTGTGACACAAATGGCAACCTAATAGTGGAATCCCTCTCGATTTTTAGAAACTTAAATCTGTCCTTTTTAAAAACTTAACCTGTACTCATAAAATGTATTATTATTTAAAAGGTCTGATTACTGGCAGACATATTTAAGACTGTAGGTTACATTTCTGTAGGTTACATTTCTTTATAGCATCTCTATAGCATTAAATATATGTTAAATACCCAGCTGTAGCATTAACAAGAAACAGGTGACACTGCAACCTTGTCGTTATACACTATAAAGTCTTACTGCTCTGCAGGCTTTCTGACTGATTGATATGCAGAGAGCAATGTCAGTGGCCAGTCTTTTAAGCAATAATCATTCATTGGGCTTGTGATTGGGTGCAGGGGCTGTGCATGTGTCTGGAGGCCCATCTGTCCTCACCTGCCAATACAGGTTGATGAGCTTGCTTATAGTCGGCTCGCCGTCTCCACATAGCCAGGACACAGTCAGCTATTCGTGGCACTCCTAATGACAAGGACAAAGACACGCAAACAGTATCAGACAACTTTCAATCAAGATGTTACACTTCAGTAAAGGAAGATGCACAAGAGAGCAGGCACATATTCAATAGGTGGTGGAGGGAAGAGAAAAGAGGTGTATGCAAGCATACAACATCCAAGGCTGTTATACCTTCAATCTCAAGAAACATTCTGTGATTATGCTACATTGAAAACATTTCTGCAGTACTTTCTGTTCTGACTCTCTATAATATATATTTTTTATACGATGACTGGGTTCATAAAGTAATCTTTCTAACTTGAATTGTGTAAAATTCTACACAATTCAACAACAGATCAAGAAGCTTACTGCAAAAAAAAGATTCCAATTAATCATATACTGAAATTATAAACCATTCATATACAGTAGTCTGTACAGTATGTGTATATGAAACTTATATCAAACCATTTTCAAATTCTTGATTTTGTTTTAACAAAAGGTGTTGATTTAAGCCGTTCTTTTCATGCCATCTCTCAAGTTTTTCTTTGCCACAGTTGCCATTGACTCGTTCATTAGGCACAAACTTCCAATCATAAGGAAAAAAAGTATATATAATTTTATGCAACTTTATAATTGCTTTCTTTCTGTAAAGTTGCTTCGAGACAATGTCCATTGTTAAAAGCTCTATACAAATAAAAACATTAATTGAATTGATTTTCTATAACAACATCAGACAGTCTTTTTGAAGCATTATTGTTCCTATAGTAATCATTCATTCACAGGGACTTATGTGGCAAACTCAAAAAAAAAAAAAAAGATTCAAACAAAGATTATTAATATGGCACAGTTTCCTATTTTATGCAACTTTATAATTGCTTTCTTTCTGTAAAGTTGCTTCGAGACAATGTCCATTGTTAAAAGCTCTATACAAATAAAAACATTAATTGAATTGATTTTCTATAACAACATCAGACAGTCTTTTTGAAGCATTATTGTTCCTATAGTTATCATTCATTCACAGGGACTTATGTGGCAAACTCAAAAAAAAAAAAAGATTCAAACAAAGATTATTAATATGGCACAGTTTCCTATTAAAAGCAATGTTTTTTTTACATTTTTGGTAGGAGTTTGGTGGTTTGATCTTGTTTTCCTTATTAATTTTATAAAAGAAGAAGATGTTGAAGAAATACCTGTTTCTGGCTGTTACAATAACATTAAAATGTTTTATGACATTCAACTTTAAAGAGATCAATTGGACAATGTTAGAGTGCTATGTGAATAATAAAAAGAATAAAAAAAAAAGATCCAGAGTAGTAACTTCATACCATTGTCTTTTGATCATTTCCATATAACTGAACACCACATAATTTTATATTCCTTGCATATCGGAAAGATATAAGTATCTAGTGTTCACTCTTAACTACTCTTCCCTGTTACCCGGTTATAGAATAAAAAAAATTTAAAAATCCAAAATACAGAAATATAAAAATAACTTATGAATGCAATAATATTTTTTGAGCCTGTACTCTGAGTGATACTCCTCCTTTTTCCAGATTTTATTGCAGACTAGAGTAAAGCTCAGCATGGCTTTAGCCCTCCCACCTCCAGCAGCTCAGTCTGTGGCTAGCAATATGTAGCGGCAGCTGCATGCTGTGTAGAGGCCACTTGAAGATAATCTCCATAATTAGTCCAGATTTTGTTCTCAGACTCGGTAATGATGGCTGACTGAGACAGTCAGTCGCTCAATAGGTGCTGATTGCTGGGTAACT
This sequence comes from Silurus asotus, assembly GCA_024362625.1. Taxonomy (NCBI): domain Eukaryota; kingdom Metazoa; phylum Chordata; class Actinopteri; order Siluriformes; family Siluridae; genus Silurus; species Silurus asotus. The sequence continues at coordinate 2,635,594 of MU558159.1, read as the reverse complement.
TGGCCAACTCGTCACCTTTAGATCAATGGCCATCAATGGTAAACAAACTAAAATGGCCGGCCCCATATGTGTATTGTTTCTGCAACGGGAACCATCTAATGACCTCGTAGACCCGACTCAGGGGTGTGTATCGCACAGTCATTTAATGTCAATTCTCTTTTGAAAAAGGCATTTTGTGTGCATCATTGAGCAAACGGGACAGCTTAGGTCTCATCTGTCTCCGAAGGAAAACAATGGCGTCGCGATCCGTTCGAGTGCTCTGCTCAGCTGCGACGTCGGGAGGCCTCGTTCGACGGCTCGCCTGATTAATCCTTGATGAGAATGCGCAAGTGTCCTGCTGAGGTTAACTGTGCAATCCTCGCGGGTGTAAATGCCAATTAAATGTTTACAAATAATTAAGCACGCTACCTACTTTTCCTGTCAGGCATTGAAATGTTGTCAGTAAACATGACATTTACCCAGAAGGAGGTGGATCACCTGGTTAAGTGCCTACAAGGACTGATTTAGGTGCACCTTTTCTGTCTGTGCTTTTCCAGTGGGGTGAAGGTGCTCGGGGACTTTTAATCACTGTTTAATTTTCGTTAGTCTCGCTTATGTTTTGGCCTTATGCTTACAGTAGTCTTTAATCAAAGGCATGAACTATGTGTACTGTGCCAAAACTCATATCTCCTTCATCTTGTTTCCTACCAACCCCTTCAGATGGCATGCTAACTGCAAACAGAGAGACACTGAAGGGGAATGGAAAAGGTTGAAAGTGCTGAACTGTACAGAATGTTTTAGTATGATGCCATATTACAATTTCCTTTTACTGGAGGTTTCCTTTACTGCGAAAACCGGAAAGCACATATGTGTGTGTTGGCCAGGAGTCCATACACTTTCGGTCATACTAGTGTATGTTAAATGAAGGTCCTCACAAGGGTAGTATGACAAATATTCCTACTACATACAATATACACCACTTATCTTCGTCAAACACAGAATAGGTCTAAGTTACCCTTTTAATGCTATTTAAAATCCAGTCACAGCAGCCTTACACTGCACTGTAGTAGAGCTGCACTAAAATAAGAGCTTGCCAATAATGTAAATTGAGCACTTAATCCCCTTTCCATGGTGCCCAAGGTAACATGGGTGATAACAGTCAATAATTCTGGTTCGACACAGTCTCTTCTCTAATGAGTGATGAGCCCGAGTGCGTGTGTGCCAGATTTCTTAAAAATGGTAAATAGGAAAGAGATCCAATTGGCCACAGTGCTTAATTTTATTTTATTATATGATTTTTTTTATCCAGATCCTGCTTTGTTGGCATTAATCACTCCCATGTCTGTTCACTTATGACATCGGTTTAGCTCTGTGCACAAGCTGGGAATTGACTTCATTTCGAAGTTCTTGTTCTTTCCCTTGAGCTGGTCACATGAAGCACACCTACAATAAAATGTCTCTCGGAGGAATGCAAAAGCAGCAGTACAGGAGTGAAACATAATTGAGCGGGACTGCGAGTTGGCGAAAGATATCAGAACAGGGAACATCAGACTGTGATAATAATGAATCTGACAGTGCAGGACTTTTGTGGCCACTGCAGCAAAAATTGTGCCATTAGGGATGGCATGTGGAGACCAGAGAGTGTGAGTGACTATTATGCCCCCAGAAAACAAGAGGTGTTTGCACTGTGTGTGTGTGCATGTGTGTTGTGTGTGTGTGTGTGTGTGTGTGTGTGTGTGTGTGTGTGTGTGTGTGTGTGTGTGTGTGTGTGTAAGAGAGAAAAGGAGAGAGCGAGAGAGTGAAAGAAAAGCAACAGAAAATGTCATGGCCTGTGTGACAGGCAGTCCAAGCGGCTGCTCCAAACCTGTGGCCTTGTATCATTTAAGAACTTCCTCGCAGGCACTCAGAGCTTGCGAAAGGCCACATATCAGCCGGAATAAGGTGCTAACTTATGCAGAAGAGCAATGCCTATGAATAACACAGCATCTCCATAATTCACCGTGGTGAATAGAGTGAGATTGGCATCTGCTGCTTTGCATTGTTTTCCTCTGGCATCAGCATTTTGTGCATTCTTGGCTCCACAGACTCTGGCATTTTTTTTTTTTTTTAAATAAAAAAAAAAAAACAAACAAACAAAAAAAAAATCTCAACAATCCAAAAACATCAGCATTGGAAGCACACCATAGGTTCAAGCTTTGCAAATCAGATGTCTGTACTAGGAAATACATTATTAATCTATGTCAATTCATTTTAACATGCAGGAAGAACCAAACTATAAATATTCTATTTGGTATATTATTTAAGAATAATTGGATTTTATAAACCACAGTGCAATTCTCTGCTGGTCAAGACATTTAATTTCAGGATCAGTTTTCTAGAGCAGCAGTCTGACAGGTGTGCTGGCTGTAATTCAGATTACAGATTTATATGAATGCATTTGGAATTAAAATTACATTTCTACTGTAATAACTCATTCACATGAACATATGATGGACGTTATACAGTACATACTCTAAGGCTGTAATACACAGATTGAAGAAAATGTTGCTTTTTGACAATAAAATTCATTGTAGTGATCAAGTAAAGAGATGTTTCTATAATGGAAGGAATCTCTGGTGTCAGTGATTTGATACAGAACATTTTCCAACATCGCAGAACCTTCAGGGCCATTTCATATGATATTTTTTTATATTTAGTAGACATCCAAACCATAGTGTAAGTGATCAAGCTCAAATCTTGTATGTTGTGCCTGTTCATGTAAATGCTTTTGGCTCTGTGAGTTTTCGGAAATCTCGGAACTGGTCACTAAAGCAGACAAAAAAACCTGTAAAACAAACTCAGCATTGTTGTGGAGATAAAATGTAACTGGCAAAGCCTTATTAGAGATCAATAAGCACTGGTGTTACTTATTTTTTCTGATTCATCTTCTTACTTGAATCCAATCAGCTGCATACATTTAGAACGATGGTTCGATAGTCATGTTCCATATGTCAATCAATCATGCCTTAATGCACCTGCCTTAATAACCATAATTAATTTACTTGTCCACAGCTATTCGCTGAGTACCAAAATGAAGACAACATGGCTAAAAAACCCAGAGCTGTCATGGCTGTTAGATGTTCTTATTCAGACTGTTAAGGTAGCAACCTGCATGTCCATGTCCACTGACAGGAAATGCACTTGATGTCAAAACACATCACTCGATAAAGGCAAAGCCTCTGTTTATTGCTAGATGGAAAAGTAGGATTGTTTAGCACTTTAGCAAACAGAGTTTTAGACTTTTATAAAAAAAGACATCTATTTGCCGAAGTTTTTCTTCAGACATCAGACCAAATTACAGCTTTACTTACTTTTTAAGATGACAGCAAATTTCGTATAACTTCATAAAATCTTCATAACGTCTTCATAAAATCCCTTATTCACAAATTTACAGAAATTCAATTCGGCTGATCTATTATGTACCGCTTTTGTACGTGGGCACAAAAAAAAAGCAAACTGCAACAAGTGTTTATAGAGTGTTTGAATCAATAACACGTATGCATCGCAGCAACCTTGTTTCTGACAAATTCAATTTTTAAAAGCCAGAACAATATTTATTGATGTTTTTAATGCATTTTAAAATGATGCAGAATGATGGTAACCTTGGTTAATGTTATTAGTTCTCCTGTGTGTTCTTTGGTGTGTTCTCTTGCTGCCATTGTTAGACTTATGAGAAGAAAAACTCAAGACTACATTTCCCATTAACCACTTCACATTTACCTTCATGTCACATGCTTGCCCAGAGCTAAATAACACTGTTAATTAGCACGTATATAGACTCACCTTTATCAACAATCATCGTCTCATATTTGTCTTCCATGTTTGCTGTCATCCTTCATCGTCTTCCTGTTCCAGGTTTTGTTGTTCTTCTTTATTTTTTATTTCTTTGTTTTTTTTTATTTCTTTAAATAATGATCAGCAGATGCATCTGCCTATCCGCTTATTATGTGTCAGGCAATGTGAAACACACCATCGTCACTAAACATAGCTTAACAAAGGTCCATCTAAACCCCTTTATGCTGGATGAGTGTATGCTGTTGACCCTTGCTGCTTATTATAGGACTGCTTTAAAAATTCACCAGTTAGTAGCTAATGGCATAAGTCAAGTGTGATATCCACTCAATTTTGTTTGAGGCTATGTGGTTATTAATGTAATCCTGTACCACCAAATCGATGGTCAGGAGCTGCAGCTGTAGTTAACCATGTCATTGATGTACAATCAACCTTGATTCGAGTGCTTAGAAACACTCTCTGGTTTTAATCATTCTCTCTTTCTCTCTCTGTTTGGCAAAGAAAGATTTTTACAGTATGTTTCACCCTGTGGAAGTTGATAAATGCTTAAAAGAAAGTGTTTTGTCTTAACTGTATGAGTGACAGAAGAATACTAACTGTAGTTTGGGTGGAATCTTGATCATTTCAGACATTTTTTAGACAACAGATCCATCATACAATCCAAACTTTCAGTTCATCATCTGAATAGACTTCGAATTGATTCTTACAAAATACGCTAAATGGGGTTTCCATGCACATGCTGCAGTCCAAATATCTTAAAAGGTATACCTTTGGAATAAACAAACACATTACTACTACTACTACTACTACTACTACTACTACTAATAATAATAATAATACCCCCCATTATAAAATTTTTTAGAGGTGACCTGCTAAACTAACCTGCAAACAAAATAATCAAAATTGGTATTACATTTTCTGCATGTTGGTGCAGTGCTACTGCCCTACAGTTCCCTGTACTCCGAGTTGGGCCTGGATACTAACTGATCAGCATTTCTGTGTATGTTCTCCCTGTGTCTGCCTGTTTCCTTTGGGTTCTCTGGTTTCCTTCAATTGGCTCTTACTCAGGGTTTCCACAGAGTTTTAAAAAGTCTACAATTCAATAATAAAAATTTTAGCCCTTAAAAAGTCTTAAATTCACTGTTCTAGGTCTTAAATAATTTTAAATAGGTCTTAGTTTTCTGATATCTATGTAATACTACCTCTAAAGCTCAATAAAATGGTTATGCAGCACTTTAGAATGGGTTTTTTGTTTGATTTCTTGGGGTTGTAGTTTTTGTGTGCTTTTTTCACTTGTTCAAATATTATTTGCTGTATTACAAATACAAATGAGACCAACATGCCACATCCAGTCAGCTTTTTGTTATCAGCACGAAACATTCTTGGCTTGTACCACAAACAACGTAAAACAGATTTTATTTTGCAGGAATGAGAGAGTGCAAGTTTAGTGACAGTTGGCTTGAAAAATATTTATTTAGGGTTTGGTCAAATTTTTTATGTTTGTGATGTAATTACAGGTAGTCGTCGACTTACGACCACGATAGGTTCCGACACACCGGTCGTAACACGATTTGGTTGTAAGTAGAGTAGGCTATATGTAGAGTACTGTGAAATTATGTTATAAAAATCTTTAAATAGTATTTTATCATAATTTTCTTTAATATTGTTATACTGTATATATCATCTTTCTCTTTGTTCATTTTATGCCATTTGTATCATCTCTACACCATTTTGTTTCTTACTGTCATATCCCGCGGCTAGTGATTGTGTTGCATAGGTCGTAAGTTGACGACTGCCTGTATATAGGTCTCTAATTTCATTCTTAATAGTTTTAAAAAGTAAAATTGACTTGGTGAAACCTACAGAATCCCTGTTTATGTCTTTCCATCCATGTGCTCTACTTGCCTCACAACCAATGTTCTCAGACTTGGCTCTGGATCCACTATGACCTAGACCATGATAAAGTGGTTGCTTAAGATTAAGATATTACTGTTCAATCATGAATGGCATTACATGCCATTCATGCCATTAATTAGAATTAGCATTGCCTTAAGGTGAATGGTGTGAATTTGTCCCTGATGAGCAAGCCGTGGTGACTGTGGCAAGGAAAAACTCCCTTAGATGTTATGAGGAAGAAACCTTGAGAGTTCCCTGCCATATAAGGTAATAAAACGTTCACTGTACTAGCTTAGCTTAGCTTTGAGTTTGGGGTCAGTCTCCGTCAGCACAAATCGAGTGTTATTGCTTTCCTGAATAATTCCTGTTTTTTTATAGCTTAATATTTGATGTGTCAGTCACTCTAGGATGATATGAGTATGTGAGTCAGTCTACACTACACACAGTTATTACGTGCACGTCACTGAAGTGAAGCGAAAGCGACTGGTTCAGAACAATTGCATTTCCACTACAGAACTCTTTTGCATTGTACTTGGCGAATGCAGTCTGTTCAATTTCAAATTAAGAATTTACTGAATCATTATTGAAGAATTAATGACAGTACGAATTTAGACTAATGCATCCCTTCCATGCACTTCGGGTACAGATGTTATACATAGAGTAGAACTTGTCCTAGTTTCAGAGTATTTCAAAAAATCCCATCAATGTCTCATTAGAGCTTGAACCAGCTACTCATTTTGATTGTTTTTTCTCTTTATAAATCTTTTCCAAACATGTTGCTATAGGAAAACCAAAAAACGTCAGCATATTCTGATGTAATTACATGTTTAGTCCACAAACTTGGTATTGATGATTGTTGCACTTCTGAATGCACTCACTAGTTTCCAATCACACACACACCTTTTTAAACAATTGTCACTGCAAAACATCTGAATATTTAACCCCCAATTCCAAACAAGTTAAGCAAATGTGTCAAATGTAAATTTGCTAAAGAATACAATGTATTGCAATTCTCATAAACATATCCTTTATTCACAATAAAACAAAGAAAATGTATCACATATTTAAACTGAGCCTTTTTAAGAAAAAAAGAAGGTAATTTTAAATTTGTTGGCTGCAATACGGCTAATAAAATGGGATGGGGCAACAAAAGGCAGAAAAAGTAAGTGTTACTAAAAAGAAACAGCACAGGTCAGTAACATGACTGGGTATAAATAGTGTATCTTGGAGAGGAAGAGTCTCTCAGAAGTAAAGATGGGCAGAGGTTCACCAGTCTGCAGAAAACTGCATCTACAAATTGTGGAACCATCTCATAATAATGTTTCTCACCATCAAATTGCAAAGACCTTAAATATCTCATCACAGTACATAATATCATCAAATGTTTTTGAGAATCTGGAGAAACCTCAAATCAATATTGATTGCCCATGGAATGAAAATCACTGCACTGGCTCATTAACACCCACAGAAATCATTGTTCATGAACACAGTTTGCATGCCATCCTTAAATGCAGGTTAACACGTTAACCATACTGTATGTGAACATGATCCAGAAATGCTGCCATCCTTTTTGGGCCAAAGCTAATTAATAATGCACTAAGACAAAAAGTGTTCTGGGTTCAGACAACTTGGAATTTTAAATTATTTTTCGGAATCCATGCGACATCCATCCAAGCAGAGGGACCATCTGGCTTGTTATCACTGCTCAGTTCAAAGCTTGCATCTCTGATTGTATGGGGGTAGATTAGTGCCTATGGAATGGGCAACTTGCACATTCAAAAAAATCACTATCAATGCTGAAAGGTATATACAGGTTTAAGAGCAACATATGCTTCCATCCAGATGACATATTTTTGAGGGAATGCATTACATATTTCAGCAAAACAATGCTAAACCACTCACTGCATCTTTTTCAACAGCATAGTTCTATAGACTGCCTATGGACTAAACTTTTCACCATTTGAAAACAATTTGCGTATCACAAAACAAAACATACGACAAATAAAACCCAGAACTTTTGCTAGAATCATGTATCAAACAAAAATGGGGCAACATTAATCTCCTCAAAATCCAAAAACTGGTCAATGTACAGCTTGTATAGTAGTATAGATTTACTGTCCTCTAAAAAAAATAACTCAACATACAACCATTCATGTCAAAATAGCTGGCAACAAAGGTAAGTACACCCTGTTACCATTTCAAAAATCTTCTTATAGCCTGGGCTATCTTTGTGGAGAGCAACAATTTGAATTCCCAAATTTTCAGAGTCCTTTGCCATTAGTCCATTGCCATGTTGAACATCCAGTGGACAATATGAGATAATTGTATCCAAAGCACCAAGTATGAACTGCTCTAATACACAAGATACACAATTTTTTATGGTCCTGTCAAGCAGAAAACATAAACATGATTAATGGGACATGCGGCTTTGCTAGGTTACATGGCGTACAGCTGTGAGAGCGTACTCACTTTTGTTGCTAGCTATTTACACAATAATGGCTGTATGTTGAGCTATAGTATAGCTACATTTGTTTTGCTATACAAGCTGCACATTGACTACTCTAAAATATATCTAAGTTTCATTTTTATAATATTGTCCCTTAAAAATACATACTTAAAATGCTTGCTGAAATGTGAAAGTTGTACTTACATTTGTGTATACAGACTGTTGTTTAAAGATGAGGGGATGCTCTGCAGTGGTACACATAGCCCTGTCTCAACTTTCTTGCAACCAGAAACTTCTAAATTACCTTCAATTTTCCTTAAAATGGAACATTTCCTTAGTTGAGTTTATTCTGTTCTTTTAACTATGTATATAATTCTCTTGTGTTTTCTCACATAATCTCTTTCGTCAGCAAAATTTGTTCCGTTTTCTAGCCTCATGCAATTTTGCTGGATACAAACATGCTCATTAGTGGATTTCTATACTATTTCTATACACAAACCAAGCCATTAAGGCCAAAGAATTATCTGTAGACCTCCGAGACAGGATTGTATCGAGGCACAGATCTGTTGAAGGGTACAGAAACATTTCTGCAGCATTGAAGGTCCCAATGAGCACAGTGGCTTCCATCATCCATAAATGGAAGAAGTTTGGAACCATCAGGACTCTTCCTAGAACGGGCTGCCTGGCCAAACTGAGTGATCGGGGGAGAGGGGTTTTTGTCACGGAGGTGACCAAGAACCCGATGATTATTCTCAAATGCACCAGCATTTCTCTGTGCAGAGTGAAGAACTTTCAGGAAGAAAAACCATCTCTGCAGCATTCCACCAATCAGGCCTGTATGGTAGACTGTCCAGACGAAAGCCACACCTCAGTAAAATGCACATGACAGCCCACCTGGAGTTTTTCCAAAAGGCACCTAAAGGACTCTCAGACTATGAGAAACAAAGAATGAACTCTTTGGCCTGAATGTCAAGCATCATGTCTGTAGTAAACCAGGTACCGCTCATCACATGGCCTATACCATCCTTAACGGAAAGCATGGTGGTGGCAGCATCATGCTGTGGGTATGTATTTCAGCAGCAGGAACTGGGAGACTAGTCAAATCAAATCAAATCAAATCAAATCAAATTTTATTCGTCACATACACATACATACAGAGTACGACATGCAGTGAAATTCTTTGTACGACTGTCTGGCATGAGAGAATAGGATGGGGGAAGAAATAAAACAAGGAAAAAAAGAAGGCAGATAAAAGGAAAATATAGAAGGACTCTCAGACTATGAGAAACAAAGAATGGACTCTTTGGCATGAATGTTAAGCATCATGTCTGTAGTAAACCAGGTACCGCTCATCAAGGAAAAGATGAATGCAAGACATATTTGATAAAAACCTGCTCCAGAGTGCTCTTGACTTCAGACTGTGGTGACAGTTCACCTTCCAACAGGACAACAACCCTAAGCACACAGCCAAGATAACAAAGGAGTGGCTATGGGATGACTCCCCATCCAACCTGATGGAGCTTGAGAGGTTCTGCAAAGAAGAGTAGGAGAATCTGCCACAAAATAGCCAAGCTTGTAGCATCAAACTACCAATGGGGGGTTAAAAAAAAATATTGAGCAAAGTCTGTGAATACCTATGTACATGTGCTTTTTTATTTTTCAATTTTTTCTTTTAATACATTTGCAAAGATTTTAAACATACTTCTTTCACATCAGCATTATGGGGTTTTGTTTGTAGAATTTTAATGAAAATATTGAATGGAATCCACTTTGGAATAAGGCATTAACATAACTGAATGTGGAAAAAATAAAACGCTGTGAATACTTTCCTGATGCACTGTATATAGCTAGAAGGAATAGGCGGGCCACATCCACACAGCTGCTGTAGTACACTGAGATTAATGGAATCACAGTCGTCTGATGTGATATACCAAGTACATCTTCTAATGTTCCGGCAAATAAGCTCTTTCCCCACCGGGATCGTAATGCTAAATTTGTAGGCAAGGACGCAGAGATGATTCATTTCTGTCTGCTGAAGTTTAAACAGGAAACAGGGGAGTGTGAACGAGATAAATACCAACTGAAGCAAATCAGATAATACCTGTCCTGATCCATTCCAGCAGAGTTAGCATAGCTCAGCAATGATGAAAAATATGACATCCTTAAAATAAGTGGTGCCCACTCGCACTCATTTACTTCAGCGTTCAATAATTAACGACGCCTGTCATGCATAACGCAATGGAGGTGTGCACGCAGACAGTCGATAATCACATCGTTAGAATGCAAACGCCAGCTGAACAATACTGAAAAAAAGGCAGCAAGAGTCTACTCTGTTATGACAGAGTTAAAGATGAATGCAATTCTATTCCAATGGCTCTTCACCCATTTATACTTCAATGAGCTGTTAGTATTTATGTATTTTTCCCAACCATATTTCCGCAGAATCGCTTGACAGAATACAGGCAGGTCGGACAGCCCACCAAGCGGACACGTTTTCTGTTGGTAAATGACTGGAAGCTTTTCGCCGCAGTGAATCTATCTTCATCTTCATTGGGGGAGAGAGAGAAGTTCCCTGCCTCCTGTTCCCCGCCAGCCTCCCATTAATACTAATTTTTACCTCGCTGCCCTGCAGGGGTTGCCCAGCAATCGATACACCATTGCCTTTTGGAGATGGCTCCGGAAATGAATGGAGCTTAGGTGGATGCTCTTTCGAATTAAAAAGGATTCTTATAAACAGGTTTCCTGGAAATCGGTTTTAATCAGCACTACACTTGGGCTCCTTTATCACTTCATTATATCAATTACAGATTAAAAAGATTTGTGATAAAACATATGTAGAAAAAACTACAGGGTTTATACCACCACAATGATGATGTGATTTTCCTAAAACACCATAACATTGTGTTTTATTCTACTTGTGCTACAGCAGATTTTACACAAATTTTATTTTTTTATTGAAATATAGTTACCTATAATGTTGTGGAATGCAGAACATAATTGTTTTTATGGGTTATTAATTGCGGCAGTTCTTCAGCTCTTCCTTGCCACTTTTAGAAATTAGACCAAAACCCAAGTTGTCAAGTTACAGAGAATATGTCAGTCTCCATATAGAAAGCTTCAGAATATCAATTATGATTTATTTTGTTAAAAAAAAACACATTTTATTACTTTGAGAATGAATTCATTATTCCCTTTTCATTTAGAAGAATCCATTATACAGTAGAAACTATGACTATATTCAAACATACGTTTGTGCATTAACATAAAATAGTCATCTGACTTGCAGTACAGAATTACATAATCAACACCTTGAAAATTCAGCAGCACTGTGATCTAAAACACAACAAACCCTGTACACAAAGAAGTCATTTAGTCAATTAAAATTCATGAGATATTTGAGACATCAAAGCGAGTGATGACAAAGAAATATGCAATGATGAGCAATGATTCAGCTACTGACCAGATTGGTGCTGAATTTATCCTAGGTTGATCAGCACTATGAGAGAAATAAGGGGGAGGTTGGTAGTTTTCTCATTGATCTGGAGTATGAAAGAAAAAAAGTCTCTTTTTTTTCACTCATTACTGAGATTTGCCACTGACAGGAACTGCTGGGACTGCCAAAGTAACAGACCATGAGACAGATCATGAAACAAGCAGCGAGACAGGATGGCAAGATGAGCAATGACAGGTAGAGTGAGACTTGCAAGTTAAACAAACGGCTAGACACGCAGGTCTCATGTGCTAGCGCCGTGCAATGCTTTTTCCTCACTCAATCAACACTCCCAAACAGCTTGCCAGCTAACATAGTCAACTCTGAAGCTTCATTACTAGCTGCTCCTCATGCACTGCTGTCTTCTGAGTGAACACATTGGCCATTCCACTAAAGAAGCCTCAGACAAAATTAACGGTGTGTTTCCACTACATAAGCAGCGGCTTGAGGTTGAGCATAATTGACTGGCACTTTGATTCTGAAAAGTTGGATAAATCACTATATTCCTTTTAGGTGTTCCAGATAGTGTGTGAAAAATCAGAGTTACTCTCACCACTTTTCCATCCCGTGGCCTCCAGATTGCTTCTATTAAATTATTCCTAGCTATTACGTATTAACGATTTTCAAGCAAAGTCCTCGTAAACCATTTTCTTTACCGTGTTTGCAGCATGTGCCAGTCTAAGTATGAGCATTCATTAAAGAAGAATGTTTTTACTATGACATCCAGTAGCAATTTACCTAATAACTGAATTTATACTTCATTATATAAACTTATAAATTAAAGCATGTACTAAGCTCACAAGTCTTATAAACATGAGTTTTATGAACTTATGACCACCTTAAGTATGCTAGTACATGTTTGTTTGCTAATGCATTATTACACACATAAGTGTACAGAATATGTAAATTTTACATACATTATTTCAAAATGTCTATATTAATTACCATTTGCAGCCGAGTACACAAACTTCATTCTATCATAAATTACGTTGTTCCATCCTGTCGAAAGTAGAAAAACACACAACTAATAAACAGTCCAAAACTTTTTTTGTGTCATTCTTCGTTTATTTTTTTTGCAAATCCACATACAAGGTGCTTATGGTAGCTGATAATATTATCTATTCAGATTTGAAACCAGTGTTCTGTAAGGTTATTTTATGGTGTTTTCGTCTCAGATGTCAATGTGTTTATTTTGGCTGCTTTTCTGCATTGGTGTCAGTCAGGGCTATAAATAGTTATGCACAGTCTCCCGTTTCTCCCCTGTTGTAGTTCATATTCAAGTAAGAATTAATTCAGGAATTAGTACATGATTATCCATAATAATTTTGTAAAGTGTTACCTGATTCTTGAACAGTAAGAGCTGAAAAACCCTGCAGGTTACACACACACACCCTAATCTTATGCTGAACCATATGAGTTAAAGGCTACATGAAATTTAAAGTGAATGGGGAAAAATTCGTATATTTTATTTAGTGACCATGTGCCCTTGAGGAAAACGACATAAAATATGTCTTAAACAACAGCAAAGGTCTCGAAGTGGCACAGATTGGTTGCCAAGACTTCCTGGCTATATTATTTATATGCTGATCCATATCTCAGCCTAAAAGCCTCTTTATTCTTCTTAGACCTCAACAAGGAAAAAAAAAAAGACATGCCATTAATTTACAACTGGGCACCTGAACAACTGAATTTAACCTGCAGAGAATAATGGATGAAGCAATAACTCACTCTCGAGCTGGACAATCAAAGCGCCTGAGTCATGATAGTGTATTAGCCGGAGCTCTTCTGTCTTGAACCTCTAACTTAATTGCATCTTCGATGTGCCTGATCATGACTGACAGGCCTGCATATATTGCTGTAGCTGACAAAGGAATACGCTTCTGACTCACTCAGGCATGCACAAGCACACACACACACACACACACACACACACACACACACACACACACACACACACACACACACACCTCACTGCAGCAGCTCTGAAACCAATATGCTACTCACTCCACCGTATGATGGCACTGTAATTAATTGTGGACTCTAATTTTAATTTAAATAGCAACAATTATCCTTCAGGGGCACGATTATTTAAGTTGATAATTGCATTCATTACTCAGGATTATTGGCTAATAAATAAACCACATACGTTCGGGCTCTAACAAGACCGAGACCATGTCGGGCCATTTTTTTATTTTTTTTTAGCACTGCCATTTCTCTACACTTTTGTACTGTTGAAGAATGAGGCACACTTTGTAATATTTGGTGAATTCTTCATTCTCCATACAGTCTTTCTATAATCAATTCCTTCATCACATTCTTTCTAAAACACGTACAAAAATAAGGAATAACCGTTTGCAGTTTCACAAACTCATATTTTGTCAAAGTGACAGACTATGAAACAGTCTTGTTAGAAAACAGCAACCTAAAGATATGACAGAAAAACAGAACGAGTAAGAAGGGGAGATGTAATAATAAAAAATAAAAAAATACAGACATGAGCGCAGCGCTGTGATTCAAAAACAATGTGTCATTTCAAACACCTCAAAAGGCTCCTGCCACTGTGGTATTTTTTTATCTAAATTGTTTCGCTCAAGGCCATGGCATTCAAAGCTTATATATACAAAATACGTTCAACAGGAATCGACAAAGATTCTTTCGATGAGAAGCCACCATTCCTTGTGAGGAGGCCAAAGAGGAGGAACACACACAAGCTCAACAAGCAACTTATTCTGTGCTGGGTATCAACTGACAGCCAGGGAAACGGCCAGGCTGAGGAAAGCAGGCATATGAGAGTTTCAGAGTCTGTGAGCATGTGCTTTCTCAGGTGAGAAACAAAAGAAAATGTACAGCTCCATGCTATTATTTCCAGCAAAGCATGAGTCATCTGAGATGGTGACAACCAGTGAAACTATGAATAAGTGGTAGTGCGAGACATGGCATGAGTGAAAACTCTGCAGCACATCACATGTGGCTAAGAAGAGAATCAAGCAAGAAGTACTAATGAAGAGAAAAAAAATAAATCACTGCTATGGTAATAGAAGAGCTATTTATACAGTGGGATATTTCTATCCGTACTGTATTTGCACTCGTGATATTTATGTACATGTTTCATCATTTTTATATTCTTACAAATTGGTACCAGAAAATTTCTATTTCCTATAAATTAAGCTTTCTTGAACATACAATGTCAAATTAAAGCAGTTGAACCACACAAATAAAGGTTCAGTCATCATCCAATGACACAGCGCATGCAGCATATTCAAAAAGTTACATCTTTCATACAATTCGTTTTTTTTACAAGACTGGATTTGGGGGAAAAAAAAGTGTTTTCATATTCACTCATGCTCGTTTGGATTAAACCTGTGAACATTTAGATGCATTGGACCACTTGAGTCGAAGTGTCAGAAATAGGAATTTGAATATCATTATATATCTATATATAGAAAAGTAGAATAATAATATGATGCTCTTCAGCTTTCTATTGTACATGTGCTTTAAATAAACATCTAATAGGAATTTTGTTTATTAGCCAAATATAATATTGCTTAATGAATGCAAATTTTGGTTTAACAATATGACTAGGGATTTTCATGTTCCTAGAAAACAGTTGATCCAGCATGATTTATCATTTTATTAATTTGTTTTTATATCATGCACTAATACATACAGCAAATTGTGCATATCTTTTCATGGAGGCACAGGACACTAAAGGATATAAGCTATGATATCGAACTTTTATCAAACATTTGCTATTTTCAATTAAAACGATGCATGTTATCGTGGTTACATCTGCCAATTGGTGAATCAATCCACCTCTTTATACCATCATTTTTACATCACTGTTACAGAAACCATCACTATTATAGAGAAACGCACTATAACAGAGTGCTGCATCACAGACAGGTATCTCATACAGTTAGAACAAATACTAAAAGCAAGAAACTCAATAAACACAATTCAACAAGTTTCCTTTCCCTGCAGCCACAGCTACACTGCCTGCATACATCATTTCTAGCAGAAGCATCAACATACACCTCATAAAATGAACCTGGATTTTCCCTGCTTTTTGGTGCATTTTCACTGTTTTTCCACAAAATCTTGCACTACTTGGGTGGTTTTTAATATGGACCATGGTGCTTGAAATTCATTTTCAGACAATATTTCTACCTGTTCCTGAATATACTAAAAACAGCAGCAGTGTAACTGATAAAATTAAAACATCATCACACTCTCCTTGACTGACTTTCAGCTTGTTCATAAGTGTAAGTTTTGCAATGGAACTGAATTAACACCCGTCTGATATTGCCCCATTGAGTTACACATAACAAACAATATTCTCCTCAGATCCCATCTGCTTCATTCAACCCAGACTGATAATTACAGCATTTTCTTTGATTACAAAGAAGCAAAATGGCTATCCGAACTAGATATTGTTATCAGCGCTTTATGCTTTTTATGTTTCCATTCTAAAGCTCTTTTACGGTGCCTCTATGTTCAAGCCAAGCTTGGTGCTCCATATATAATGCATATGTACCCTATTGTGTTTCGATGGCAGTAAGCATAAGCAAATGATGGAGGTAAAACAGTGACAGTTATTGCATACACATTCAAATTTTATATATAACACAACGCAACACCTCAATGTAAAACGCCACTTAAAAGTATGCAATCACTTTTAAACAAATTACTAATGAATCAGAAATTAACTAGAAAAAGCTCAAAGTCAGTAACAAAATTATTGGTTGTGCTGTTACGATTATTATCTCACCACCCCAGAGTACATTTTTATTTCTAAAACTGTGTGTCCTGAAGTGTTTTTTACTGCTTATACCTCAGCAATGTGCAAATGATTTTTCATTTGAATTATTAATAATAATTGTACTTTTGGAAATGCATGTGGAAATAGCTCAAATATATTTACATCAAATTTTACTAATAAATATTACAAAAAACATACACTGTATATGTGATTACTAAACCTAATTTAAACATTATTTATTTGAATGGTACATTATTAAAGTCTGTCATATTATGTTTGATTTCTAATAAACTTAATAATAAGTCATTCAATGGTATTTATTTAAATTAGCCCCCAACCCCCTAGAATTTCAACCTATTTCGTGGACTCTTATTCCCAACATGTACAAAGCCTCAATCTTTGCCACTATTTAAAAGGAATTAAAAAGTTTGTTCATTTTCAAGAACTACTGTATATACTCAGCATTTCTGTTTTCTTACTTTGTGTGTCAGGCTTATGCCAAAAGATTACACTTCTCATCAATGTGTTTTATTAACGCACAATTTGAGATGTATTCTTGAATTCTTGAATCAACGATTGCACAAAGTCTGTTTATTTCAACACCTGAATTACATTTTCTGCTGATTACCACTAGTATATAGACTCACAATTAACTGCAAATCTTGTCTTTTGTTTATCCCTCCATGCTGGTTGTCTGTCTATGGTTGTCATTGTAACCTTTGTTCCACACTTCAGGTTTTAGCCTCTGCATCTTCGTTCATTGTTTTTTTTGGGTTCTAATGTGTTTATATTCTATGTGTTCTTTACATGAATCACTGCAGTTTTATTCACATCCCTTTTCATCAAGTGACATTTGATTTTGTAGATAGAAGTAGTCTGGGGTCTGTTCTTAGTGCATGGATTATTTACTCAGCTGTATTTTAATGTTGAGGAATTGAAATGATCTGGGATTGTTTGGTTCTTCAGAGCTTATTCTGGAGTTACTGTCATAACAACAGGTCCATAAGCTGTTTATTCCACATAAATAGGATTAGATCAAGGCTTTGAAAGTGGAGATGATACTGGAAGTCTGTCACGGCCACGTCCTCTCGACCTCTGCGAAAGCAACCTGATGCGGAAAGTGTGAAGGGTGGAGGTATTTTTAATGATATAATGCGCGATAGACCGGATCCTTTAGCAAAGCATGATCATTTATTTTATTATTTTTCTTTAAAGGGAATCATTTGACTGTTTAATTAGTTGAACCCTCATTTCAAAATTTCTAATCAATTACAGTACCATGAGTAAAAGATGTTTGTAATTCAATGTGCCGTAGTTCTAGTGAGTCCTGTGTTGGCTCTGACATTAATAAAGTAAGATGCAAAAAAAGTATGTATTTAAAACTAATGTAATGGAGAAACACATAGCATTTTCATTAAATTATAACTTTTAGTTAATATACAAGATGAGGAAAAACTTAAATTTAATTTATCAGCAACTTTCTAGCAGCCCTCTATCTTTCAGCATTCAAGGTGTCCAATGAGTTTTAATAAGGTTTTCAAATTCTTCATAACCTTGAACATTAACTATTCTATATATATATATATATATATATATATACATACATATATCTACGGTGGTAAAAAACTGTGTGAACTCTTTGACCATTGTGCCACTAAACAGTAAACCTCAGCATTCCAGTTTATGGTTTGTGGTATTATGTATATATATGATCTTGTGAAGCAACGCGCAAATGCACAATTAGCAATTAGCGACACCAATCAAATCTGCACATGTTTGTGTTTGAAGAACCTAATTAGCCAGAACATAATCACCACAATAAGATGATCTTTTTGATCAGATGATTTGCCATTTGTTAACAATGTATGCAGAATGGGCCACCTGACTTTATCTGTTTGTGATTCTGCTTTTGCATAGTGTTTTTGCCATAAAACAGCCATTGCATGAGCATGACACCCCTTCTCCTCATTGTGTTTCTTTAAAGTTGTATTTACACAAAATACCTTCTTCCTGTCAAGGCTTTTTTCAATCCTTTTGTGGTGAAAAAATGCTTAGTGTGATAACAGTCCTCAGATCGATCAGATGTGCAAATATGCGTCTATATATCAATATGACAGCTCTGCACTTAACCATACATGCAGTGGGACTACAGAGAGGTAGAATGGTTTGCTGTTTAGTTCTACAGCATGGGGAACTTTTCAAGGTAGGACACAGTCAGTATGAGTTATAGTGTGAGGGGAAGGTGAACTCTCTAGCTCTCATTCCCTGTAATGGAGGTGCACAGGAGATGGGTTCAGGGCCAAGACTAACAGGCAGAGCAGGTGCAGATAAGTGAGGTCAGGCGGTGGATATCAGTGGCCACGAATTACTTTTTCATCCCAAGCATGACCTCTTTATGAAGCCTTAACTGTAATGCTGCCCTTAATAATATAGCACCTGACCACATAGCTGCTCGCATGATGTATTGTTTAACATCACAAACCTAAAGAAATACAGCAATATAGCAGTAGTATACAGTGCAGTGCAGTGCATCGGTCATTTTGTTTGGTAAAACTAAACGCTCCATAATTATCTTTGCATCTTCTTTATTTCCTGGGAGAAGTTTATTTAGTAGAAGGCCCAAATTATACTTGCCACCTGGTGCTTTGTCTTCTGGATGTGTTCAATCTGGAGTTGTATCTCTGTGTATTTGCCCTAATCTCGTGCTTACCTGTGGGAATGTGGCAAATGCCAACTTAGGCACTGCATTCTCAGGTAGCAGAGCAGGCAACGAGCCTGGACTCGATAAAGCCAACAACCTTGGAAATGTCTTCATAATCAGCACTAAAAGGATTCCCAAGCACAGCATCCTAAAAGAGAAGGAGAGAGAGAGAGAGAGAGAGAGAGAGAGAGAGAGAGAGAGAGTAAAAGAGAGAGCAAATGAAACGAAATACACTACTGTACTTAATTTCCATGGTTTTCAATGTAATTTTAGTCACAACATTGTTTCAATGAACTTATTATTGTGTCTATAGTAACGGCTTATCTACGGTGACCTGTGGACACAACACTGATTAAAGATTAATAAGAATGTATTTAAAGACAAACAAAAGTCTTTAATCCCTCTTCTGAATGTCATTGTTTTGTAACAGGTACAGGACCATTATCCTGACTGCTACATGAAAATCTTAAAGACTCCAGGAAGCTGTGCTTTAAAGGAAGTGGCTCAGAATGCTAATGATAACGTTAAGTAATTTGCTTGAGTACAGTAAATGAAAAAAAAAATAAAAAGAATAATGATAAAAAAGTCGAATTTGTCATTATAATAAACAGAAATTGCAATAATTGGTTGTGGTATAAGAAGAACTAAAGAAAGGTAATGGTCAAGTGGCAGAACACCCTTTATTGATTATTAATCTATACCAACTTCTCCTGTGTTTTATTCCTTAATGAAAATCAATGGCTATGTTATGATCATTCTTTCTCTTCATTCTACAGTGTATTAAACTGTTGTGTTTCAGAAATGTCCCCTTAAAATTGTCTGTCTGGGTGTCATTGATTTGACAGTGGAGCACTAGACTGAATATCTGACCATCACAAAAGCACTGGCACTAAAGAATCCTTCCTCTTAAAATGTTACATGAATGCCTCTTTAATAAAAATATAAATAAACATGTATTATACATATATAATATGTATAATACATTATAATTACATATTTATCTTTGTAAAACTAAGACACACATTTTTAAACCCATTGAATGGATAATGTGGCAGGTCTGAAACACAGGTTTCAGTAAATGATCACTGCAATGCATTGCAAGATGAAAACACTGTGTTAAACTCAGACAATCAAGAAAACACTACAAGGCCTAATGTGAAACTAAAATGAGTGGCTGTAGGCCTGGAAACCATGTCATTTGTAAAAGAGGCCTTTTTCCTTCTGGTTTTCAGGGTTTAGCTCTGACCTGTATCTTTATTGTTTTAGCTTAGGGTGGTGTGATTAAAATCAATAAACAATAAGACAGTTTATAAGGGCTGAGGGTCATTGAAATGTAAATATTGTGTGATGCAAAAAGACCTGGAGGGCAGTGCTGAAGCAACTAGCTGCAGCGGTGTATATCTTTAGTCTGTAGTACCTGTTGGCATCCTATAAAGCAGCATCGAGCTGTTTGTCAATCGGAGACAGAGAAGCGAGATTAGGTCCACTCGGAGAGCTTGCGGTTTCACTGCTGTGACACATTAATTGGGAGTAGGTGGAGGCTGGGGACTTGTGGGTAATGTTCTGTTCATCAACATGTACTAACTTCATCTCAGTGTCCACCAGCCTTTTTAAAGCGAAGAGCAACAGTGGTAACTGGGGACGCTGTTCATTATGCAAACCGACAGCCTCCTTTACCCCTCTGTCTCTGCTTCCAGCAACAGGTGTCTTTCTCCCCTTTGGCCTGTCACTGTGCCTCTTTTCTCTGAGCATTGAAGTCTGAGAGGCGTCCGACGTTAGATCCTCTGTGTGCTTTGTGCTCAGGTTGAGCTGGCCTGTGTACGTGTTTCCCAAGGGATCTGGGTTTCCATTAGAACTTGCCATAGCCGAGCTGAAAGAGATTTCAGATTTGAAGTGGATGGTGTGCTTTTTGCAAAACGACCTTTAAAACTAGTGTAGGAGCCTTTATGTTTCAGAACAAATCGCCATATACAAAGACAATAAAATTTTTTAACTGTATATCAATATGAGTTATATAATAACATTCACTGCTAGTAAAAAAACCCACCTGATTTTTTTTTCCTGTTTACAATAAATTATTAAAAGTGCATACACACCTCATCAATAAAATTTTCATAATATCTCATTTAAAAAAAAAAAAAAAACCTGAACTATTCAAGTTGAAATTGTGGCCACCATTGAAAGTTGCCTGAAGGGAAATGTTACTCAAAAAGTGTTAAATAATGCAGAGGCAGACGAGGGTACCGTCTCATTACAGTGTTGAAGATGGTTTGCAGAAAGGTCACTGTGAAATACACCCTGCATATGTGCTGATCGTAACAATAGTAGATTTTTGAATAAAATGATAAAATAAGAATCAAAATTTGGCAAACCTGATAAGCTGGTGATGTAAACACCAAAAAACAAAACAAAACATTAACAATAAAGTAGACAATTATGCTGTCTTTAATTACTTAAAAAAAAATGGCATACAATATTGCCTTCAAGAGGAAGCGGAGTGGCCTGTTGCAGAACTCTTACCTCAGTCCTATTGAACATCGTTGGAATGAATTAGAACACAAATCTCCACCAGCACACTCCAAAATCTAGTGGAACATCTTCCCAAAAGAGTGAAAGTCATTATAACAGCAAATGGGGACTAAATGTGGAATCAAAAAGATCATGTGAATCTTATGGTTAGGCGTCTACAAACTTTTGTTCATACAGTGTATCAGGCCTTAAAAAAATGCATTTAAACAATATTATTCTGATTTTTTATAATTTTTTTTTTTATTCCACTATTGTGTTATGTCTAGGACAGTTTATCAAATGAAAATAACTTATTCATACTATTAACTCGATAGTTTTTATCATGAGACAACGATTAAAAGGAATATAAGGCTTTTGGAGTTTTATTACTTTTAAGCATTAGAGCGAATATTACAGAAATAATATCTGTATTAGACAATGAAACACATTGCAATATGACGATTTAAGACTGAAATAAATAAAAACTGTTTGTTGTAAAAGCTATTCTGGTAATGATTTGTTGAGATCTGCATCCAAACCGTAATGGAAGCCAAATGAACAAGCACTGGCTGAATTATAGCTATTGATGGCATTGTAACTCTAGGACAGTTTATCAAATAAAAATAACTTATTCATACTATTATCTCTTTATTTTTTATCATGAGACAACGATTAAAAGGAATATAAGGCTTTTGGAGTTTTATTACTTTTAAGCATTAGAGCGAATATTACAGAAATAATATCTGTATTAGACAATGAAACACATTGCAATATGACGATTTAAGACTGAAATAAATAAAAACTGTTTGTTTTACAATGATCTAATAATAACAATTATGCATATTAAATATTTACTACTTCTATTTACTAATGTATGTTTCTTTTTATTGCATGCACTCATTATCCTTACATTTACATTTTATTGTTAAAAGAAATGCCCCGCAACAATATATTGAGTGATTTGTGTTTGTAAATAAGTTTTAAATATTTCAATTTATTATTTATCATCTGTTTCCTTCTTT
This sequence comes from Silurus asotus, assembly GCA_024362625.1. Taxonomy (NCBI): domain Eukaryota; kingdom Metazoa; phylum Chordata; class Actinopteri; order Siluriformes; family Siluridae; genus Silurus; species Silurus asotus. Next base: position 2,612,962 of record MU558159.1, on the reverse strand, counting down.
TTGCCTCATACACACTTTTGTATATATATATATTTATTTTTTTGTAAAAGCTATTCTGGTAATGATTTGTTGAGATCTGCATCCAAACCGTAATGGAAGCCAAATGAACAAGCACTGGCTGAATTATAGCTATTGATGGCATTGTAACTATTCTTAGTCTGCTGCAGCATCTGTGTGACAGTAAAATCCCTCAGACCCAGTTAAATTATGAAAACGTGTCAATGTCTTAGCATTGCCTGAAGTGCTTTTTTTTTTTTTTTACTTAATCTCTTCTCTTCTCTCTCTCTTTCTCTTTCTTTCTCTCTCTCTCTATCTCTCTCTCTCTCTCTCTCTCTCTCTCTCTCTCTCTCTCTCTCTCTCCCTTTTTCACACACAAACACACATCTTCTCTTTTTTGTCTCTTTCTTTCTCAATTTATATATTTATTTATTGGAAATGTGGGGAAAAAAATAAACCAAAACTGCACCACATGTGCACACAGATGTGTCAAATATTTATTTATTTTTGCGAGTGTTTAAGCACACATTCATTATACCATGTTTGAGCCATGTTTGATGCACAACAAGTAGGTAAGTTGGCTTGGAAATAAATAATCATTATATTTTGTTTCCTAATAGACCTTATGCTCATGAAATTCACCTTGGAAACTGGTGAAGGCTCGAGCATTGAAGTTTCTAATGAATTGATTGCTGCATGCTGACAGAACACATTAACAAAACCCTTTTTTTCTTCCTGTTTGTGAAGAAGATCACTTAACTGCACTAACTAAATGCAAATGCTCTAATTGTGAAAAACAGCAATTTTGAAAATCGTATGAAATGCGACTTGATTGGCTGTCTGTGTCATACAGGCAGTTGCATTGGACTGCTTTTACAGAACAGTTGAAACTTAATACGGTTAATCATGTATTTCAAACCAGTAGCCGGCCAAGCATTTCATTCCTAGGCTTTCAATGGTGCCCTACCTCATTCAATCCACCGCTTTATATGCCATTGCTATAGAAATCATCAGTATAATAGAAAATCGCAGTATAACAGAGCGCTGCATCCTAGACATGTATCTCATACAGCGAGAATAAATGCTATCACCAAAGGAAAAATCTAATTCAATACAAGTTAACAAGTTTCCTTTCACTGCAGCCACAGCTGTACCACCCACATTCCTCATCTCTAGCAAAAGCATACTAGTGTAATTAGTGTGATCTATGACCATTTAATCAAATTATGAAAAAAATGCCATGTTTTAAAACCTTCATGGGCCTCGAAGTGACTAAGTCTGATTCAAGCAGCATAGCATAACAAAACAAAAATGCCCATGTTACGGGTAAAATCTAATTGGGAGGAAATGCAGCAGCACACATGAGAGAAACACTATGAAATAAAGAGAATGTACTTTTGGAAATAATTAAATTAAAATACATGAACAGGAATATATTAACCAATTAATGATTCCGATCATCCCTGATGGCTTGGCACTGTTTTAAACTAAACGTCACTAGGTTTCATAGGCAATCATAGTTCCCTGAAGGAACGAGAGCTGCATCGAAAATTCTTTGGGAACGCCTCGCATTGTACACGCTCTGAATCATGTGTAAAATCTGGCCAAAAGGCACTCGTGACGTCAGTTGGCAGGTAATGTCGCGCAAACCAGGAAGCATACCAGGTTATAGAGGCCACCATACTCTGGGTGGAATGAGCCTTAACTACAAAAGAAGTGGAAAGACCAGAAGACTTATAACACAGACAAATGGCATCCACATAATAATAAGTGTCTGCTTATTAAACGTTTTCTGTGAGGAAACGTTTTCTGTGAGGGCCATAGCAGACAAACAGCTGCTCTGACTTCCTCTATGGACTTGTCCTGTGGAGGTATGTATCCAGTGCTCTCACTGCTATTACTGTTTAGGGGCTAGAAAATGAGGAATGCCTGCAAAATGACAAACTCCAGGAAAGACGGAGCTACCGTAAGAGACTGTAGGTCCCCGACCCTCTTAAGGGAGGAAATTGCCAGGAGAAAGGCAGTTTTAATTGAGAAATACCCAAGCGCCATGTCAGCCAAGGGCTGAAATAGAGCCACCAGCACAACAACCAAGTCCCACACAGGCACTTGGGTTGTGTTCCGGGCCTCAGCCTCCGGTTGCCGCATGGGAAACGTGTCACGAGGGGGTGTTTTCCCAGCAACTGCCCCGCTAGCGGACAGGTAAACCTTAAGGGTCATCCAACCGGACAGTTAACTGGATCAACTGGTGGTGCTCACACCACGTGGTGAACAAATGCAATTTAGTGGCATACAACCTCCTCGTGGAGGGAGCTTTGGAATGGAAAATGGTTGTACTACCTCAGTAGAGAGACCAGCTGCTTGGAACTGCACCTGCTCCGGGGCCACAGCCACAGCTTGCATAACTCTGAGCAGGGGTGAACAAGGGTTCCCCCTACCTTTCAGAGGAGATCCCTCCTGGGAGGAATTTTCCAAGTTGGTCTCTCAAGGAGGGACAGCAGGTCTGTAAACCAAGGTCAGCCTGAGACAAGCTCCCTCCTGGCAGATTCTCTCCAGAACTCCCGGAAGCAGCACGATAGGGAGAAAGGCATACAGATGTGGCCTCGGCCCCAATGGGGCTGGATGAGAGAGAGAACCTGATGAAACAGTGCAAAGTCTCTCGAATCACAAACAGATCCACCTGGGCTCTGTATTATCTTTGCCATATCTGCTTCACCACCTCGGGGTGTAAACTGCTTGTTTCCCCTGGGACCATAGGAGGATCTGCCGCACCAACCTGCCGGACCAACACGTGGCGACATCTCAGGTCTCGGTGAAAGTGTTCCAGTGAAAAGAACATGGCCATCATCTTCAGGCATTTTATGAGCCAAGAAAGATGTGACTTGTCCCACCAACCTTGGGCGGAGCTGGCCACTCATGACCGCTCCCCACCCCATTAGTGATGTGTCTGTCTAGCGTTACGCGACGACAAGAAGCTCCTAGAACAGGCATTGAGACAGGAAGGTAGGTTCTCTCCATACTTCTAAAGCCCGCAGGGTTTGCCGGCGAGACCTTGAAAGTACAGAAGAGATTGCCCTTTCGATTTTAGGTCTCAAATGGAGAAAGCCAAGTGGGATCACACTGGCCTCTGCTGCTGTGAGACTGAGCAACCTCTGGAACTGCCTTACAGTCAGTATGGCATTACTTCGATCCGGGCAGGAGACAATTGTGCCTACAACAAGGTCGAGTCCCACACTACGCCCAAGAAGGTGGTTCTCTGTTCTCTGGAGAAAGCACACTCTTCTTTGCATTTACTCTTAACCCTAATTTCTTTATGTGGGCAAGAATGACATCTCGATGCTGGACCACCTGAAGCTCTGATCGAGCTAATACCAAACAACCGTTGATATAATTGAGAATGCTAATGGCAATGTGGAAATAGGCATCCCTTAGATCTATCGTGACAAACCAGTCTTTTGACTTGATCTGAGACACGATCTCCTTGAGAGTAAGCATCTTGAACCTGAGCCTCTTGAGTGAGCGATTCAAAGAGTGTAGATCTGGGATCGGCTGCATTCCGCCATCCTTCTTCGGAACAATGAGGTACTGACTCTCTGACTAAGGGAGGAACCACTTTAATGGCCCCTTTCGTTAGGAGGGTGCACACTTCTTGTTCCAGGACCAGAGCCTGCTTGTGTCCCACCATGGTAGGACACAACCCATTAAACCGGGGCTGAGGGGACCCGAACTAAATTGAGTAGCCCTTTTCCAAGCTGCCAGGAAATCTTCTCTCAAGGCTGGTCTCTGACCCTTCCAGAGCTGGAGCAGTGCCCTGCAGCCGTTGGGGCCTGTAGCGATCTTTCAGGTGGAAATGTAGGGAGACACCCACGGGAGGGGAAGCAGCCCGTGGCTTGACCTGCTGCTGCGTAAGCCCTGCCTACTATGGGCGAAATGGCTCACAGCGGCTTAGTAGTCTTTTTTTTTCCAACCTACAAACTAAGGAATCTAAGTCTTGGGAGACCCCTATACACAAATATAGTAGGGTTTAAAAAGTGTGGCTACAGGGAGATGCCCAGGGTTGAAGAGATGCTACCTGGCTATCTCTCCCCAGGTCCGGAGCTTCCGCGTAACACACACCGGAAGAAAGGCCAGCCGCAGCGAGAGCTTTCCCCGGGGAATGGGAGCTCGCCCCAGTAGGGTGGTTGGAGAGGACATATCTGTCTCGATGCCTTCTTCATCTGTTTTCTCGAAGAGTGATCTCCAAGAGTGGAGCGTGCTAATAGCCATATGGCTACAGCATGGACAATCATCTCTTGAGAGAGCCAATTGAGAATGCTCCACTCCCAAACAAACAACACAAAGCTCATGTGTGTGTTTTCCACCATATTGAGAATGCTGATGGCAATGTGGAAATAGGCATCCCTTAGATCTATCGTGACAAACCAGTCTTTGTACTTTGGACTAACACACGCCGGAAGAAAGGCCAGCCGCAGCGAAAGCTTTCCCGGGGAACAGGAGCTCGGCCCAGTAGGGTGGTTGGGGAGGACATATCTGTCTCGATGCCTTCTTCATCTGTCTCCTCGAAGAGTGATCCCCAAAAGTGGAGCATGCTAATAGCCATACGGCTACAGTATGGACAATCATCTCTCTCGAGAGCCAATTGAGAATGCTCCACTCCCAAACAAACAACACAAAGCTCATGTGTGTGTGTTTTCCTTTAAAAAAACGGGGGCAAGAAGGGACACACATGCAAAAGTTTGTTTGCATTTTACCCATGCACAGATTCACACGCAAAATGCCTACCTGAACAACAGAAGCTGATGTCGCTCTTATCGCGCTCCCATTTTGTAGCTTTGTGGTTTGCGCAATGTTGCCCGCCAATGACGTCACAACTGCCTATTGGCCAGATTTTACATGTGATTTAGAGCGTAAACAGTGCGAGGCATTCCCAAAGCGTTTTTGATGCAGCTGAAGTTTCTGAAAGTGACCTTTAAATAGAACATATATAATAAAACATAAATATATATAGTAATACATAAGTTATTCATGTATTAATGACAGGGCATGAAAGTAAAATATATTCCCTGAAGAATGCATTCATCTATTTTTTATCTACTTTATCCACATTAAGCTCATGATGAATCCACAGCATATTCCAGAAACACTCAGCACTAGGATTCACAAAAAGATAAAATGCTAGTGCCCCACAGCTTACTATAAAATGTAGTTATTTAGTTATCCAAAAGGTTCCCAGTACTTGAAATTCTGTATATTTGTTAAATTTATATTTATTTCTATTTTTTATTTTTTTTTATCCCTGTCCTCTTTATCTTCTAGCAGCATGTTCATGAAGTATTATTAACATTTTTGGTGAAAAATCTTACCTGCCTTGCTACCTTTTAAGAAGTGTATTCATTGTACTTAATATAGAAGCAAGGACTCGAGCACTGAAAATGTGTGTGTGTGTGTGTGTGTGTGTGTGTGTGTGTGTGTGTGTGTGTGTGTGTGTGTGTGTGTGTGTGTGTTTAAAAGATATATTACACTGTACTTTCTGCAACAAAGACTCAAAGTGTCATCTATGTAGCTTTAATAAACAATAAATGTAATAAATGTTTTTGTGTCCAAAGTTATATATCCACTAGAACTCAAGCCATGCCCTCTAAATATATTGTTAACACTGCTATAGTATTTATAATGTACTAGTATGTAAACTTTTTATACAGTGAAACTTTCCAATGCAGTTGCTGTATATGAACTTTTACATAGGCACATCCGAAGAAAAGTGAAACCAATGAAATGCAACATTTATTAATTGAAATGCATAAAAAATACTCTGACTATAGCAGTTACAGGAAAATCCATTTTTGTTGGAAGAAACAAAACCATTGATTGGAAGAAAAAAAATATAATATCTCATCTAAATTTTCAGTTTTATAAGCTTGAATAAGGAGTCATATAAGCATAATAAACTTGAACACTCTGCTACAGTACTTCTAAAGAATTTGTTTGTCGACCTTGTTTTTTTTTTTTTGTACATTTAAAACCCAACAGCCTTCATCATGTTTTCTCATTAAGTTTAAAGAAATGTTTTATTTTATGTATTTATTTATTTTTTATTTATTTATTTATTTTTACATTTTGTTGATTGTAATGTAATGTTTGTACTTACTTTCTGCAACAAAGACTCAAAGTGTCATCTATGTAGCTTTAATAAACAATAAATGTAATAAATTTTGACCTTGCAGGTTAAAACTGTCATTCACTCATCCTTTTCTTTTTTGTTTGATGTGCATTCGCACATGTTTTTGTGTCCAAAGTTATATATCCACTAGAACTCAAGCCATGCCCTCTAAATATATTGTTAACACTGCTATAGTATTTATAATGTACTAGTATGTAAACTTTTTATACAGTGAAACTTTCCAATGCAGTTGCTGTATATGAACTTTTACATAGGCACATCTGAAGAAAAGTGAAACCAATGAAATGCAACATTTATTAATTGAATAAAAAATACTCTGACTATAGCAGTAACAGGAAAATCCATTTTTGTTGGAAGAAACAAAACCATTGATTGGAAGAAAAAAAAAAATATCTCATCTAAATTTTCAGTTTTATAAGCTTGAATAAGGAGTCATATAAGCATAATCAACTTGAACACTCTGCTACAGTACTTCTAAAGAATTTGTTTGTTGACCTTGTTTTTTTTTTTGTACATTTAAAACCCAACAGCCTTCATCATGTTTTCTCATTAAGTTTAAAGAAATGTTTTTTTTTATGTATTTATTTTTTATTTTTTAATTAATTTATTTATTTTTACATTTTGTTGATTGTAATGTAATGTTTGTACTTATAAAATGTATTTTTTTTCCCCTGATGTCTAAAATACCAACATTTGAACTAAAAATATTAGGGTGTTAAAGTTTGCAGAGTGCAGTGTATTTTTTTTTTTTCGTCTTTCATGTAAAAACATAAACGTAATGATACACAATGAGTTTTTTTCTATAATTTCTTTATAATAGTTTTTTGAAACCATTGTAAATGTGTTATAAAGGCTGAATAAAGTGTTATAAAGGTTTTAACATGCAGAGACTGTCAGGTTGCTTGCTTGTGATGCATTGTTTTTCATCTTGGAGCACACAAACACACACAAACGCACATACACACACACGTATGCACGCACGCACCCACTAGGCAGTACCCTTCAATTTTTTGTTTACTCATGCAACTTGGCCGTGATTTGCTTTTGGGCTGCTGACGACCAGCGCCTGTGTGAGTAAACCCGGACAATTCCGGCAGAACAGCAAGCACAGCTATTCTGTGTTGCATTTTGTTTCCTTCTGATGCATACAAATAGCTGTTTATTTCACCTTTCACTTATCACTCCTTTTCCTGCCAGATACTGCTGCCAGTCTGTGCTACTGACAAAGTGAAATCTACAAAGACCAAGACCCTGAGCCTGCTATTACAGCTTCCTCTCACTGTAAACACTTTCGCTATCACTACCATCGCATATACTTGTGTGAAATACTCTCGCTGCTTGCTAATCTCTGTCTATCTTTCTGTTTGCCTTTATGCACTGCATGTGTCTCCGTTTCTCGGGCGAGTTGATGGAACAAAGTTCTTAAACTAAGATATATCATACTTTAGAGAAGTGCATAGTGGTGCTTTTTTCCCCCTCTAAGTCTGCCTTAATGTCTCCGTCTATCTTTTGCTATTAATGAGACAGCTCATCCATATTCGTCCCAATTAAATCAGGGCCTTGAGAGTCTGTTTACTCTCGGCCAGTTCAAAGTGAAAACAGAATAAGCAATGGACCTGATGCAAAAAATTTAAATAAACATTCACGATACTTTGCTGTGTGTTCAATATTTAATATAGAAGAGAGTCCCTGAGGAGATGATCAGCACACATATATAAATAAATATATATACTATGTATTATCTCTTAACAGTAAAAGATTTTCTGTTCTTTTCACCTTTTCTTTTTAAATCACTTACATTTTATTTGTGTAGTGCTTATAATAATTGACATATAACCCCAATCTTATCATCCCTCCACTGGCTTCCTGTTAAGTTTCAAATAGACTTAAAACTACTACTTCTCACTTATAAAGAAATAAATGGTTTGGCTCCCATGTATCTCTCCAGTCTTTTAACACTCTACAATCCGTCACGCTCCCTGAGATCTCAAAACTCCTGGTTTCTAGTAGTTTCTAGAATAGCAAAGTCCACGAAAGGCGGTAGATAATTTTCGCATTTAGCTCCCAAACTCTGGAATAGTCTTCCTGACAGTGTTCGGGGCTCAGACACACTCAACCAGTTTCAGTGCAGAATAAAATCATATCTTTTTAGCAAAGCCTACACATAACATACGTCTCACACCATAACCTCGTACTCCAGTACATCTGATCACATGCACATTATCAACTTGTATTGTTTATATCATAAACAGCAGCTACGCTAATTCCTCTCCACTGCTTCTCTTTCTCTCCCCATCCCGAGGCCTCCTGAGGTTGGCCAGCTCCAGTCACTTCCCACCTCATGAAGATTACGGACCTTTGAAGAAGTAGATGCCGAACTCACAAACATCCCGAACCATCTAGAGACGTACCAGTGCCAATTGGATCCCGCTACATGTGTGGTTTTGACATTGGACCTCCGGGAGTGTTTAAAGGCTCTGGCATTGAGAAGCTGATGCTGGATCTGTGATGAACACAAGTGTTGAGCTCATAAAACTAGGAGCTACTAACCATAAAGACTGTATAAGACTGTAGAAAGAACATTACTTATAATCTTATACTCCAGTACTCATGTTAGTTCTCACTCTCCAGTGTTCTGTATTGTTGAAATATTTATGATCAAACTCTTGATGTCACAAAAAATGAGGATAGGTTCCCCTTTTAAGTCTGGTTCCTCTCAAGGTTTCTTCCTCATAACATCTAAGGGAGTTTTTCCTTGCCACAGTCGTGGCGACTCCCTTAAAAACTCCCTTAGATGCTGCTCATCAGGGATAAATACACACCGTTCACCTTGATTTTTGTAAATCTCTTGGAAAAGTGCTATAGAAATAAACTTGACTTGACTTGACATATTTATAAAGCAGCTTTACAGAAATCCTGGCTTTTTTCATGTCAAGTTCTGTTTTACTTAAGAAAAACTATCAATAATGGAATTTTTGTGAATTTGATTAGCAAGACTGGTACTGAATATGCGCATTGGTTTGTGTGTGGTGGAGTTTCTGAGATGAATATTACAGTCTTGCAGTGATTTTTTAACACCAGAGGTGTGCCTGAGCCAGGACACTACTTTTAGAGGTGTGAAAAAGTATACATTTTTATTAATAGATATTTGCTGTGCATGGTGAAAAAAAAAAAAAAAATAAAAAAAAAAAGCTTTATTTTTTTAAATATAGGTTTTAGGTTTCAGTTGTACATTATAGCTTTATGAAAAAAACTACAACAAAGAGTTTACTTACAAAATGTTCCTCATAGTACCCCCCTGGAGAGCTGTAACCTATGTATGTTACTGTGTAGTACAAGCTTTGAGACTTTTTGTCTTTGAGACTGTTCTCAGCAGAACAATTTCTCCTCTTCCATTCACATCACATTTCTCTTTTTGTCAAGGTGTCATATTATATGACATTTAAAATATATTGGACATTTTTGTAGAAACTTGCTGTGAGTATTGCTGCTATTTGACAATAGTGTTTTATTCATTAGTAGTTATAATAATAATATGCTGTATGTAGAAATACGTAGAGATGCCTTGAATGTTCTATGTAGAAACTTTCAACTTGTTTCCTTTTTTTTTTTTTTTTTCCTTCTTTTGGCTTCTTCCATTAGAGGTTGCCACAGCGAATCATCTGTCTCCATACCCCCCTCTCATCTACATCTGCCTCTTTCAACCGAACTACCTGCATGTCTTCACTTACCACATCCATAAACCTCCTCCTTGGTCTTCCTCTTTTACTCCTTCCTGGGGCTCCATCCTCAGCATTTTCCTACCGATATACCCCATGTTCTGCCACTGCACATGTCCAAACCATCTCAATCTCGCTTTCCTCACCTTTTCTCCAAAATGTCCTACATGCACTGTCCCTCTAATAAACTCACTTCTAAATGCAAGGTTTCAAATAGACACAAAAAACCTTAACAATTTAAAGCACCCAGTGAAGAACCGTTTGCTATGAGATTAACCCATACCTACTTCAGTTTCTAGGTTTAAAGGTTTATTTTGTTTATACAATTCTAGGATTAATGTTTATGCCATTTTAGGAAAAGAAAAATAGTGGCAAAAAGCTACTGTTTAACTGAATACACTCACAATGATTGCAAAAGTGAAGGCTCCAATGGTGTTAAAGAGAGGAAAATAGAATCACAGAGTGAGAGACAAAAAAGAGAGAAATATACAGAGATGTCTGGGCTTTCTACATCTGATAGTTATTGTTAATTAGAGAAACACCGACTTCTCACAAAAACTTATATAGTCAATAACCAAGTCATGAATGTGAAGGTGCAAATAAACTACAAAAAGCCTGCACTTTTGAAACTTTTCTGTCAGGATTGGCTGCATCAATAAATTTATAGTTCATGTAGCTGGATTGATGTTTTTTGCTTTTACAATACACAATGGCCTTGTACAAAGGTGACACGGATGTAGGCCTCGCGCATTAAAAAAGATCAAAGATTATGCTGAAGTTTTCTATTGATGCATGCACAGCTCTAGGGAAGCGGAGGCTAAATGAAACCAGGCGTAGGCAGAAAACATATTAATTAAAATCATCAGGCCATAGCTGATTAACAATACAAACAAGTCACTCTGGGTATGACTTTCAGACTATAGGAAAATGCACTGCAATAGAGACAAGCAAATGCTATTCATCTTGAAATGAATGCGCTCATTTGAATAAAGGAAGTGCTTTAATACAGAGCCATGCCATGATCCTCAATGCAATTCATTTGTTTACAGGCACATTGCATAGTACTATTAACAATTCATTGTCTTTGTATCAAATCTCTGTGTTAATTTGCAAAAATCACGCTCTAATAGTGCACAGATGATTGTGTTCACCAGGCTCTCAGGAGTGGTCAGTGTCCAAGCCAAATAAGAGGCATTTATTTTTGTGCTGGAGATGATTGGGGAGACCAGACCAGCATTTGTAGAGCTTTAGAGGCAAACTCTGTGAAAGGCTACTTAAAAGCAGTTTAATTCTGTATTTTTTGGTGAGTAATGACTTTCCAACGCTCCAAAATGGGCTTCTCAGGAACAGGTGGTAGTCATTTGTTTATTTGTCCTCAGTAAGCAATTCATCCTAATCTGGGTTGTAATACACACATTGGGTTGAAATAAATAATACACACCATACAAAATAGAATGCATTTTTGGGAATGTGCAGGACATTAAAAGCAATTTAGAATAGCCAGTGATGTTTTCTTATTAGAAAGTAGGCAAGAGTGTATTTCAAGACTAAATTAATGTTTTGTACAAATTATGGATAAACAAATGAGTAAAGAAAACCCACATATTTTAGTGCTGAACAATGATAAGATTCCAGAACAGGTATTTTGGAGTAGATTCTACAAGTCTACTCGGCTGTCCTGGAGGAATGAGCTCCAATTTTCGGTTGGAGTTTTGCTGCTAGTGGTAAAAAAGGGTTTTTGTTGTTGTTGTTGTTGTTTTTTAATGAGAGCTGGTAACAGTGAAAGCTATAAAATATGCTTTTTCATTTTCATCAACCTTTTCATGCACTGTTAATGGCACCACCCCTATCAGTAGAGAAATGTTTTGTTATAGGTTAAAAGGTAATCATTCAAAAGAACCATGTATTTATTTCCAGTCTTTTTTTTAGGGGACATTTGGGCCCAATCCAAACCAGAAAAAATGTATCCCTCAGCATAACAGAGCCACAGCTTCTTTCCCTTTAATTTGTCATCCCTGGGTAAAATGAAGGTGTAGCTGAAATATTTTGAGACACTTTTTACATTTGGACTCTTAACATAAATTCAGATGATTTGAACTGGGCATTACATCACTGGCCTGTCATTACATCTCCTGAGGCCCGGTTCGAATAATAAACCTTAACTATCAACTTTACATCGTGCCAATGCTTAATTCAATCCATATGTCAGCTCATTTATATGGGAATAAATCAGCACAGGGATCCGTATTTACTTCTTAGATGAATAGACCTTGGTGGGGAATAAAAGTTGATTAGAAAATGCTTTAAGGCCACATTCAGAAAGCCTACAGTTTCCCCCTATGATGTATATTCTTAAGCAATGACCCAGTTTAATCTTTGAATGAAAAGTAAAGAAATCTGTTATTTCAGACATATCAGACATGGGCTTTGATTGCATCAGTTAATCATTACTGATTTAATGTATAATTAATAGTTTGCTGAGAGATTTTATAACTGTGTAAACTTATGTTATGGCATTTTTTTGACATATATGAAAAGATGAGTCCTTGTTTTCACACAGGATGCATGATGGGAACATAACCCTCCAGATGACCGATCAACACAGACCAATTAATATGCAAATAAACTTGGAAAACTTTTGCACAACCTCACAGGACTGGGAGTAAACAGGCTTTGAGGTACAGATGGACATCAAACTCAGATATCTTGGACAGATGGAGGAATTTTTTTTCCTTTAGAGAAATTGACAGCATTGTCATTATTTTGGACTAGGAGTGTAATGGTGTAATATCATTGTCTGTTTTATATCTTCTGTAATATTGCAAATATCTTTATCCAGATTTTAACCTAAATGACTGGGATAGCTAGATAGATAGCTTTCATAGATAGCTTTCATAGATAGCTTTCCTTTTCAATTTTTCAATTATTAAATATATACCCTACAATCATGCCCCTAGATACAGTTAACAAAAAAAAAAAAAAACAGCGTTTTTCTAGGCATCTTTTTAATGCCCACTGCAAAGTCCTTATTTTTTGTTAGTACATCTTGCTGTGAATGCACCATGCACCAGCATCACATGCTCATGCTAATGCCACAGCCATCTGTTCACAGAAGTCTAGAGAGTAAAAGTGCTCATGCTTTGTCAAACACAGTAGCGTTGTCCAATCTGCTAGACATCATTGAGTTTGTAGGTGCAGCAAGAGAACAAAAAATGCTTTCCTAACTGTTCCCCTCATAGAACTCTGTAACACAGCATGGGAATTGGGCTTAAAAATAGATGTCAGAAGATGGCAAGTGGTAAGAATTGGCAAATGTCAAATGTTAGCGAGAAAATCCTGGAAATTTCCATCTGTATTCACATTTCAGTATTTATTTGGAAATGACCTGTGTGATTAGACGAACAAAGTGGAGAAATCAATAATGTAAGTTTTGGTGTGTGAGCACCAATTGAGAAAATGAGGGAATATTACTGCATGCAAATCTCTAAGTCTGGTTTCTCAGCCAACCATCAAATTAAATGCTAATTGCATTTATCTCCATGTGATGTAGTGCTATGCTGAAGAGAGTGGCTAAACGAGATAGGGCTTCAAATGTGTGTGTGTGTGTGTATGTGTGTGTGTGTGTGTGTGTGTGTGTGTGTGTGTGTGTATGTCTCTTTATATGATACCCAGTAATATAAAAAATTGAGCATGTGCCAGGACCATGGGCCATGCCTTCAGTGGTGGTCTTTTCCACAGTACATGGTCTGCTTTAAACGGTGCACAGATTTCCCAGCATGAGGTTGGCTACATTCCGCCACCTGTATTGCATCCATCTTCTAAAGGTCATGATGGATGAAACTGATTTATGTAGGCTAGAGCACATGCCTTTTTCATGCTGCAAAATTACACATTTTGCTATGTGACATTGCATTTGAATAACAACATCTCAAGAAAAAAATATTCATTAGTATTGATTATTTCTAATTTGTGTCTGTTTTGCAGTTGGGCTGTGTGTGTGTGTGTGTGTGTGTGTGTGTGTGTGTGTGTGTGTGTGTGTGTGTGTGTGAGTGTGTGTGTGTGTGTGAAAGAAGCCACACGACTATGGTAGAATGATAAAGAGCAGAGTAAATGTAGGTGGTCCATCATTGGGCAGTGGGAGTCGGAAGGAGCCACGGAATGACAGAAATGCAATCAGTAAGAGAAAAGAGAAGGAGAGATGAGTGCAGAGAGAGTGAGAGATGAACAAATTTATAGTATCAAAGTAGAAAGAAAGAGAGATGGGCAGTCAGAAGGGAGAAAAGGAGGGAGGTAGAGAGAGTAAAGTGTGTTGGGATTGTTATGTCAGAGCGGCGAGTGCATTCATCATTCTCTCTGCGGATTTCGAAGGGTGACTCTGAAGGAGTGACAGCGTAGAGAGTTCTGTCAGGGTTATGGATCACTCAGAGGGGCACGGAGCACCATCCTAGAATGTGAGCACAGCTCCTATTAGGTCCCAGGAGAGATGGTAATTACTGCCATGTTAAATGACTTCATAGCCTAGATTCATGAGCTCTACAGAGAACGGTGGCAATGTGTACCCTGAAATGTTTTAAATATGGTTTCTGTTTATAGACTGCTGTGTCTGCCTCACTGTCACAAGTCACCCAACAATACCACAGCCATTGGTCAGAAATCCAAAAGAGCAAAAATTACCATACTTCCTCAGTGGGAAGGATTGACGTTGTCTCACAGTTGTCAATCGCAGTGACACTTGCCAACAACTGTTCAAAAAGATACAAATGGTGTCTGTTGGGCCCTTAGGCAAGGCCCTTAATCCTCTATGCAGGGGTGCTGTATCTTGGCTGACACTGCTTAAGAAACTGGGATATATAAAGGAAGAACTTTACTGTAATGCAAATATATCACATTAACGGCAGCTTTTTCTTTTCTTTTCTTTTCTTTTCTTTTCTTTTCTTTTCATGTCATGTCATGTCATGTCTTGTCTTGCCTTGTCTTGTCTCTTTATATATTTTAAATAAAATTCCTGCTTGATTAAATATTATATCCAATAATATTTTATAATATTTTATCAAAATAGAGTTGAGTTAGAATTGAGTAATTTATTTAACGAATCAAATCGCAAATCAAATTCTTGAAGCTGGACATAAAATGCTAAAGAATCAATGGTGCTAGCGTTAGCCGCTAACCAGGAAGTGAGGCTAACTATGCTACGCTTTTTGGTAATTTCAGTACAAATATGTGCACCGTTACACCATGAGTAGTTATAGAATAACATTGCTACCGGAACAAAATTGACATCGACAAGCTGGTAAGAGAAGCAAGTGTGTGGGGGGTGATCAAAGTTTTTCATAGGGTGACATCAAAGTCATTCATCATTAAAGTTCAAGGATTAAATCCCTTCAAGTTTTGTTCAAGACTTGTTCAGATTTTTAGAGAATTTTCCGGAGATGCCATCATTGCTAACAAGAAAATCCCTGTGGGTTGTAAACAAAACTAGAACTTCTCTAAAATAATGCTAGTCTAGGTCACTGGCTTTATTGTAACTGCATTAATAATTAACAGGATAAAGAATAAACAGCAAATTCTACCTTGCACTTTTCCAGACAAAGTTCACAGTCCCATAGGTACCACTTACCCATGTTTCCTACTCATATAATAAATAAGTGTCTTTTCACGTTTACTTTCTCGTTCAGTTGAGCCCCTCTGCGAGATGAATTTTATTTGTGATTAATTTGACCAGTGCAAAAAGTCAACATTATAAATGCTGCAATTTAAAATATTTTAAGGTTCCTTCAGAAGGAAAAAAACATCATGCAACCCCAAATAACCCTTAAAGGTTGTATGTTAAATTGTGTCATTTTAGTATTGAATGTATAATCAACTTATTAATAGATTTATTCTTAGTCAAAATACTTTTTTTTAACCCTGATTTAATTAAGTTTTATAACATTTATCTTCAGAACCTGAATAAGCCATTGAAAAGAAGAGCAATTGAAGCCTATTATAATGATGAAGGCCAATTTATACAAAAGAACTATTTAACAAAAAAGTTTATCAAAAAATAAAATGCTCTGTTATAGTTGCTGGTCGTTCACATACTTACTTCAGTAGCTGATTCATACTGTTCAAGATCTTGCTAGATACAGAACCTATCAATAGAAAAATGGGAGTGAAGAACCGCTGCCCATCAAAAAGTGTCCTATTATATAAACTTGTTTAATCCCTGTATTGTCAACACAGTGTTTGTTTTCGCCAGTCCTATAAAGTGCTACAGAACTTGTTCACTTTTGCTCAGACCACAAAAAAAAATAAAAAATAAAATGGAGGACCTATCTTATTAATGGCGAAATCAGTATGGTTGCAGAAATATTGCATTAATTTTCCTGAATAAATCGAAATTCTCTGCACTTCTATCCTACATCTGGCCATCAAGCTTCAACAGTTATTTTCTTATTCTCCATTTTCTTAAGTACTTCCCTGTCTGTACAATTTAAATGCATTTTGATAACCTTCAATGCTCTGGATCATAAACTAACATCATAGTCACCATTTTAAGGTTCTATTACTATGTTGAAAATAATGAGCAATAAACTTCTCTTCTCCCAACCATCCAGAAAACTGTTCTTTCCATTCCACAGTCTATGTCAACATCTTTTATCTACTATCCCAGACTATAAAAATTCAGTCAAGATGAGTCAGAGTTCTAGTGTTGCTGTTGTACTGTCGCTGAGACAATCATCCACAGCTTATCATCAATCAGATAAAGGAGCTGGTGGTGTTGGGGGGCTCTGAGTCCAGTCACTGTTCAGACAATAAAAGGGTGGACGGAAATCCAGGTCTTTCAATGTTTACAGCAGGTTACTAGAGTCTATGGAGAGCAGCATTTTTCTGTGCTTTTGCCTGCTGGGAAGAACAGCCCTACTGCACTACAATAAGCTGATTAGGATCACCAACTCCATTATTGGACTGACTCTGAACGCTGGACATGAGAGAGAAAAGGACATTGGCAAAACCATCTTAAAAAAATCTGCCCTCTTTGGTGCAATATCCAGGAGATTCATTACAAAAAAAAACAACACTTTTTTACTCTGACAATATAGCATAATAGCATAAGCAAATGTAACTGTTGATTAACAATTAAAAAAAATAAATATATTATTCAAGAATAAATAATTAAATCAAATAACACCCACGTTTTTGGTAATGTGGCGGCTTGGAAAATATCTTTAGATGTTTATCATTTTCAGAATGAGTTGCTTTATAATTATACACAGGTGATTAGGTGATTGAATAGTCTTACAAGGGAATAATTATTTTTTATTAGTTTATAAAAATGCTAACAAGGCACCATTACAAAAAAATAATAATAATAATAAAAAGGCCAAGCTATTATAACCCTTATAATTGTTTATGAATATCGGTTTTACAGAAAGTGGTACCATGTTTTCGGTTTAATAGCAGACCATTAATATGCTGTATTTTGGCTGGATGTAGATTTAATTCATTACACATTCAGAATCAAGAGCTGCATTTCTTATCCGCACATAATGTCTGAACAAAAACCTCGTTTTGCTGATATTTATTGGATTAGACAGAAGCTCATTAGCTCATTAAGACACTATTAAAGCAGATAATTATTTCCTAAGTTCTAAACTGTTTTCTTATTAATATTACAGTCAGAATATAAATATTCTAGCTAATGCTATTGAATCTTTTTTTTGTACATTATGCAGTGTACATGAACTGACTGGTATGTTTCATCAATAGAATATTGAATACATTTAGCTCTAACACAGGGGGTCAATGATATGCTGTCTAGTACTTGGATCGCTTTGATTTACCTACTTTAAATCAGTTGGTAATTAAACTTGGCATTATATTAGAAGAGAATAACAGGGATAGGTTAGGCTTAATGTTGCTATCTGCATCACTTGATATCTGTGTCAGTCTGAAACTGGATTAATAAATACATAATCATATATGAATCACATGCCCTTCCCCAGAAATATTGGAAAACACTGAAAAGAATTATCCTATGCAGTTGTTACCTTATATGTCTATACAGTATATCTATATTTGTCTGTTCTTGATATTTTCTTACTTTACTGTTTTCTCAAACTAAAAACTGAACTGAATACCTCGTCGTTGTCCAGGCAGTTACTAAAGATGAATGAATGAAAGCTGTAAGTAACATTGGGGATCTTTCTTTGTTCCACAGGCTACATATCTGACCTCTGTTCAGACCTGGGTAACAGTAACAACCAGCCAGATCTTCAGATTTTTGGACACCTGGCCTTCCACATGCATGCAAGCCTTATGCATGCTTTTTGACAATGTTGTTCAGTCCCTGCTTGTTTTATTAATCACATCCACTCATTTTTTTTTATAGATTTTAAAACCTGGCTGTGACTGTTTGTGCTCATTCAGCTACAAGAGCATGATTATCTTCAGGCCCTGATGGCAGGTGAGCAGGTCTAAGATACAGTCAATGTTGCAGGTGTTCAGTGCAGCTGAGGTCAAGACACTGTGCGAGCTATTTGAGTTCTTTCTCTAAAACTGACAAACCATGTATTCATGGAGCTTGCTTTGTATACAGAAAAACTGTTATGCCGGAACAGACTTGGGCCATTAAGTTCCAGTCAAGGGAAATAATAATTATACAAAATGCATAAACATCCTGTACAGTTGTGTGTTTTCATTTTTTTATGGAGATATATGGGCCATCAGGAGTCCACATAATTTTAGCTATGCAGGGTGCATTTAAAAATGCATGCTGTTTCCTGTAATTATGCACATTTTCTATACTATATATTTTGTACATATCTATCACAATCTTTGTTCCACTGCTTATTAGTACACCAGTCGCAATGCATCTCTGATGATGTCTCACGCTTGGCTTTCATCGTAAATGAATATTTCACAGCCGTGCCACCTTTTCTGTGAAGCCATAAGCATGGGGCTGTCATATTTCACTCTGACTCTTAGCACCTTGTTTGCTCACATTTCACTTGTTTTCCACTGCTTTACACCAGCCTATGTGCCTATGCATACATTACCACACACTGTGGTTATAAATACTAATAACAATAACTGTTGCTGTAAAAATGAAAAACAATCATAATTTAACAATTTGACTTAGAAATTCCAATGTTGGACTGTGAAAAGCCAATGATTTGAATGAAATCGTGCCACAAATTCCAAGTGTCCAAGTACCCTGTTGTAAAACTTTTTGGGTTTTTTTATCCTCTCAAATCTCTGATTCAACCATGATGGATTTTGTTAAAAAAAAAAAATATCTCTTCTCTCCCAGCTAAAATGCTTAGGAAATCATTTTCTTTGAGAAATTTGTCATGTCTATCAATGATAAACAATGATAATGTACCGTTCGAGATAATCAAACATTCTACAGCTCCGAGTCCAGTTCAAGTCCCAATTGTGCAGTATCTTGTCTTTTTAGCACGACACAATGAAAAGAAGCATAGCACCTTTCACAGTCACTATGTGACATAACAGCCAGTTGGTGCCCACATGGTGCGATGGCAGGGTCAAGCACTTAGTGTTTCTCTCCAACTGCAATGACGGGTTTGACAATGATGCATGACAAATGTTTAAAAAAAAGATGCATGTTGGGGCTTTATATGCCCAACTGTTATGTACAGCAGGGAGATGGCTGTGACTGAAGAGACATCCTTCACTACATAGAAGTCTTTATCATATCAGACTCAGTCCCATAAAATGCAACCAAACATACAAAGCATGTTATTTCTGCCTGATTAAGCTGTTCCTTTGCTCAGCATGTTATTCTTCTCCACGTAACAGAGTTCTCCAGGAGGAGAGAGGTTCCCTGCTGCTACTTTCAGACAGCCATATCAGATTAGAACATTTGGACTCCATGGCTGATTGATTT
This sequence comes from Silurus asotus, assembly GCA_024362625.1. Lineage (NCBI taxonomy): Eukaryota > Metazoa > Chordata > Actinopteri > Siluriformes > Siluridae > Silurus > Silurus asotus. The sequence goes on along the minus strand of MU558159.1, from coordinate 2,593,176 downwards.
CCCAGCATCCTTTCGCTGTCACTGGCCTGTATAAAGCCAGACGGAAAGATTGGAAGAGTTCCCTGCCCTGAGGCTCTCGGGCCAAATTTGTGGTTTTCTGCACACAGCAATACCCTTATATGTTACAGTGCAATTCTTTTCTTTGGATTTTGATGCCTCTAGATAAATAATGTGCCCTATGATGTTGTGGCCTCTATCCAGAGTGCATTCCTGACTAGTACTCTAGTAGCATTTAAGATTTAACATGACCCTGAGGATGAACGTATGAATGAATAGACTGGAATGTAAAATCTTTCGTTTTAATTTTTTTTTTCCCCTTTAAAAAGTTGAAGTCTTGCACTTTAGAGTGTTCCTTGTTTCAGTCTTTTTCCTTATTAAAATGTAATTATTTTTTCGGTAATGATTCAGTGAAGCCTTATTTTCAGACCAGTAAGATAATAGATATAGTCACTCATCGTCACTGCTCTTTAAAAGCAAATTCATGTGAATTTACCCGCAAAGTCAGTCAAAATTTGCTTTCCACTCTCAGAAAAAGGGTACAAAACTCTACCAATCCTTGTCAATGCGGGTGTATGCCGTTTTTTGTATTATCAAATGCTTATCGTTATTAGCCTTTTTGAATTGTTGCTCGAATGAAATTGGTTTGATCCAATCCCTGATAACTCAAAAAAACAATTCAGCCTATAAATAAATGCCAAATTGCACCTAATGTATTAAGTCAGTGAAACGTTTAAGCATAAAGAGCTCTATAGCTTCAGTAACAGCCATTAATAATGGGCCTAATGTTTGAATAATATTTGAATAGGATTATATACGGATCATTTATTTTACAGTTTATGGGGCCCCTAGCTGCAAAAAGTCTGAGAGGTCCTGTTTTAAATCACTTTGCACATTACATTATAATCAATGTTTCCCAGTGAAAGATAATATTAACACTACAAAAGATGTAGCCTTGAAGGTAGCACTCCAGAATCATGAAAATGTAGAGTGTATTCAGGTATACTCTTACAATACATCACTCAAGGTTATTCCTCGAGCCACAGGACTATATATCGCATCATCCTTTGCACGTTAAATGTCCTGGTCTACTGTCACTGATAACTTGCACCAAGTCCTTGTCCCTGTCTCACTGTTCACCACATTTTCAGTCTTGTGTTTGTGGTTCTTGCTTCAAGTTCCACATGTTTCAGGTTTTGGTTGATGTTTCTTTGTTTTGTGTTTTTATTTGTTAGTGTAATAAATTACAATAAATATATATTTATTTTTTTTTGTAAAGAGGTAGAATAACAGGATGTTGGTCCCAAAAAGTTTAGGGTAAAACAATGGTTTATAAATGATCAGGATGCTGATAAAGTCCACATATTTATAATGCATATCAAATTCAAATGTAGCACTGCAATAAAATCAGAATAACACTCAAATTTCGATATGTAACAGTAATACAATGAGTGTAAAGAGGAAACACACCAAACTATTGATGTGTTAATGGCCATATGATACACTGATGGAGTTTATGTGTGTGAAATTGTGTTCAAAGACTTCTTAAAGAAAAAAAAAAAAAACTCTGGAATGTAGATTAGACTGAAAAACATCAATTAGGCTTAGTATTTAGTATGTGGTGTTTTTCCTGATTGTTTTTTATGTTTATAAATGTTTTTAGATGTTAAAAAGTATTTTTAGACATGCTGTAGGGGGTTTCTATATCCTTTGCATTCAGCTATTCTGTTATTGAATTAATCAACAATTCCAAGGCCATATATAGCCGGGAGTAACAGAGAATGCGAATACGCCATGCGCTTAATCTGAGTGACACCAAAAAATTGTTGGTTTGTGTGAAGCCGTTTATGCGGAAAAGGGCAGGACGAGCTTGCCTTTGTGTGCGTTTCATGCTACCTGGTGACACAGCATGAGCCGGGATGTGAAATGGTGTGTCTGGCTGGCTTCACGTGTCTCAGAGGCAGCACATGGTTGCCTTTAATCCTTCCTTGGTTGAACACCCAGTGCATCACTGCTCATACTGCAAAAAAAATAGTTCAGGAATGGTTTGAGGAACATGACAAAGGTGTTGACATGGCCTCCAAATTCCACAGATCTCAATCTGCTCTAGCATCCGTGGAGTTTGTTGGATAAACAAGTCTAATCCATGGAGTCCTCAGTCACAATTTTAAGGATTTAAAGAATCTGCTTGTAATGTCTTGGTGCCTGATACTTCAGGACAGCCTCAGAGGTCTTGTAGAGTCCATGCCTCAATGGATCAGAGGTTTTTCAGTGGCATACACCAGCAGGTGGTTTAGGTTGTGTTATAACAGATTGCTGCATATGATATATAATCAATAGCTCTTCATATGTGTAGATAGTGAAGATCTTAAGGAGTTCAGAAATGTATCATATGTTGAGGTGTTTGTTATTATTTGAAGGACTGCTTGGATATTGTGGAATAAAAAAACAAACTAATGCATCATAATAGCTATATCTGAAATCACTTTAAATGTGTATGGGAATATGAAATCAGAATCAAAGCTGACCAACGCGGGGTAGATTGGCACGTGAGCTGCAAACCGCATCACGTCTGTTTCCCCCCCTCTCAAAAAACGACGTCTGCGTCACTGTTGCGCGCGCGGAGCTCCCTGGCCGGTCTCGCGCCACTTTAGAGCACACGAGCGTGACTGTAACGTTGGGAGGCGGAAAGGAAAGGGAAAGAAAGACGCCGCCGTTTCCTTCTCTAGTAAAACTTCACGAGCTGAGCGCGTGCTTCTTCTCCGTTTCGGCTTTATCACAGCATCAGGACCGGAGTGACTCAGACTGGACGTCGACGCTGCGCGTGGGAATCTCTAATCTTGTCCCGGTCCTGCAAAGTGCACTGATTTAAATAAAATTGGAATTTTTATTTATTTAATTATTATTATTTTTTTTTTGCAAGCGTGTTGCTTCTTGTTCTTTTTTTGTGTGTTCCAGCCTGTCGTGCATAAGAGCATGCAGACTCTCTGATGGTGCTGATGCTTTTCTGGGATCTGTACGCTTAAAAGCTCCGGCACTTCTCTGCCTCTCTACTCTGAGTCACTGCAAAAAAAAAAACAAAAAAAAGCATCATAGGCTTTTTATGTACTGTGGGCGATTTTTTTTTTCCTTTTTTTTTTTTTTGGAATTCGTGATGCACCGTTTGAACACAGTTCCTTCACACTGAGGATTTTTTTTGGCTGAGTCGTGAAGCGAGTCTGATTTTCCGAGGTAGGTGCCAATAATTTATCGCATGCATTCGATGGTTTCGCGAAATATTTTAGATTAGCATTTTGAACTCTCTCAAACGCTTGCGATCATTTTTTTTCTCTCTTTAATGTTTCCAATTACGTCACTGCAGAAAACTTTCAGCTTTGAAATAGTAACTTAAAACGAGGAATATGTGCACATGTGTGTGTGTGTGTGTGTGTGTGTGTGTGTGTGTGTGTGTGTGTGTTTGTGTGTTGGTATATTTTTATTTTTGGTTATTCTTAGTGAAGAGAAAGTGGCCTTTTTGCACACTGTAACCCTGACTGGACATGTGGCTGAATGCTCAAATGTCAGACTGATTTATTTATTATGCTTTCTTGCTGTCGTCCTTTCCTTTTTTGAGAACAGGAATGAACCACGCAATGTGTGTAGGCTGTGTGTGTGTGTGTGTGTGTGTGTGTGTGTGTGTTTGAGTGAGAGAAATAGAGAGAAAGAGAGAGAGCTGCAACGGTCCCCATCAGCAGAAACTGTGCAGCTGTCCATGGTGCTGATTTAATTGCTCTTTATCAACTCGTCAAGAAATCAGCAGCCTTGGAAATTATTTTAGCGCATAGGCATTTTATAGCAATCTCTCCTGCCAACGTTCATCTTGGAGATCCACATTCCAATCGAGTTCAGCTTTAAGCCATACCTCATAAATGCTAAAACATATACTGTAGACACCTGAAGAATAAGGAGCAATTCAGTCTAGTCCTCATTCGGTCACTGTCATCATCAATCAGAAGTAATATGAAGAGTGCATGTCTGGTGAAAAAGTTGTGAAACATATCAGCATTAGTGTATAATGACCCACATTTAAGTTCTCTTTCACACAACTCTAATTTATATGAAACTATATTTGATTGCTTCTCGCTAGGCCCAAATACTAACAATGTGGGTTTCCAATGAAACCCTGAAGAGAATTAGAAATGTGCTGCTTGCACAAAGGATGCACGAGACAATGCGTTTTGGTGACTGTTTCGATCCCTTTTTTGGGCACCAACCTCTTGAACTTTTTCCTGTAGATGGCAGTGTACTTCTAATGTTTACGTCCAATTTCATTACTCCTTGTGATAAGTTGCTGCCGGGTCCCTTGTAAGTGCAGCATCATTGCAAAGTAATATGGTATTACTCATTTTGGCACAGTGACGTCTGCAATCATGTAATTGTTCATTCTGACAGCAAATAAAGCATGGAGCATTTTGGGCATAATCATGATTGAATTAATGAAGGTGACTTTTGATTTAATTTTATTAATTATTTATTTATTGGAAGAAAAGATACTTCTGCAAGTAACTCACGCCAGTGTATTTTTTTTCAAGGATTAATGTTTTGTCTAAATAAAATGTAAAATAGATGATTAGGAGTTGATCATCTTTCTTGCATTTTTAATTCTACCTTATGTGTCCCTTTGGACAGGATCCAGGAAGCAAGATATTGCATCTGCTTTAGACCCCCTCCCCCCAACTCTCACCCATATGTTGCTTTTTTTCCCAACATCACTGATAACAGAGTGAACTGACAGAATAAATTTATTGTTCTGAGGCTTTGCTAATGTAACCATTAACATGACCTTTTTTGCTCCTATCATTTAAAGTTTATTCAGAGTAATATGGTCCGTCATATGAATTACTCCCCAGTGAACACTTGTGGTAGCTGAATATATTTTACCACAAGACACAGGGTCAAATGTGCTGACCACAAATGTGTTACATCTGTCTAAGGTTTCTAACAGTTTTCTCAAAATGTCAAGCAAAATGTAATGTATATGTGCAGTAGACCAGAAGCTAGTGTTGGTCTGTTGCTGATTAAATTATGCGAAATAATCTACATGCAAATTATACGATATATATATTTAGAGTATAGTGGTTCATAGATCTTGTTAAAAAGTTTATAATTAAAAATCAGTGAACAGATCGTAATCGCATTATATGATAATCCACAGGGTACATACAGTACTGCATATACACACCGACCAGGTATATCTTTATGGCCACCTAACAGGCATAACATTATTACCACCTGCCTAAAATTGTGTTGGTCCCCTTTTGCTGCCAAAAAAGTCCTGACCCATTGAGCATTAACAGCAATAAGTTATTTAGCAACTTTAACTACAGTATCTTGTCTACTGGATCAGACCACATGGGCCAGCCTTCACTTCCCACATGCACCAATGAGTCTTGGCTGCCCTGTTGCTGTATATATATATATTTATTTATTTATTTATTTATTTATTTTTTTATTATTTTTACTAAATGTACCTTAAATAAATAATAATAAGTTTTTAATGGGCATGGACAAATATGTATGCTTTATGCAAATGTATCAATGAAACCATACTCAACATATAGCATATAAACAAAATATTCTTATAAATGTTTTGTTTAAATGTTTTACATTATCATCAGAACACCAAATGAAACTTTTACTATGTTTCCACACGGATGCTTTTAATTGCTGGATGTGTGAATCATGGCGTTTTTTGGTCTGGAAAATAGGGATATAAGTCTTTGATCGCTGTGGTAATGCTTTAATTAAGAATGTAAACTGCCAAAAAAGAAGAAAAAGAGGAAAAATATTAATGGCGTTTTTTTTTGTGCTTGATGTGAGACTTGGAAAATTGTTTCCTAAAAGTGATGGTTTCTGCCATTCTTCATGGCAAATCGTCTTAAGCTGGGTCAGGTTGAATGGGGGGCATCAGTGGACAGCCACTTTCATGTCTCTCCAGAGATATTCAATAAGGTTCAAGTTAGGGCTCTATCTGGGCCACTCTAGAACATTTACAGACCTGTAAATCTACCACCATGCTTCACTGTTGACATGGTATTTGGGAGGTGATGAGTGGTGCCTGGTTTCTTCCAGACAGAACCTTTAGAATTGGGGCCGAACAGTGCATCTAACCAAAGAATCATGTTCTACACAGAGTCCTTCAGGTGCTTTTTGCAATCTCCAAGTGGGATATTATGCATTTTGCACTGAGGCTTCTGTCTAGCCATTCCAGTCCAGATCAGTGGAGGGCTGCAGTGATGGTCCTTCTGGAACTTTGTACATCTTCACAAAGGATCTCTTAGTCAGAGTGACCATCAGGTTCTTGGTCACCTCTGTTATTAAAGTCCTTCGATGTCGATAGGTGGCTAGCACATGGAAGAGTCCTGGTTGTGGCAATCTTCTTCCATTTGAGAATTATGGAGGCCACTGTGCTCTTGGGGATCTTCACTGCAGCAGCTGAGTTTTTTTGTGGCCTTCCCCAGATCTGTTCATTGCAGCAGTCCTGCCTCTAAGCTCTGCAGACAGTTCCTTTGACCTCATGGCTTCTTTTTTGCTCTGATCTGTCAATATATGAACGTGAACGATTGCAGTATCAGGCTGCAACATAACACATAAAAGTGAAAATAATGAAGGGGCTCTGAATACTTTCAAAAAGGTTATATATATATATTTTTTTTTAAATAGAAAAACGAAAAACTTTTGTTCTGTTAAAGGTTACCGGTAGTTGCGGATACCATGTTGGATGCACATCAAGCAAATATAGGATGTATATCATTTATATAATTTATAGTTTGCCTATGAAAAAAACTTAAGCTGCCCGACATTCCTTTCATTAATGAAGAGGACGCATACTCACATCTACAAGTGGCGATGTGTTAGCAACTTGCCTTGGGTGTGGAGTGCTAATATAAACGGTGCGTTGTTTTTCTCTTGAAAGGGTCACTGCATCACACTGCCACTTAACAGCAATCATGGTCTTAGCCCACTGCACAATAAGTTAATTAAAACACAGCTGTCTCTAATGTAGACGTGCTCACTCGCTTGATTAATGAAGTGTCTTTCATTTTGATGGAGCGTCTCGGCTGTACGGAGACAGGCCTTGTATAAGAGACATGCTGAAGGCTGTTTCGTGTTGCATTGGATCACAGCAAGACCTCTTTTCACTGCCCCGATTCTCTGGCTGACTAACACAGGACCCCATGCCGCTCAATTATCATGGCTGTGCTCAGTCACCAGTGCGATTAATAACGCCTCATAATGCCCCCACTCGTTGTCGCTCACCCACCTTGCACATGGTTAGGACCTCATTTCAGTGCTCGCTGTGGTTAACACTATCCAAAACGGAAACAAACAACAGGGGCTGATGACGATCATTAGCCCTCATTAGAATGCAGCATGATGTTCTCTGTTTTGGTGCTGTCGCACAGGAGCGGGAATTATGCACTTCCCGGCCTGATAAAATGAGCTCAGTGCTCTTGAGCAGTGTCATATGCTGACATTGCTGCTGACTTTTAATGCCTGATAGAGCTTTAGTCGAGCTTAGCAAGAGGTCCAATCCCTAGAGTATCGTGAGTAGGCTATTATTTGGACCTGTTCTGTGACATTTTAATAAATGTTAAGGGTATTTGTTTTCTTTATATTGAAAAATATATCCTTTTTTTTTGCAGGAAAAGTTTGACTTTCCATCAGAATAAAGATCTGGAAACCTTGATGTACTTATCTGTCAGCTGTCAAGTGCATCATGCTCAACATTTTTATTTCTTTTTAAAGTTTTCATTCAATAAACCCACACAAAATAAGTTATTCTATTTCACAGGCTAACATGTCTACATGTCTAATGTTCCAGCGAGTCAGATGTTAGGTGGCACTTTGTTTGCAGATCAATGTCTTCCTGCTCAGAATGGACAGCTATGTAATTTCCCCAAATTGATTCCTTGTCTCTCAAAGTGTGGTATGTGGAACTGTAGAGCTATGTGAAGCATAGCCAGGGGGTCTGTAATGCTTTAAATTTAGCCACAGCTGTGGGAATCACAACCCATTATTATCAAAGTTAGTATTTTTGTTTCAAGTTTTATAGCTATTAGTCCACTTGACTGCTCCCTTGAAGTGAATGAGGTTTAATCCAAACTTCAATAAATCAGAAACAAGTCAGCCTATAAATAATGTCAGCTTCAACTTAACGTGTTCTGCCGATGGAACGTTACGGAAGAAAAAAACTCTTTGGCACTAAAAAAAAAAACAGAATATGTTTAAGGGTATTTCTCTTATTTGTGTACATTTGTTAGATATATATATTTGGGCCATGGATTCTTTTTTATCTCTGGTATTTTGTGAAATCTTTAAAAAGAAAGAGATAAAGTCTCTGTGTAGTGAGTAAATGTCAGAATAATGCTATTATTGTTCCGTGTAGGTGTTGAAAGTAGCTGACGGTGCATAGCATTCGTTGTATTTGTATACGGTTTTGTATTTTCTCACATTAACTGGTAGGTCTAACGTTGAGTCTAGATGCTTAATAAAATAGCAGATCTGGCAGGAAATAATTTACTGGATAACTCTGCAATAGATGTTATGTAACTGTGCCATCTAAATAGTTATCATGGTTATGAATTGTAAGATTAAGTGTAACTATTGTTCTTACGCACTTAAGTATTATAATAATAAAGCTGAATTCAAGAATGATTTTTGGTTTACTGGATATTATCGCAAACCTACAGAGCACTAAGTAAAGCTTTAATGACATGCTTTGGGGTGTTTGGATTAGAAACTTAGCTTAAAGAGCTGCTACAGTATTTCGGATGAGAAAGAAAAATGTACAAATCCTCTAGGTCTTATAAGCTGTACAATAGCAAAGGTATAGCAGTATATCATAGAGGACAAAAATAAAATTCATGGAATTCGAATTTGTCATGTGCACTCGACATAGTTAGATTCACAGCTGGGTAGCATATATGCTTACAGTATTGTGAGTCAGGTTCCCCAGTGGCATCACACATTGTGGATGCTTGTGGTATTTGTGTCATTTCCTTCTAAGGTCAAGCATGTAAATTTGTGTTCTTCCTTGTCTCCGATCCCCATGGCAAATGTTAAGGAGAAAATAATTTGTATGAAATGTTTTTCTTTGCTTGGTTGAACTGCTACTAAAGCAGTGGCTATGCAAGAGGAATATTTTCAAGACCACCACATTCTGGTGAATCACCAAAATAAACAAACAAAAACGCGAATCAAATTGCACATTAAGGCAGTATCGCAAATCTTGCCGAGCATCTTTGGGGTCTGGAAAGGGGCAAACAACACAAAATAGGCGGG
>MU558159.1:2571276-2583809 GCA_024362625.1 Silurus asotus | reverse complement strand
ATATATATATTCTATTCATATGTGCTGGATGTGCTTCCCTCTAGATCATTGTCCCTAACTCTCGGGCCACAGGCTGGCACTGGTCAGTGGGTCGAATAGTACCCCCCCGCACAGAAAAGGAAATAACAGAACTTAAATTATTTTCATTTTATTTATTATCTAATTCTGACCGATGTTTTATTTAGAAAAATTACCGGATTCTTTCCGCCACATCTGTCTATGACTCACTCTTGATGCATTTCATGATGTCTCGGTCACATGTCTTACCTCCATCGCTACCTTCTTAAAGGGGCTGCTCCGGCCACTAACACATAATACATTACCGCTTAACTGAAACCCCCAAGCCAGCAAAAATGAACCAAAAACTAAGTTTTTATGCCGGTCGTATCATTTTATTTCGGTGAAAATATTGTCTGAAATTTAACCGGTCTGTGGCGCAAAAAAGTTTGGGGACCACTGATCTAGACCAGACTATATCTTGTGTATTGAAAGATCAGCAATACATCCTGATAAAATGTGTGTACAAAGAAAGTTTGTTCAAGGATAATAAAGTGTTGCTGACTGTCAGCTTTCTATCATGACTGACTGCCACAGAACTGATGGGTGACTCTGTAAGTTCATGTAAATATAAGTATAATATCAGTTTATTTTAACATTCAGGACTACCCAATGGGCAACATACAATACTCTACCAGGAAATGACCCAAACCCAAGACCCAAAGTGGCCCAGTCTCTATAGGACTGACTGGCACCAGTTGCCTTTAAACTGTAATTATTATATATTAAAAAAAATACAATTTACTTAACTTTTTAAGTCCCATAAAACAAAGTGAGCACAAAAAATGTATAAGAGGGAGCAGAACTGTGGTAAAAACAGATAATCTAATGCTGAAATAATTAAAGATGACAAGTGTAAGCTTAGCCATAAGTAAGAGATAATACACCACAGACCATGTTGGGTGGGTGGGGGTGTGGGTGATGGTTATGTGGCGGGAGGTGTATAACAGCATAAAATCACATTCTGGAAACTGTTTTTCCAAATATAAGACAGCAATTTGCAAATGATTACAGTGTTTAATGTATTCAGTGGATGACACTTGGGTATTTTAAGGGTTTACATAGTTAATTTAATGGTGCAGAACATTTGAGAGAGTTTGGTCCTGTTCGCACCAGCTTCAACAAACAGTCTTTCCTTCTCCTGTCTCGCATTCAGACACACACATTTTCACACATGAGCACAGCATGACATCTTACTCAGAAAACACACAAAGAAATGATGAATAGATACTTTAAGGATGCCCTGCCCCACCAAAATCTATAGCCTCTCTCCTGTTGAAAGTAAAGGCATAACCACTTATCTTAACCTTCCTTTCTTTTCATAGGACTTTTATTTGACCCATTGGATTGTTTTGTATTTGCTAGAATGAATAGATTTTTTACTAAACTGTGCAAAGAACTCTATTTCCAAAACAATGCTGGCTGGTTAATATCACCATGCTTTCTGTAAGCAACTCTGTGGACTTAGTAATCAACAACTTCATAAAGCCCAGTGCTGAAATGATTGTCAGACACTCGAGTAAAGTGGTTGAGAATCATTACTAAGAAAAAAAAGACATGCCTGTCATATTGATTTGCACCACCCGTGCTGACATCATACATTTGTCTTGAAACTGACATGTTTTGAATGAGGGTTTTTTTTTTTGTTTGTTTTTTTTCCCCCCTGAAATTCTGGAAAATTTTCTCATATCACTATTTGCTGACTCTAGACAGCTTGGATGCAAATAATGCTGTCAACTCTAATTTTGCATTTGGCTGGAGGCAGATCAGAGAAAAAGAACAAAAGAAAAAGGGAAATGGAGCTCAAGTCAACTCATGGAACTGCTGATTATTTACTATGCAGAATTGTAGCCAATATTTCTGTCCTATTATGAGGCAATTTTTTTTTAAAAGAATGGGCGTAAGATTTGCCGTTATGAAGTTGCACGGTAATGAAAATGTTGGATTGATTAAGTAATTTTTGAAAGATGTGGTCATCAATTTAATTGCTGAAACGAGTCCGTTGTGCACGCATTTTTAAATTCATTCATTTCAATCCTTTTTTTTTGTGACTAATTGCTTTAAAGAATGTCATGTCGTTTTCAAACCACATATGAACAATAAAAGCCCATAATGCTTCTCGCATGCAGCTAACAGGTCCTACCTCAATATATAAATACATGCCTACGTGTGACTTTCCTGCCAGTGAAAACATGAGTGCACTTGTATATGTAACCAATGCTGAATGTTGTTCAAGCCAGATTGCATTGATTTGTGTGTGTGGAGCGACATAGCAGCATGATTTCTCATATTAGACAATGAGAAACGTGACCTTTCTGCCTTGAATCTGTACGTTCCATTCTGGCTGACTGGCTTTTAAAGGCATCCTCGGCCACTCCAGTAGATTAAAGGCATGGCCAGAGGAGTAATATGCCACCATGTGCTTGTCCGTGGGTCGTAGATCTTTTCATGGGTCTATCGCCAAGGTTACTCATATTGACATACCATGTCCCCGCTGGTGATGCACCACTGCAGACTTCCCGTCCAATGTGCTCTGTCTTCTGAATGCATCAGGAACTTTTCTACTGACAAATGCCTGCAGAATGCACCATATTTATGCAAGTTTATTTGTTAAGTCAAAGCTCATAATTAGTAACTGAGTTAATGTGATTTTAAGTAATTTTAAGAGTTATACACTGAGTTTTTTTTATTTTTTTATCCTTACTAGATTAAAAGTATATGTATAGATGCAACAGAGACTTGCTGAAGGTAACTAAAGTTGTGGGGTGGCCTAATTTGTGCTTTTATAGTTTTTAAATTATAGAAAATGATCTAATTTTTTCACCCTCATTTATTCACCTGCCAATTTCCACCCATCGTCCCAGCTTTCCCCTATCACTACCAGTCTGGGGGAGAGATGGCTAATACATTCCCATGACACACATGTAGCCAGCACCACATTTTTCACTTTGCTTATGCAGCATCACAGGGCAGCTGATATCATTGAAGGAAAGTGCTATCTTCCCTCTTCAGCATACATGAGCTCACGGATTCCTGTGATTGCCTCCTGTCAGTCTTATTGACAGGAGAGAGAGTATTGCCATCACACCACCCCAGAAAGCACAGTCTCTTTCTGCTCTCTTGGATGGCTGCAGCACATCAGGATTCAAACTGCAGCTGGCTTTAAACCAGTATTCCCTGGCTTATAAAATACCGTCTTGTCGTCTCTCTTTGTTACTTAATGGAACCAAATGGAACCTTTTACAGGTATTAAATGGGTAATAAATACTACACCATGCACCTTAGCTACTTATCCTTTTGTAATAAGTGACCACTAATAAGCTTACTCTTAGGGCTCAGAGCAATCTAGTTAAGGAATAAGCATAGAACGGGAAATGTAATTATTCTAATTGTTTACTCGCCTTCATCCTGTACTAAGCAAAAACCCAAGGCTGCACACATTAATCTGTTGCCTGTATTCCATCCTCTCTTTTCCTCTCCCTTTTGTTTTGTAAGCTGGGCCAGGCTCCAGTTTACAGATGTTGCTCAGGGGGTTTTGCACTTCTCTATTTTCTCTGCTCAACAAAACCCTTTTTAGGGACTTTACCCTAGACAGATTTTGTTTATTCTACTGATGTCCTTCTTGGAAGCAGACCGTTTTAAATGGGTGATATGTGTCTTTTAATGGCTTGCGGAAAATTCAACCAATGCTGAAGGGATTAGCAAGTCTTAATTTCCTAATGCAAAAAAAAAAAAAACTACAGCTAGTATTGCTGGATCAGGTTCTAGCTGAAATTGTAATCACAAAAAAACCCCAGAGGGCTCAGGGCAACCATATTTGTAAAGGCTACAGTTATTGTACTTGAAGTCTGACTTCAAGTGCTGACTTGAAAAATTACAAAAATAATCAAAAAAACGAATATATTTGTATTGTATATAAAAGCATATAAGCACAAGTCCAGATATTCAGATATTTCCTAGTGTATTAGCAATTTTTTTAACCTTACAGATATGCAACATTCGAAATGAAGAATATAAGTGTACTATAAATATATAGCTGCTGATTACACATTTTGTTGTGTGTGGTTTGTTCTACTGATTTTGTAAAGTGCACCAACATAACACAACTAGCAATTAATATCCAATTCTTTGCTCTGAACCCTAAATCAACCATAAACCTTTTTGTCCAAGCTTAATTAAGGGGTTGGAATACATGCAACGTGCCATTAAATAAAAACATAAAGAGTGGGGCCAGAGGGTGCGATAGTTAATTACAAGCCATACATAGGAAAATATTTCTCCTGGATTTTTTTTTACTGTTCTACCCTAAAAACAGCCTGACTTAATTTGCTCTGCCTTGTTTTATGAACAAAATTGTTCCTTTCTTTAGTGAACCGATAAAAAAAAATTGTGTGATTATGTGTGTCCATCTTTTATGGTCAGTTATTACTTGTGCTGTGTTATTCATTAATTTCCTGTTTCCCAAGCAGTGGTAAAAGCGTCAAAAGCTTGGCGGTTATTTAAGAGGAAACGTTTATTTTTTTCAGCTCTCCTCATTTTTTTTTCTTACTACACAGCCAAACAACCTAGAAATGTTTGACTTTATGACCTATTCATAACTGTTAGTATGCAGCAGTGCACTGATGGGATATTAGAACCAGTAAGCCCATAGATTTAGATAAGAACATTATTTACAAAGCCTTTTTTTTTCTCTTTTAAATGTCAAGAGTGGAAAAAAACTCTTAAAAATGGTTAAAGGAACCCTTGAGAATGCTGGAAGTAGCTCGACCAGACGGCTGCGAGCTTGCTTTATGGATGCATTAGTATTCGGGGCATGTGGTGAGAGCTCATGCTTGCAGGGATATCGTCCTGCACGCTCTGTCTACTGCTGCCCCATAGTTTACTTGTCCTTATGAAAATTACCCTGGAGCTAGGCCAAATGCACTGAGAACATGACCGTGCAGTGCCAGGCCTTGATCCAAGCCTACAGGAGCACTGCTTCAATTTGCTGACAAGACTTCTTAGGCAGTAGGCCCTGTCGACTATTTGATTAGAAAACACAATGATGGCTTGTCAAACAGGTAGCCCATTCTTGTCAGATCTGACAATAGTAGTGGCGTTTCACCTGAGCCAGCAACTAACTCCAGTAGGTGCATTAATCTATATATGACTTGCTTCTACTCCTTTTTTCTGCATTAGTTCTTCAATGGATTTCTTTCTTCTTTTTTTGCTTTTCGTTTTTTTCTTTCTTTCTTTTTCTTTCTTTCTTTTTTTTTTCATTGCTTGGCCAATGAATTGTCTGCTGCAGGAAAGGCTGTTTACATTCCCTCCATTTTGTTTTTTCTCCCCCAAACACTACAAAGGTATTTTCACAGACATCAGCACTCTGGTGCTTTGGTATCGATGAACTTTGCTTGTTTCCTCTCTTACATTTTGTAATGTAATATTTATTAACCACAATCAGATATCAAATTCTCCAATCAGAGTGGTACATCAAATCATGCAAATACAGGTCAAGAGCTTTAATTATGTTTTACATTTACAACAATGAAAAATGTGACCTTAATGACTTGGCATGGTTGTTGATAAATCTGGCTGATTTGTGTATTTTAGAAACTGCTGACCCTCTTGGATTTGTACTCACAGTCTCTAGAATTTGTTGAGAATGTATTAAATAAACATCCAAATAGCAGCAGTTTCCTTCTATTATGGACTGGTAGATCTTCTACATTGCTCCTAGTGTTTGTGGGATTGGCTCTGTTTCTGATCATTTGTCTGACTAAAATAAAGTGAATACTGAAGATGTGAATGTGTGATGAAAGTATGCTTTTTAATTTATTTAAAAGCACTTTGGTGAAAGGCGGAAAAGCATTGGAGTTACCGGAAAGGCAAATCAAGGCACTATTAGAATGTTAGGCTGAACTCTGGGAATTTAGATAATTTTCTAGAATCAGCCCCGAATTAAAGATTTAAATGTATGGCACTTGTCAGATAAAGTTTAAAAGCATGTGCTTGGTCTTGGCCACAATAATCAGATCAAATAATAATTTCACTGAATTTTTAATGTAGAATTTCACTTTTTTAATGATTAAGTCTCTAAGAAGCTTTAAAGTCTTCACTGACTAAACCTCCCAGTGAGAAAGTAAAGAGAGAAATAGCTGGATAGAGTAGGACAAAAAAATCTTGGAATGAACCAGTTCTCAGCAGGTGGAAGCCCATTATCCTCTGGCCAGCATTGGGAAACATAATATACATTCCAGCAGCCAAGTTGTCACAGCCTACATTGTTTTATTAGAGAACCAATTATGACTTGGAAATGGGGTGATAAACAGCTCAGCAGTCAGTAACGCAATTAATGTAAATTGCAGTCTTGTTTTTATACCGTGTTTTTATGAACATGTACATTTTTGGTCGAATATCAGCATTTTCAACAACCATATTATTGAGAAGAAATTTAAGATTCCTTTTCAAGTTTTAAGGCAACCCTGAAGCTGTCATTTCCATCCATCATAACCTTAAAAAAAGAAGTCACATTTGGGCAGTATGGCAATATATAAACTTTATCCTCATGTATAAAGCTTAAAGTATAAAGTTGCACGTACCACAATATCACACAACTTGTAGACCATATGTCATACGCATAAATCTGGGTTTACTTAAAAAACAAAACCTGCTGAAAAATGTACTTGTTCTTCCTTAATTTACATCCATCTGGTTGAAAGTGCTTTGTCTCACAGGGGAGACATGCAAATATTTCATTACCGACATCACAATGAGAAACTACCTTTGTTGTAATAAGACTTCTCATAAAAGAACTAATTGCTTTGAGATCTGATGATGATCTGACATTTTTTTAACTAAAAGCTTTGAAAGATTGTTTTTTCCTTCTATTTTCTTTACAGAGTTTGGTCAGTTAATTTCTTGGTCTATACCTACGTTTTTTTCCAGACTATAAGCCGCTACTTTTTTCCTACACTTTGAACCTACGGCTTAAACAATGAAGCGGCTAATTTATGGATTTTTCCTGGGTTTTTCCCGGTTTCACAAACTTCAAGCCAAAACACTAAACCCCATAACATTAGACCAATGAAATTGCCGAAAGGGTTCAGGTGAACCAATGAAACTCTTTATATTAAATCAGATGCGCTCCCACTGAATCGGGCCGGACCACATCATAAATATGGAGGTTCCTCTGACGTTTGACCTGCCGCTCACTTGGACTGTCTACAGGAAAAGAGAATCATTCGTCTTGCTCAAAACAACCGAGCATGAAAAACACACTTCCTGTGTTCTGAGCTGCACGGCATCGGGAGAAAAGCTTCACCGATGGTGATTTTTAAACACACAACAAAACATGCCAAAAGATAAACTCCTGAGAGGAATTGTTGTGAAAGGAAGGAGGAAAACAGTGAACAATGACTTTCTTGGTAGGCTACTGTTTAGTTCTCTATCATAGGTATACGAAAGTAAATGCTAGCAAATACTTCATCAGTGAGCTGTAAAGCCAATGTATGTTTTTCTACTGCTGCTCATGCAACATCACAGGATGGTTTAATACACTTGATGGAAATTGCTGTTTGCCCTCTTCCTCATCCATGAGCTCACAGATACTGAGGTTTGTTTGGATTCTGACTCCGACTGCCAGAACAGACAGAGAGAGAGCAATGTGTTATCTCATGCAGAGAGCACAGCCAATTTTGCTCTCTTGGACTCCTCACTATGGAAGGCTGTGGCTTGGATTTGAACTCGCAATCTCCTGACAATAGGGTGAAAGCCTTTTTTGCTTTATTATGTTTCCATTTCTACTCAGTATGACAAATTGAGCAAAGGAACAGATGGGCTCCAGTAAATGTATCCACACACCATACATTTAATATGGTTAACGTGATAAAAATGGGCAATAAATACAGCAAGGTGTATTTAATAAACAGGCTAATAATTATACATAATCCTAAATTCCATTTATTTAAATTTTTCCATCTTTTAATGATTTCTTTCCTAATGTTATTACCCAAATGAACAGAAATCCACTTTTAATTAATGACTTAAACTGTTTTATTTCTTTACACACACTTTTTTTTTATGAAAGGTGATGTATGCCTCTGTATGCTTGCTATGCAGCTCATTTGTTCTGTACTCACTTCATGCCTTAGGTCCCTATACACTGCATTCACGAAGCAAGTGTATCCTGTGAAAGCTACTTTTATGTCGCAGACAATGCTGTTTTTGAAATAAAAGGAAGTCTGCACTATTGATATCTAACTCTACTCCAGGCAGCGTTCTCTCAGCCATAGAAACAGCCAAGAAAATGCGACTTATTATTGGTTGGTCGAAGAGCAAATTGTGAGGTATTTTTCCTAAAAAAAAAAAAATACAATGGATTCTCTCATGTCATTCGTAAACAGAAAGCTTTCTTCAGTAGAATCTACGCATGAGGCACTACAGAAAGCATTTTAGAGCAAATAATATGTGCTTTCCTAGAATGTTTTTAGTTGGATTTCCGAATGTATCAGTGTCTTTGTGCTGGCTGTCTGTCTAAATCTTTTAGCAGTATTTTTGGAGCAGATATGGCACCTTTTAAGTACTCACTCACAGTGGCAAAGAATTTAACCCTCCATCAGTTAAGTTCCTGCTATTTTCTTTCAGGACTACTAATGTTTGTTTGCTCTCCTCATGTCCACCTAGACCGGTGCTGCTGCTGCCCTAAGGGTATGCAATGATTCACTTTCAGTTTTCTGCTGTGGCCAGACTCTCGAGGTCTATGTCTATGGCCAGTTGAATACTAATATCCGTAGCTTTCATACAGTGCTCTATACAGTTGGAAACCATTTCAGCTTCAGTCTCATACCACACGGAAAAAATTGCCACAATTTCTTTTGCCTTGGATAAATAAATGAACACAGGCTTTTGTCGTGCAGTACACTTTTTGTGCCAATTTAAAAGGGCATGCATCTTGCAAGAGTGACTCACTGTAGTGTCACCACTAAACTTTTTTTTAAGCGGAACTTTATTTAAACATAAGACTATTTTTCCAAGCCGTAGTCAACCAAATGGTTCTTTAGTTAAAGTACAGTAATCCCAAGCTTTACCATGGTTCGAATCTCGCACCCCCTGTTTATCGCTAAATTGCATTTGCCACATAATTAATTTGTTTCCCTGATTTTTTCCCCCTGAAATAACAGCAAAGTCCACTTAAGGTAGAAGAGCATTCTCACATTTAGCTCTTTTAGACGTTGGAATAGTCTTCCTGACAGTGTTCGGAGTTCAGACACACTCTCCTATTTTAAGTGCAGATTAAGGACTTATCTTTTTAGCGAGTCCTACACATAACACAAATCACACACCATAACCTTGTGCTCCAGTACATCTGATCACATGCACATCATCAACTTGTGCTTGTTAATATCATGAACAGCAGCTACGCTAATTCCTCTCCACTGCTTCTCTTTCTCTACCCATCCTGAGGCATTCTGAGGTTACTCCAGCCCCAGTCACGTCCCACATCATGAAGATTGTGGACCTTTAAAGAAGTAGATGCCGACCCCGCAAACATCCCGAACCATCTAGAGACGTACCAGTGCCAATTGGATTCCACTTAATGTGGAGTTTGGACATTGGATCTCTTTGAGTGTTTAAAGGCTCTGGCATGGAGAAGCTGGTGTTGGATCTGTGATGATCACTCTCCAGTGTTCTATATTGTTTAAAGACTATAATCACACTTGATGTCACCCAAATGAGGATGGGTTCCCCTTTTGAGTCTGGTTCCTC
Source organism: Silurus asotus (assembly GCA_024362625.1). Taxonomy (NCBI): domain Eukaryota; kingdom Metazoa; phylum Chordata; class Actinopteri; order Siluriformes; family Siluridae; genus Silurus; species Silurus asotus. Next base: position 2,574,005 of record MU558159.1, on the reverse strand, counting down.
TCAAGGTTTCTTCCTCATAACATTTAAGGGACATTTTCCTTGCCACAGTCACCATGGCTGCTCATCAGGGATAAATACACATCGTTCATCTTAACTTTTAAATTCTGTAAAGCTGCTTTGAGACAATGTCCGTTGTGAAAAACGCTATAGAAATAAACTTGAGTTGACATAAACTTGACGGATCTCTCACGGATTGCATCACAGACCAAAAAAACACATATAGGGAATAATAGTTGTGTTGGAATAATGAAATTTTTTAATAAAAATATAATTTTTAATTATAAAAATAAGTAAAATGTTAATGTTAATAGATAGATGTACAGTGCTGTATACATTTTTGGGTGGTGTCCGATTATCGCCTTTTTTTCCATTATCACATGTGGTTTTGGAACGTAACCACAGTGATAAACGAGAGATTACTGTACTGCACCGGTTTTCACCAAGGAAGCCGTAAGGAAGTTAATGTTGCTCGCTAGGATTTAGTTTAAAATGGGATGAAAACACAATTATAAATATTTTGCAGCCTGATTACAGTCGTTCAAATTTATTTATTTTTTTCTAATTAATCCACATCAGTTCCCCATAATGACAAAGTGAAAGCAGAGTTCTAGAAACTGAAAGTATTCAGACCCTTTACTTAGTAAAGTCGACTGAAGTTAACTCACCAACCCTATTAAGTCGACGTTTTTGATGTGGAACCGCCAAATTCTCTCTTTGTCTTAGCATTTTCTCATCGGTTATATGTCGATTCTTTTATGTCGCCGAAGTCTAATATCTCGAGCACAAAAGGGGGCCACATTTGCCACTTAACGTCGGTTATCTCGATCCCCATGACCAATCGCCGGCTTTTGAAAATGTTAGTTACTGATGCCACTTCACCATCTCACTACCGTACTTTCGCGGATATAAGACGCGTCTTATACAAAGTTTTTTGTACCCCCCACCCAGGATCGGTTATATGTCGATTTTTTTATGTCACCGAATCCTAATATCTCGAGCAAAAAAGGGGGCCAAATTTGCCACTTAACGTCGGTTATCTCGATCCCCATGACCAATCGCCGGCTTTTGAAAATGTTAGTTACTGATGCCACTTCACCATCTCACTACCATATTTTCGCGGATATAAGACGCATCTTATACAAAGTTTTTTGTACCTCTCACCCAGGGTGTGTCTTATATTAGAGATCAGACTGGAATGACGTGAAGAAGGAATTAATCTCAAACTGCTGGATGCAGTGCGTCATTCAGGATATTTCCGATGATGAGGTTCAGGCACAGTGGCGTGCAGCCGCAGAACAACTCGCGGAAGTGGCAGAAAAATCAAGCCTTACAGATGCAGATCTTGGAAGAGGAGGCACAGGAGTGTAGGATACTTTTTTTAGAGCTGTGTCAGAGTGAAATAACTCTGACACGGTTAGCTTTTTGTAAAAACGAACTAAACCCCGCAATTTTTTTGTGATTTTGTAAATGATCTTTGTGTTTGCAATGTTGGAGAATTTAATAAAGGTTGTTCAAGCACGCTAATATATTGACACCATATTGGTTTTCGTTTATCTCGATCATCGGTTATCTCGACACTGTACTTAGTTGAAGCACCTTTGGCAGCAACTACAGCCTTGAGTCTTTTTAAGTATGACACAATATGCTTTGCACACCTGGACTGGGGGATTTTCTGCCATTTTTCATGGCAAATCCTCTCAAGCTGGGTGAGATTGTATGGTGACTGTCAGTAGACAGATGTCTCTCAACAGATGTTCATTAAGGTTCAAGTCAGGTCTCTTGCTGGGCCACTCTTCCTCCTGTGTTGACTCGGCTGTGTGCTTAGGGTTGTTGTCATGTTAGAAGGTTTTTATTGGTGATATCTCTGGACTTTTCTTCCTTCAGCTTTTCTTTAACCCTGACCAGTTGCCAGGTCACTGCTGCAAATCATACTTCACTAAGATTCAACTGAGTTTTTGGGCAGGTGATGAGCAGTGCTTGATTTCCTCCAAATATATCACTTAGAATTGAAGCCAAACAGTTCAATCTTGTTTGCATCGGACCAGAGAATCTTGTTCCACACAATTTGAGAGTACAGGCTTCCATAGGTTTTGCACCGAGTAGAGAATTCCATCTAGCGACTCTGCCATAAAAAACAGATTGATGGAGGACTGCAGTGATGGTCCTTCTGGAACTTTGTCCATCTCTATACAGGATTTCTGGAGTTTAGTCAGAGAGTCCATCAGGTTCTTGATCACTTCTTTTATTAAGGCTTTCCTCTCCGATTGCTCCATTTGCCCAGACAGCCAGCTCTTGTAAGAGTCCTGGTTGTGCCAAACATCTTCTATTTGAGAATTAAAGAGGCCACTGAGCTCTTTGGAATCTTTAGTGCAGCAGATGTTTTTGTAGCCTTTCCCAGATGCTTTGTGCTTTGTAACAGTACTGTGTTTGCACTCTGCAGGCAGTTCCTTTGACATCATGGCTTAGTTTTTGCTCTTATCTGCATTGTTAGCTGTGAGGACCTCTATAAAGAGGTGTGTTCCTTTCATGTCAAATCATTTGCAATCAATTGACTTTTCCACAGTTAGAGAAATCAAGGTGTAGAAATTTCCTAGCAACAATCAAGAGAAATGGGAGGCTTGCTTATTTTTCCTGCATTTCACACATCAACTTTTAGGAAAAATGTTATCTTGCTGCTGAATGTATCCCACCCACTAACAGGTGACATGATGAAGATATATATATATATA
>MU558159.1:2544630-2570514 GCA_024362625.1 Silurus asotus | reverse complement strand
TATATATATATATATATATATATATATATATACACATACTGTTTATACACAGTTGCTCCAATTATTGTATTTAAACATGTTATTACTTATGATATAGTAGCTGTAACCAGTTGTTCTTGCAACAGCCTCTAATTGTCTCTCTTTTTCCCTATTTATGTTAATAAGTCAATATAAAAATCACAAAACTTTATTTAAAAAGTTCAAAAAGCTCTCCCATGGCAAAAAACAAACTTTTTCACTGGTTACTCTTCCTGTAAATGTAACATACACATATCCTTAGACAACATTCCTATATTGACAATGGCCAGATGTAACAACAACAGTATTTCATTTGTTGATTCGAACCAACCAGAACTTTCTTGTTGGGCATTTTTTTATTGTTTGAACGCTCAGCTACTTTATATCTTAGTAGAAGCACTGCAAAAGCTGTTCATGTCAAAATGTTCATTGTTATAATTAATTAGCATAAGGGATCATTAAGTCAGCCCTGAAAAGACATCAGTGGGGCATAGTTTTCAGTGTTTGTGCTGCGTTTACACACTTGATTCAAATGATTAATTAGCATGTTTAATCAGCAGTGAATACAAGTGTTTGTACAGTAGTCCATTAATGTTTGAGTTTGATTGCTTAGGTATAAAACCACAAATCAAGAAAGCATGAAGGACACAGAGGTCTGCGTTGAGAAGTAGCGATCTCGAATAAAATGAAGACCAAGACTTATTATTTGCTTTATTATTATAAGACTTATATATATGCTAAAGTATGCACAAAAGTATGCAGTGTGATAAATGGGTCTGTATGAGCTACAGTTCACAGCTATCTGTTTTTCCTCTGATGTTTACCTTGCTCTTCAAGAGATCTTATTCAAATTTGCTGTGTAAAATATTATATAATACATATATATTCATAATAAGAAAACAGTCACAAAACAGCCTTACAGAATTTCAGATGTAAATTTAAATAACTATTTAGCAAGCTAGAGAAATGACACAGAAAAAATTCTCTATAACATTAGGAAGAAACCTTGAGATGCAAATAAATAAATAAATAAAAAGCATCCTGTTTTGGCCGACACCGGATAGTGAGATTATACATCAATCATTTCTTCTGAGCTGTATTAGCATAACCCGGTGAGATGCTGTAATAAACTCTGATCTAAGGAAATGCTTATTGATATTCATATCAACCTCACTACAGTGCAGCAGGACTTAGATGATAGCTGATAGCAGCATGCTGTAACACATTCTCAATCATTTGTAGTATTTACCCACAACACTACGTTAATTGGAAGATATTGGCAAAAGAACTGCAAAAGGGTTTCTCAGTAATCTTTATTAAAAAAGCCTTTTACGCTCTAAAAAAAATACGTTTTATTTTTGAATGCAAAGTAAAAACCTTTCAGACACTCAGGATTGTCACTTAGTCTACTATAGCAATGTTTTACCACGATTACTTATAAAACAATGGATGCTAAAAACTAAAAAGGATGAAAGAATGAAAGAAACCATACCTTTATAGTGTAATATTACTGTAAAATCAATAATTCAATAGTTAATTAGATTTTAATGCTGTGTGTCTGTAGGCGGAATGCTACCATTATGATAGCACTCTGTTTCTTATTAAACACAAACCCATCTTAGAAACTCTCTAACGGATTAGAGGACGCCCTGGACACAGTGGTGGACAGAAACAAAGTAAATTTTATTCTTCCCTGTACTTATGTAGCAGCTTTGCCTATCTGTACTTAAGTATTTTCATTTAGAGAGACTTTAACTTTACTACATATTAAAGTTAAATATCTTACTTCTTACTCAACTACATTTTGTGAAATCAGTCGTTTATTTTGATTTTAGTGGATAAAAACGTAACTGGTCAACCAAGTCACCAATTGGAGAGAGCACGTGCTCTGTTTTGAACTTGTTTTGATTGCCGCTTGGTGGCATCTATTTAGCATGAACATACAGTTTTGAGAGAGTAAATGATGGAAGAAACACCTGACTATAACTTGCCACAGCACCCGTGGCCTTATTTACACAATATTTTTTGAATAGCTGAACAGACGTGTTTGGGCTCATGATAATTTTAATAGATATTAATCAGTGTTTGACTCAATAATATCATTCTATTAATAGCTTAGTGTGCTAAGAGTAACATTAGAGTCTCTTTACATAAACTGAGTTGATTAAGCAAAAAAAATAATAGGAACATTACAGCCATTAGAAATCATAGTACTTTGGATACTTAAGTAATTTGAAGGCAAATACGTTTGTACTTTTACTCAACTGAAAGTTGAAAGGACCACTTTTATTTTACTGGTGTAATATTTATCCTTGAGTACTGTATCTCTGCTTTTATTCAAGTAAATGGTTTGCGTACTTTGTCCACTACTAATGCTGCAATTGAGAGTAGCCAATTGTCCCAGGAGGCCTTTTAGGGTGGGAGGAAACCTGAACACTCAAAACCCTCCACAGATTTGAATTAGTGCTTAAGCCCTTCACCATTATCTTTCAAATAAATGCACCTGTCTTGTGAAACATCCCTCATGCTCACTATTGGCAATTGTTTTACTTCAGTACTCAGTTTCATAAGATTCCCTATGGTTCAGCTTCAATCCATTCCCCAAGTATTGCCACCCATTTCCCCATTTTTCCACTGAATCTAGTGGCTGCTATTTCTATCTTGTTGTTTTGCTGCACTGTTGACACTGGCTGATGTCGATCACTGTGATATGCACGTACTTGCTGTGGGAAAGCCGTATGAAATCTTTTTCGATACTTAACGATACAAAACCAAATAGGAACATAGCTCAGGTCTGATGATCCATAATCTTAGTTTGCATATACACAGTCCTCAAAAGAAATACCCCAATCTGATTTATATTGCATAAGGATATCATGTTTATGTCACTTCAACCTGGTAATGTGAATGTAGCCTTAGACTCTAGAGTCTATTTTAGACTAATACTCGTAATAAATCCAGGCATTCATGAGCTTTCTGAATGCAGTGTTGCTGTAATCAGTATGTGTATGTGTGGGGTAGGTGTACTTCTACATAGACAGCTCTCATTTTTCTTCACCTTCTTTCACTGCTATAAGCCTCCTGATTAAAAAAAAAGCTTACTTGATATTTTACCTTTAAACATAAACACTATATTTGCAGCTGGAACATACACCAAGGATTTTATTATCTACATCTCCCGTTTCCATGATTACTTAGGCGGTAACTGCACCACTGAGAATGCTACATGTTTAATTGTTGAAAGTGTGTTCAGTTCAGCCACGAGAAATACGCTTATTATTTTATTACTGTTGAGTTTATTTCTATCTTTGACAACATTTTACATTATCTAAGAGAACAGCACAGGGCAATAAAAAAGAAAGAAAGAAAAAAAAAAGGTGTGTTTTTGTGATTTGCATTTTGTATATATGTAGAAACATTGACTAGATTGCAACATATAGTGAATCCAGAAAGTCCACATTTTGTTATATTACAGCCTTATTCCAAAATGGATTGCATTCATTATTTTCCTCAAAATTCTACAAAGATTACCCGATAATGACAACGCAAAAGAAGTTTGTTTGAAATATTTGCAAATGTATTTAAAAAAATTATAATAATAATTCTATTCACATAAGTATTCACAGCCTTTGCCATGACACTCAAAATTAAACTCTGGATGCACTGTATAAAATATTGTCTATTTAAATAAAAAAAACTTGAGAAAGAATCGTGACTTTTGGTTTACAGTCAATTTGGATTGAAAACACATAATGCTTTAATTAGAATTATCTCCCACACTTGATGTCATGGCATGATACCAGACTCAACAGCTGCACTGAATATAAAATACACTCTTGGCTTAAAAAGAGCTGCTTCTGTTTTTAAACATTATACTGTATTTATAACACTACAGTATAAGTTCAGTGTATTTAAGCAGTGTGTATTGGTGGGAGAATTATTCCGAAATAGTCACTGGACTATCCTTTCCATCAGTCACCTAACCTCAATCTGAATCTCAACCTGAATCTTGTCACCTGTGGGAGGATTTCTGGTAATGACCACTGTATGTAAGTCTCCATTTACACCTCGCTCACTGTTTTACTTTTATCCTGTCTTGGTCATGTCATGGTCTGTTTTGCTTCTTTGTTTTTGTGTTTATGTACGGCTTGCATTTACAAGCCGCCTTTGCTATCAATATTTGACTCATTCATTAGACAATCCAATCAGATGATCATTGTTAGGTGATTGGCTACGGTAGCTCAGATAAACACTTTCTACAATTAAGTTGAGTTTAAAAGCATCTCAGAATGCACTACAACACCAGCAGAACCAATCACATCAGCAGACCCCCTTTCCTGTCGGCCAAGAACTGGCACCAGAGACAACATCAGTCCTTGACACACTGAATCCGGATGGAGCAAGAAGGAAACTGTTCTCTTTTTTTTATCTTGGTGGGAACATTGATAGGAATATATGGCAGTCTTAACCTTGGGGGGGCTGCAATTCAATGCATTTTAGAAAGCTTGTCAGAAATGTATACAGGATATATGACTGGGATGAGAGGTGTGCATCTGGACCAGGATTACTCAGGAGCACTGGGATCACCAAGACAAAGGCAAGAGAAATAGGATTATGGCTATGAAAATGAGAGGGTGGGAAGAATCAGGACTACATTCTTTAACATGAATGATGTACAGCCTTCATTCATTTATTCTTGGTAACTGTCTGGTCAGGGACATGGCAGTACAAATCAAGTTACTAGATCGTTTACAGTTTGAAAAATAGAGCCTACTGAATTGTTCAGAAAATATCACTGGCATAATAATAATAATTGCATGATCATCTTTGGGTTTAAAGCCGCAAACAGCATATAGAGATATGACAATAAAAAGATACAGATGGTAGCAATGCATTACATCTGTAGTGTATGCGAGTTTGTGGCTGTGTCTGACAAACAAGCTTTATATGCATTGGCCACAACGGCCATAATCAAATCAAACAATTGCTCAGCACATCACAGTAACCCGCGGTTAAAAAAAATATTGAAGTGTACCTAATGGCAATGGGAAAGAATTATTACAAAACCAAAGTTTATTCTGCTTGTGCAAAAGGCCGGTCCATTTTTTTTTTTTTTAGCTTAGCATTGGTGCAGAAAACAAAAAGAACTAACTATATTTATAGAAGCAGAACCTTAACAGCATGGATATGGTTTTGCAGCATCCGTAAAGATTGCTTTAGCATTGCTCATAACAGCCTGTTCAGGCAGCTGTTTAGCTATGACAGAGAAAAAGAATGCTCATTGATCACAGAAGTATTTCATAAGCTTTCATAAATCTTCAGAAGTCTGAACATGAGTCATCAGAAATGCTCTTTTTTTAAACACAAAAACTCTCAAAAGCTACAGACACTCAATAACAATCACATTGGATAGAGCTGTGGATGACCATGAAGACTGACAAATGAGATACAGAGACATTTCTGCAAGGTGGTCAATTTTCTGTGTACTTTTGTTGCAGCTTACACATTATTATGAAAAGTTTAAAACATTATTATAGGTGGGTGCATACAGGTGGACTATGTTCTATGTAGGAGATGCAACCTGAAGGAGATTGGCGACTGTAAGGTGTTGAGAAGAGGTGACCATCTTTGAGCAACAGTATGGTTTCATGCTAAGGAAGAGCACTACAGACACATTATTTGCTTTGAGAATGTTGATGGAAAAGCATAGAGAAGGTCAGAAGGAGTTGCATTGTGTGTTCTTGGATTTAGAGAATGTACGACAAAGTGCCAAGAGAGGAGTTGTGGTATTGTATGAGGATGTGAAGTGTGCAGGAGGACCTACTGGTTCCAGGTGCAGGTTGGACTGCATCAAGGATCGGCTCTAAGCCCTTTCCTGTTTGCTGTGGTGATAAACAGGTTGACGGACGAGGTCAGACAGGGGTCTTCATGGACTATAATGTTTGCAGATGATATTCTTATTAGTGGTAAGAGTAGGAAGCAGGTTGGGAAGAGCCTGGAGATTTGGAGGTATGTGCTGGAGATGAGGGGAATAAAAAAAGGGTACATGTAAGACAGAGTACATGTGTGTGAATGAGAGGGAGGGCAGTGGAGTGGTGTGGTTGCAGGAACAAAAGGTGGAGAAGGTGGAGGAGTTCAGGTACCTGGGGTCAATTGTGCAAAGTAATGGAGAGTGTGTTAGAGAAGTGAAGAAAAGTGTGCAAGCAGGGTGGAGTAGGTGGAGAAGAGTGAAAGGAGTGATTTGTAATAGAAGGGTATCTGCAAGAGTGAGAGGGAACATTTATAGGACTGTAGTGAGACCTGCGTGATGTTAGGTTAGAGACAGTGACATTGAGTGAAATACAGAGGTAAAGCTCGAGGTAGCAGAGCTAAAGATGCTGTGATTTTCATTGGGAGTGATGAGGATGGACAGGATTAGAATCAAGTTTATTAGTGGGACAGCGCATGTAGGACATTTTGGAAACAAAGTGTGAGACTTCCGATTGAGATGGTTTGGACATGTGCAGAGGATGGACATGGGGTATATCAGTAGGAGAATGCTGAGGATGGAGCCGCCAGGAAGGAGGAAAAGAGGAAGGCCAAGGAGGAGGTTTATGGATGTGGCGAGGGAAGACATGCAGGTAGTTGGTTTGAAAGAGGCAGATGTAAATGACAGTGTAGTATGGAGACGGATGATCCTAATGGGAGCAGCTGAAAGAAGATCTCCAGTTTTATTTTTCAATCCCAAAACTTAACTATGGTAAATTGCTTTTTGGTGTGAATAAAGTGTGTTAATGTGAAGCCGCCCGATAGACCCGTCCATGCAGGGAATATTTCTGCCATGCTCCAGACTTAAAGTTCTGGATCGATTCGATCTATGATAAGAATAAAGCAGTTACCAGTAGTGGGAAATGTGCTTGATGTACTATTTTGGAAAATTTGTGTTTGGGAGATTTAGAAATATTATTCAAATTGAATGTTTGTACATTTACTCTATGTGTATATTTTATGCATTTTCATTGTGACTGCACAAACAAATCTTAAATGCGATACTCCTAAAGTATACAATGCATAAAAAATAGAAATATAACATTTTAAAATTTCGCTGTCAAAATAAAAAGAGTAAATATTTGGATGTGGCTAGCAAATATAACTATGGAGTTTGATTAAAGCAGCTTGTGAGCTTGTTTTTGGTTGTAATCTGCCTTAGTATTCATTTCAAAATGTACTTTAAATCCCATTTCTACATTTGCCTGGGCTAGCGGAATATTTTATTGATGACTAATAAGAACTGACTGTAAATAGACTTTAACTTTCCTGGTATAAAAAAGCACATGCTTATTTTTTTTTTACTTTCTGTTGCTTGTTCAACAAATAATCTGCAGACAGGCGATGTAGGATGACGGACAAACAGATCTCATATCTGGTTGAAGATTCCTAGACACATAGAGAAGGACTGCATGCTAAAAAGAAACGGAGTTATAACATTTTGGTTTGAGAAATAAAAAAATTATATATATATATATTTCATAGCAGGATTTTTGCAGTTACTTTAACACAGCCTAAAAATCCAAACCACTTTTGGTTTGTTGTCAGCATGGATTGTGTAAAAGGAGGCAGGGAAAGAGTAATGCAGTTGGTATGGGCCTGAGGTGGGACCCAGAGTGCACTTTGAGGATTATAACTGTGTAATGAGAGCATGACTCAATACTAACCCATTAATAGCTGTTAATACTTTTCAATTGTATTGCAACTATGGACAATAAATTGCTGACGAAAAAAAAAAAAAAAAAAGCTTTCAATCTCTATCAATTCAAGTGTGTTGACACTGATCAATAATCCCCAATCAAGGGTGGAACAGTGTAAACTGTGTTCATCTAGACTGCAGGTAGGCAGAAGATAAGCATATCAGGCTCAGGATGACATATTCTTTTTCTCTTACCCCCCCTATCCAGAACTTTCAGAGCAGTTGTTTTTAGAAGTGGCACTTGCATGACCTGGGAATGGAAAGAGCGTTGCTCCAGGAATAGGAATTCTAATATAATGTTGAGGTGTTCACAAGGAGAAACAGAATCAAAAAGGCAGGCAGAGGCAAGATCTGGTTCACTGCTCACTGGCACCTAGAGATTTATTTGAAGCGGATCCCAAGATGTTAGCAGTGGATGCTGAGTTTCTTCAGAAGGAAGCACAGAAGAAGCCTAGAGTCTTAATGTTGATTCTGTTACATGAAGGAACATGCAGCGAGGAGAGTGTGCCCAAAGGATTTGAGCTGGACAAGTCTGAGGTTGCCTGCAGACCCCATCTTTTTTGGGCACCAGGTGCTTTTCTTATTATTATTTAAGTATTGGTGGGAATCCACACTTCTGGGCTGGCTGTTGTGACCAGGCCTAGTTTAATTCTTTGCCCCCCTTCTGAGCAGCAGTTTGAAGATTTCATGATATGCTCCCACCCAAGTTATAGAAATGGTTCTGGTTTTTGATGTGAACTTCTGCCTTTTTGCTCCTTTCTGAGCAGTCCAGGCCTCCTTGTCGCTAATGGAGCCACAGCACTCAGACATCAAGTGGAACTGGCGAGCAAATGGCATGAATAAATCATGCATCCCACGCCACAAAGCGCCTGTTAAAAATGCATGCTTCGGAATACGGACTTCTTTGGCCACACACAGAGAGAATGAGGGGTTGCGTTGAGTAAAAGGAAAATAGACGGGTTGCTCTCTTTCTAACCAGTGTCATTGCTGTGGTTGATGAATTAATGTCTTGTCATGCTGAAGTAGTGGCTTAAAAGGCTGCTGGGGAGCATAAATAGCACTGATGTTGTCATTCATTCCCACTCTGACAGTAATTGATGCCTCACCATATCAGTAGTGTGTTATTTTGTCTCACGCCTGAACAGTTTGAGTCATTCCGACTTGCTTTTTCTAACAAGTGCAGCTACGGACGCTTCGCTGTACCATTATAAGCCCTGCACAAAAATGCAAATGGCTGCAGAGCACAAGATGGGTGGTGCAAAGTTGGATCCATAGGCAGTAGTCATTATCGATTTTGTCTTTGCTGATGGTAAAACAGTCCGACAGAAATTAAGCAGCAATGTTGAGGGTCACAGGAAGGGGAGATCTCTCAGGTAAAGGTTGGGCCAGTATTTTAATTCTGATAAACTGTGCACATTGTGTTGCAGTATGGCAAATGTCACCCCGGTCATTATTAACCCAACAAGATGTTTCTCTTTATATAATGAAGAAAACTTTGTTCCTGCCCTGTGCCATTATTAAAGCCAATGCCTGTAGGAGTCTACAGTGTTCTCATTTGGATTCACTTTTATTCATAGTCTTTTGACAAGAGTGGAATTTTCAGGGAATATTTTAATCTCAAACTTGCTACTATTTTTGTTATTTAGTGACTAGTTTCAAGAAACAACAGTTCACCGTTTCAATCAATTGAAAAGTTTTTATATTGATTTTCCAAATATGATATTTTTGGGGTTTTATAAATGCAAATGAATAATTCACACAGTTTTAATTCCTTCCTAAATAGAACAACAGCTTGTTTTACGGATTCTCATTGCTTTTATGGGCTTTACCAAGCGAAGTCATTAACTTGTGGACCATGGTTAGAATGCAGACCCAGCTAATTATTTTAGTGGATTGAAATGAAGCACTCAGAATATACTGTGGCAGAGCAAATGGATGAATAAAAAAACTGGCTGATTCTGTAGCGGATCCTCTTGTTACGGGCAAACACATGCAGTTATGTAAATTATTTAGCTAAAGGCAGCTCAGTGAGCTAAGGAAGAGGTTTCCTAGACCTAGATCAAAGATTTCCATTTTATTTTCCATTTCTGGTCTGATGAATGAAATGACAACATGGTTTGTTAAAACAAGACAAATTGTATTCGATTTGACAGACAAATGATGCATTATATTATTTAATATAATTATTGCTTTAAATGCAGATCTTTTAAGAGTTTATTGTTGAAGTCAATGTAGCATGAGAATTTCTATGTGGCACAATTCACCAAGAATTGGGATCAAGAGTTTGAATCTCGAATATGAAACAGACAATAGAAAACAGGTTGTGTTCAATCCCATGATACTCGCCAGTCACTGGTATGTGGAATAAGGCAGATAGTGCTCTCCTCTGAGTGTGTTATGGTGCCTTGTCATGCAACATTTTTTTAAATACTTTTTTGAGATGCTGTTTGCCATCTTCACATCTATCAGACAAAACATCCATTATCCTTCAACATCAGTGGTGGACCGTCAGGCCTTCTCTGCTGGCCTAAACATTTTTACTGACCTACATTTACAACCTAAATTCTAATATTTGTTTCATGAAATTGTATGAATTTATTCCCAACAGTTTTTTCTCTTCATTTTGTAGCGTTTCTCTTGGCTGCACTGCTTCCAGTGTGTGCATTTGAATGTTAGATTCTTTTGTCCAATCAGATTTCATCTTCATGTGCTGCCATGTCAATCTAATCTGCCCAGAGCCTTCAGAATCAGTAGTGCTGGCCAATGTACCATAAACTATATTAGCAATGAGCCTATTTCTTTATCCAATCAAATTTCAAATCCAGAATAGCATTCACATTTTTCTGTCCTCTGACTGGTTGGTCAGAGCGAAAATGGGTTACAGCCAAGTTCGACTGGCAAAACACGTGTGTAGCGCTCTGCACATATTAATACATCTGAGTTACACTTTTTTATGCCCACAATGACTGACGGAGGAAGAGAAATGTATTTAGTCTCGGACATACTTAAGAATACATTTTCAAGAAAATCTAGACATTGAGTGAGGTCGGCCAATCCCGAAGCTAGCTGTCTCAGCCCGGGAAAGGGTTTGTTCACCCCTTCCAAACCAGTGGTAGAGGTGCAAATTATGACTATGCATATATGTTGAGTGGGGTTGTATTTTATTTACATTTTTTTTTATTTTTGTGATGCTATTAGACAAATATTTATTCTAAACTGATTTAGGTGGCACAGTTGCGGTTGTAGTGTAGAGGTTTGAAGCTTGCTTTAGTAAAATTGTATTCACTCTCTATATGCGAAATGCCTCTCTCTCTGTGATGCCATGCATATATTGCGTTTTTGTATAGTATTGATTGTTTCTATAATTGTGACGTAAGAGTGGTGGTATTAAAAGGTGGATTAAGTCGGGTTCAATATCCTTGGGTTGGACCTGTCATATGCTGAAGAAAGGTGACTGGTGGGTGTGAATAACATTACTCCAATGCATGTATGTTTAGGCCTACATACACCTTATAATAGTTTATGACTTGCAGTGACTTTGGTGGGCTGTCACCAGATTAGTTTCAGTTTTTAGTATTTTAACTTTACCCTCATATGAATTCTTCTCATAAAAGCAATGAGCACAACCCCATTTGAATGCAGAACAAGTTTTTGGTTAAAATCCTGCAACAGTGTACATCAATCGTTTCCATTGAAACTTCAGTGCTTAGAATTGGGTGAACAGTCTGACCTAGTTCTGAGGTCTTTTATTTGTGGTTCATCATATAGAAGACGAGGTATAGAGGGGTGGAAAAAACAAAGATGGAAGTAAGAAACCGTGGACGGTCTCTTTAAGCTTTTTGTGGTGCTGCACATAATTGGATCTAAGCTCAGCTGGAGTGGAAACAAAGTATTGGCAGATATATATTTTTTTTGCGATGAACCAAGTCTCAGTGGAACAATTGCTGTTTGTGTGTTCCTTACAAATGAAAAGACCAAAATTTACAATATCAATACGAAAACAGTTTTTTCACTCCGAGCGACAAATCAAAGCGGGAAAAAGGGAAATACTCCAAAATTAGTTCAATAAAGAATTTAAAAGAGGATTTCAGGTTTTTCCATCTCTGCAGATGCCACACATACAGTATGTTGACGCAACACGCGCAATTTATGCTGCAATGACCTTGTTGACTTGTCATTTATTTCTTAAATTAATCTGCTACTTTCAGCCAACCTACAGCATAATGTTTGATTCCAAGCCACCACTGTTGCAAGACAGCACTATCCCCAGGTGATGATTTATTTAATTTCCACACTCTCACCATGTGATTAATCAATGTAACCTACTTTTTAGAGTGTCTTTTACCTACGTTGCACTGACTATCGCCAACAAATGAATGCAACTTTGTCAAAACGTGTTAAAAGTCATAGAGAAGAATATTAAGAACATGAATTAACACTCGTCCAATTTGTGCCAACATCTTCCCAATTAGCAAGAAAGCTTCATGGGATGTACTGAGATGTAATTTGCATATAGGGATGTATTTTCACTGATTTGGGAGTTAATATAGAAATTATACACATCAGGATTCCAATCTCAAACATATCCACAGACTTGTTCAGATGTGTGTGGTAGATTCGCCACATGTTTACCTAAATCAAATCTGTCTCTCAGTTACTTGCAATTCAGATTTTTTACTTTCAGCTCCAGCGAAGAGAAGCATTACTTTTGGTGGATAGTTTGATAGCAGAGTCACAGCTTAAATAAATGTAAAAAAAATGTATGAACTGTGTGACTTCTAAGCACTACTGTTTTTACCAAAGCTACTTAATGTTTTTTTTTGTTTGTTTTTTTATTAAACATACATTCAATTTCCTCCAATTACTTACATTATAATTTTGCTTTTTTGTGAATTTATAAGATATAATCGCCAAAATGCAATTCGAGTCTGCAAAAAGTTCAAGTGGTGCATATCACTATATCTTCAGCCAGTAGATCAGAAAGCGTACCTATCCTGTGTCTGCATTTAGAATAAGAGAAACTAACAGCTTCCCTTCACAAGAGCTAAACCAGGCAGTGTATGAAAACCAGCATAGATACATCCTGCTCTCAGACATCTAAATTCTAATCCTTTTAACGGAGATATGCATTATTTAGTAGAGAAGTGTTATTTAATAAGGGTGTGTTTTTCTTCAGGTTCTACTGGCTGGCATAGAATAATCTCTCACAGCTCTGTGAAGTGCATGAAGCAGAGGAAGTCACCGGGAGTCAAAAGAAAGAAAAAAACTGTATGTAAAATCTTTTACAGGGTAGAGGATGCTATGAATGGTATTGGAGAAATTTGTTTATGGCAGGAAGCCAAGGAAATGGCTGAAAGTTGGAAGGTGCAAGCCTTTTATGATTAAACAGCTTCAAGCAGATTTCTCCTTCATGAGCTTCAAGGCGTAATGAGAAAGCAAAAAAAAAAAAAAAAAACCTCTGGTTGTTTAAATGACATTGACAAATCTAAAATTGAGATCATTTTAGAGGCTTTAAAGGAATAATTGAAAAGCCTATTGTATCAACTGAAGGCCTTAACTATGCGCCATGGAATTGTATCCCTAAATCTTTAGCTTTCCAACATAGAAAGACAAAAAAAAGAAAATAGAGGGTTAATTTAATGAGCAATTTTTTTAATTCATTTCATTATGTCTAATGAGAAGTGTCTTGGTTATCAAAAGTATAACGAAGCTTTTAATTACAGTTTCACTGGGTATGCTTTTCAGCTGCTGAGCAGTAAAGAGAATTAAAAAGAGAGAGAGAGAGGAAAAAAAAAACCGTATGATTTATTGTTCATAACCGTGGCTTCTGAATAGCTTCGATTTTTCTCAGTGTCTTTGTGGGGTTTTTGGCATTCTCATTGCACTCGAATGACATTTAGGTGATTGCAATTTGCCGCGGTCATTGTTTTATTGCTCAGCATGTTGTGTATAATTTGGTTGCCTTTTCAAACTACATTTTAAAACACAGCTTTGCTTTTTAGATATTCTCTATGTTTATAGCTTTAGTGACTACTATGCTCTTGCTGCTTTGATTTCTCTACCAGCAAAAGACTCCTGCTTGATTCTTTTAAAATGAGATGCGTTATGTTTATTAAGCATGGGAACTTCAATCAAATGCGAGTGCAATTTATGCAGGCAAATGTATTCTGAATGTGTTCCATATATGAAACCCTGTCAGTACAGAATAATATAAACAGTCTAGCATCAGCGCTAATAAATGTATATTGATAACACTATAATTTTTACTGAAAGAGTTTTAGTTTTTTTCTGTTACAAAAGTTGGGTGAGAAGATTTTACCCTGAACTTTGCTACCTTGCCCTTACTGATTAAGTATTTGCAAAGATTTTATAATATTATTATTATATAGAATGTAATTATATATAGACGTGAAGTCATGCAGATACGGGGTCGAGCGCTTCAGATGATATTTACACATGCATGTTCAAACATCACAATATAAAAACATGTGATCTCAGTGACTCTAAGCTTGGCATGGTTGTCGATGCCAGATGGGCTGGCTTGAGTACTTGAGAAACTCTTGAGCTCCTGGGAAACAGAAAATTCTCTAGAGTTTTCACAGAGTCATGCATCTAAAACAACCAGTGAAATCCACTTTTGTAGGCAGAATGCCTTCCCAGTGATAGAGGTCAAAGAAGAATGGGCAGGAATGTTCAAGCTGACAGGGAAGTCGACAAAAAAAGTCGAATAGATATGATGTTGAGCAGAAAAGCATTGCACATAGCACAATACCACAACACTTGAATATGATATAACAGCAGAATATGGCATCAGGTATCACTCCTGTCAGCCAAGAACTCGAATTTAAAGTACTGTGAGTTCCAGTATGAATGGTATGACCAGATATGTAGTCATAGCCTGGTCATTTTCCAGTCTTTTACTACCACAAAGTGTTCTAAAATTATTTTCTGCTCTAGTTTACTTATAATTTTGCATAAAACAACAAATACCTTAGTGGCCACTGGTCCATAGTGCCACTCTATTTATATCTGTCCTTTAACAATTGCCAATGTCTAACTTCATAGATTTTAAATGGCACTTATATACTTAATAATGCTTCTATGTGACCATTTTTATTTCTTTATTTTTCTTTTTGGCAGATATAAACTGGTGTTATAATCATTTGTTCAAATGTGTAAATGTTACACAATTCAGTGCATTAGCATGCTCACTGCCTCATTAAGCTCCATGTTAATATTGTATTTAATATTATCAAAATGGGAGCTACAATTCAAGCTAATAGAGGCTCATCGAGGAAGGAATCATGCTCACACTATAAACATTTTTTGAGATTAGGGATCAGACATAACAGTTAGTGACAGGATGAAGGTAATCAACCTTAAATACTTTCCTTATAGTTTTAATACGTTTCTGCAAACAAAGTGTGAGTGTGTCATTATGTAGGATATTATTTCTATTGTAAGATACATTGTATTGCAAAATACAGGAGATGGGAAATGGGTTTATGTAGTGCATAATGAATCAAAAAGTCAAATTAATGGTGCATTTCAGTTTGGTTCAGCTTTATTTGGATCGTTAAAGTTTGCTGCGTTTACCTCGTGGACAAGCGTAACATGCCTTCCATACTTATAAAGTATTATTTATGGACATACTCTATACTTCATCACATTTAAAAGCAATTTTGTAGTGTATTTTGCCCTCAGACTGGAGTTCTGCGCAGAAGACTACTGAAGCCTCACTTACAGGCAAATAGCCAGATCAGATTTCTGCAAAAAAAATAAAATAGTAATGATACATACAGTAACCAATTTTCATGACTTTACATGCTGACGTATTATCAGAAGGACAGATCTAATCTAATAGACCTCCATATTAGATCATCATGTCAGAACTAAGTAATGAAACTGAATAGTGAAAATCTATGTCAGCATTGTGAAAGGAATTCAGATTTCTAACTTATTTCATGGATTCCCAAACAGTTTGACATTAGGAATGTTTTGTGACTAAGGTCTAGTGGTTAGGATGCGGCGCTCTCACCGCTGCGGCCGGGTTCGATCCCCGGTCAGGGAACCAACCCCAGCCACTCTCAGTGTCGGTCCCAAGCCCGGATAAATGGGGAGGTTTGCGTTAGGAAGGGCATTCAGCGTTAAAACGTGCCAAATCAAACATGCAGAGGATCCGCTGTGGCGCCCCCTAATGGGAGAAGCTAAAAAAATGTTTTTTTGGGACTATAAGCATTGATCTTCATACATTTTTATTCTAAATGTACAATTTGGGGCTATTGTAAAAATGTTCATTTTTGTTTTATATAAGTAACATACTGTATTATTAACAACTAAAACCCAATGTGATATCCTAGGCATTGAGGTTGAATGGTTTAAGGTCTAGTTTTAGTTTTTATTTCGTTATAGAATGTAGGGTGGGGGTTGGGTTGGTTTATTCTTTAGTACACATCAGTCTACTTTGTTTTTGCAGAATACCAAAAATCCTCTACTTTTTATTTACCACCATGTTTGTCACCATGTTTTTACCACCATACTGTGCACTATCTTTGCACAGTTTATTGTATATGTATATATATATCTCAACATATCTATTATTTTTAATTATTATTAATATTTATTATTATTATTATTGTTATTATTATTATTATTATTACCTATTGCACCTTCTATACATTATTCACCCTCACCCTCACCTTACATATGGACCCCATACCCTTATTTATCATACTGCTATTTATTTATTGTAAATAGGCCACTTATGCACTTCTGGTTAAATGTTGACTGCATTTCATTGGCTTTGTACATGTACACAATAACAATAAAGTTGAATTCAATCTAATCTAAAAACTTTCCGCTTCTCTCATTAGGGGTCGCCACAGCGGATCATCCGTATTCATAATCGTTTCGATTTGCCACATGTTTTTACGCTGGATGCCCTTCCTAATGCAACCCTCCCCATTTATCCGCACTAAGAGTGCACTGGCTTGTGCAACCCTAATGGCTGGGGTTGGTTTCCTGACCGGGAATCGAACCCGGGCCGCATCTGTGAGAGTGCCGCATCCTAACAACTCAATCTAATCTATCAAATTTTCGGTAAACTATGGACATAGAAATGTGTTTATTTTTAACAATGAAATAAATATGGCTTGTTGAAACGTAACTCATGGTAACATTTGAAAATAGCAGCACAGAAAATGAGTGATACTGAAATATAGTTACAAAAATATATAAATCAATTTATAAAATGTAAATTGGTTCCTAGGGTCTTGGAACCCCAGATCCACTTTACCAGCAATCAGAACTTTTCTTTGCAATCCCTATCTGCTCCCTTTCAATTTGGTTTGGCTTTGCAGCAAGCCATAGCTGCAGTGTTCTTTCATAATTTTCACTCCCCCTCACACATGGCAGCTACCAGGAATTTGAACAAATCCTTTCACACCACATGCACGGCAAATGTTGCATTCCGACGTCAGTATTAAAACTGCCACTTTTCCATGAGACTGTAGAATGATTCATGGCTATTCCGGACATGTTACTGATTAGGCTGCAAGGATTTTAAAAGCATGCATTGTGTAGGAACGACAATAGATTCGCTTCATCGACTGAACTGCATTACTGGAACAACTCTGTAGCTTTTTGTCTCATTATATTAATGGTTTGATTCCATGGTTGAGTATATTTCTTTAAATCTTTCACACCGCAAATGAGAGGATTGGTTCTCCACAGGCAGCGAAAATGGTCTTGTATGAATAATGCCACAATTTTCGAAAAGATTCTGAAGAATCTAGTAAAATGAAAAGGACGTGAAGTGAGACTTCAACAGAGCTGAGGCATGCAACATTCATTTTATTTCTTTTCACATTTTTCTCAGCTCTTGCCTTTATTTTAAAGCAAATGATAAGTGTTATACAGACACTTGTCTAATAAGCCTTCAAACAGGCGAAACAGAGCACCATGCGAGTGTAACTGGTGTCGTTTACGTTGTGTATTTTTGTGGAATGAGGAGACGGACATCAACTGTGGGTCGACCCTTCGTTTACTGATGAAAGACAAAGCAGTCTTTTATAATTTGATGTGCCCACTTCACCCTGAACATTTCTCTGAACTAAATGTTATGTAGAATGCAATTAGCACTTGCTCAGAGTTGGCAGATTAGGCAGAACACTGAACACAACCTTAAAACATGCATATAAAGAAACATATTGGAAAAATAACATCCTACATGCTTTTCTTTTTTTCTTTTTTTTTTCGTTATATAAAAATATACAGGCTTGAGGCAAAGACAGGAAATGCTCAGCGCTTATGCACCTAAAACGAAAATGGAAGGTGCACACATACAGTCAAACACCTCATGTGTCCATTTGAACATTTTATGTAATTCTAAATACAATTATTTTTTGACTACAGTAAACATTACATACCCATTACACCAAATTGATTACTAATGATGTACTAAACTGAGACTAGGTACTGGGATATTGTAGCTTATAGCTACTCTGTGAAAATGACCTTGTGGAGAACATCCCTGAATATACCACAATCCATGTTGGATCAGAACCCACCGTATTGATCATCTTCATCAATTCTTCATTCACAGTTCCTTCAGTTAAAAGACGTTGCTCTTTGACAGATGTGAGCTGATGCTCCATTGATTTGCTCACCTTTCTAGATTGTAGGTCAGTATGCTCACTGCTCCATTTAGCTCCAGAGAGACAATATTGCACCTAGTAGTCAAAAATGGGAACTGTAACAAGTGCTAACAAGAGGCCTGTTGAGAGGAGGCCACTAGACGGAGGCGCATTAGATGAAGCTGTATTACGCGTAGAGGAGTGATGAAGATCAATTATATCGACAGGATCTGTTATATCTCCCTCATGTGATTCCCACACAGCTATTACTTGCAACAGCTAGCCAAAGCAAATTACTCATTTAAATGTAATTCTAAACCATCAGTGGATCGAGGACGCATCAAAAAATTGTGCCAAACAACAATTGATACATATATCAATGCTCGATAGCATTTCAAATGTCTAAAGCTGCTCAAAACATGCTGTTAGACCTTGAATGTGCATTCATTACGAAGTGATGCTAGCATTCAACTTATAGAAATACAATTAATTGTACTGACAATATACTGTATTACTCCTGAAACTGCTAGTCATCTAGCTTCTAGGCATTTTATCGCTCTTTTGTTGGCAGTTTTCTCTCATTCTGTTTCATTCTATAATGAATTCTGTCTTTTGCCTGGGTTGTGCTGCTGCTGTCAATAGGACGGTGTTGCATTGTGTAATCAACACACACACACCTACACAGACACACACACACACACACACACACACACACACACACACACACACACACACACACACACACACACACACACACTAGCTTGTTAATGAAGGCCATCTTGGAGCGAGTTCATATTAATTACCTTTAGAAATAAATGTATTCAGTTCTCTTGCTCTTGAGTTCCTGATTTAATCTGTAGAGTTATGGCTACTGCTGATCCTTATGCAGTGACAAATATAAGTGAAAAAAAGAAAGAGATATTTGTTATAAATAAATTTGATGTCTAATAAGCAATAAGGAATTCACTACACTTGAACTTGTAGACCCAAGCCTGTTCCAGCATAACAATGCCGCTGTAAACAAAGCCAACTCCATGAAGATATGCTTTATATGGGTTGGAGTGGAAGATCTCGAGTGGTCTCCGATAGAGCTCTGACCTCAACCCTGTTGGATGAATTGCAACGCTGACTGCTCCCTCAGTCTACATCAATACCCGGCTTTATCAACACTATAGTGGATGAATGAGCACAAATTCCCACAATCACACTACAAAATCTAGTGGAACACCTTCCCAGAGTGTAGAACAGGACAAAACATGCAACTCTTGCAAGAGTATGCCCCTCCCTTGCAGTTTGCCCTCTTTTTTATTATTATTCACCCTCTTCCTTCTCTTTCTTCCACTGATTATATACTGGGTTCACCTGTCTTGGAGGGTTGGAAAAATATGTGGCATCAGTAGCATTCTCCGAATAGGAAAAGGGTCTTGGAGTATCTATGGCAACGGCCGACCGAAGGCACCTCATAACAGGGGGACAATTTTCATAGTCGTTCTTCTACCCGCGGCTGTCTTCTTCTCCTCTTGCGTCCTGTATAATAATGTCTGTGCTTTGTCAGGCTGCTCTGTTGTTGCCATCTCTCACTGCCAAATGATTCACGGCTTTGTGCTACTTAATGGGCTCATTACATGGCAGACTGCTTGTTGCACTGGAAGACTGAGATCTACCACTATCATTAAGATCAATGCCCAGCATTTACGAAGGTAAAAAAGATTCTTTGAAGAGAAAGACAGCCCCACTCCTCTCTGCATTGCCTGGACATGATGTAAGGTAGGCTGGTGGCTAAAGCCTAATTGGTCTGTAAGTGAAGGTAGAGAGTCCATAAAATGCAGTAATAAGATCTTGCTGTCCTCTAGAGAGATGGACAGGATGAGCCAAGATCAAGCCTTTGACAATCTATGTGTATCTCTTCTCGATTATGGGCAAATTTTATAAGATACCCTTCCATTACAGAGCCAAGTTTACCTCTAAATTACACAACAGGAAAGGATCAGGGCTCTTATGCATTTTAGCAGCTGCACATTTTTCCTTTTTACCAACCAGTTACATCAATATAAAGTTTGGAAATCTAATTGAGAAACATGCTGCACTTGTTCTTCCTGGCTTCTTACCTCATTATAACAAATGGAGGATGTTAGATGTTTATCAGATTTCCAAACAGAGCAAAGGATCTTTCACTAAAAGGCGTCTTTCTCAAGGCAAAATCCATTTAGATCTCTTGTACTCGGGTTATTATATGTGAGCCATTTTGATTTTTCACCGGGTTTAAACTTATTATGCCACACAAGGGTGGCTTACAGCAGCAGGGGCTTAACAAATCCAACCAAGCTTTTCTCTAAGTTTTACAAAGTTCCTGAGTGGGCATTTTTCTCTGCTCTCTTGTCAAAACGAAGTAAGAGATTCTTTCTTTTCACACATCAGAAAAGATATAAAGCTCACAGCTTCATAACTGTTGTAGATCAAAGTTTGAGTGTTTGAGAATACAGATTAGTGGCTGCGCTGAGCAAAGACATTACAGCTCTGGCCTGCAAGGACGCTTCATGTGATTTCAATGTCGTTCCCTTCTGTTTTTTTTTTTTTTTTTTTCCCTAAGAGGGCTTGTTTAGAATTCTGAAGTGCCTGCATATGCTTGACCTTGCGTCAAATGAGAAAAACAGCAGTATGCTTCCTGTCCCACATTTTGTCCCGCACTTTATTTATCCACTTGCTTGCTGAACCTGCTAGCTATTTACCTTCACCATGGCCTCGAATTGAACCTGCCTGATCAGGGACCTTTCTAACTATCGCAAACACACCACACTCACATCATTCAGTCAAAACACAAGGTCAGGGAGTTAATATGCTTCCAGTTCGTCCGCAACGCAAATATTGCTGTGTCACTAAAACCCACACTTATTTATATTGTTTATAAATAACACAGCAGGGATCTGGTTTATATCACAAAGGTCATTAAGGCTTCACAGCAATGATGACAATACCGGAGAGCGCCCGCTGTCACAGACAGTAGCTGCTGGTGTGCATCGGATTTGAAAGAAAAAATATGTTAAAACTTCTCTGGAGCACAGAAAGGTACTCATGAATTGGATCACTGAGCCAAAAGAATTTCGGCTGAGGCGGATGAACCAAAGTGATGTAAACACTTCAGTTGTAAGGACAGCCTGCGATCGGACCTTTTTTCTGATTGACTGGCATCCAACCTTGAAAATAATAAGTCAAGACACATTTATGGGACCCTTGAATCTAACATTGAATCATCTACATTTATCACAGGCAAGTGCATGGTGAATCCCGGGAATGCTATACTGGGAATACACCTTGAACGGAATGCTAGACCATCACAAGAGACCAGACACACACATACACATATTTACACTGAGTTGTAGCCACTCGAAGAATCAGAATGTTCTTGGGAGGTAAAACAACTAAAAAACCTGGCAAAAACCAATATTATAGGTACAAAGGGATTTGTGGGACTTGGTGAACACAAATGAATAGACTTTTATTTAAAAATATATATTTGGCATTTAACAAAGAAAAAATATATGGTCAAGTTTTCTGTAGAAAGTAAAATATAATTATAAAAAGAAGTATACAGTGCCAATGCCTTGTAACTGTAATTTTTAATTTTTACAAAAGAATGTATTTTTTGAATAATTCACTTTAAGATAGAAAAAAAGATTCTGGTGGAACAAGGATTTTTTTATAGATTTTAATAATTCATTTAGGAGGTGGGGTTAAACTGAAGAACCATGGAGAGCAACCATTCTGACACAAGTAGAACATGCAGTACCAGTAAAGTTCAGAATTATACTGGAAACCCTGAAAATGTAAGTTGACAAAAAAATAAAAAATAAATAATACTCCCTGCGCTGTTATAGTACCTATCTGTAATATGACCAACAAATTTTATTTTTATTTGTTTTACTCCTGCAACACTGAAGCTGCATTACCAATCTGAGTCATGCAACCATATGTTGGTATTTTCAGAACATCGGATTATATAGTTAAATTATTATTATTTTTTTTTGCAAAGCAAATTTGCAATGAAGGCAAAATTTTATATAATATTATATATTATATGACCAAATGTACGTGAGCCTTTTTTAGACTGTTGCTAGAAAGTTGTACAAGCTTTTAACTGTGGGGCCTGACAATGCACAATGAACGACATATAAAAACACAGTTTGTCAAAGTTTAAGTGAAAGAACTTTGTTGTTATTATATGCTACTGTTATTTAAGAAAGGGAATCATCTAATGAAGTTTTCTATGAGGTGTTGTTTATGGAATTTATTTGGAAGGAGTCTCCAGAGTCAGTGCTTAGTAACTGTTTTCTCATACCATAACATATATTGAAAAAGGTTTACACTATTAAGCACACAGTATATATTACATTAGCTTTTTTTAAAATATACATCCATTGTTGCTTTACTGTTATTTATTATAGTACATGTTGATTAAAATTTTCTATACTATTTTATTTTTTTGTTCCACTGTGGAAAGAGGAACAAAGAATAATCTGTTCACTACATTTAAATTCATGGCATTTGGTAGACACCCTTCACTCATTCATACAACTGAGCAGCTCTGAGGTTGAAGGGCCTTGCTCAGGGGCCCAGAAGTTGCAGCTTGGTGTGGCTGGGATTTAAACTCTCAACCTTTGTAACCAAACGCCAATGTCTTACCACTAAGCTACCAGCTCCCACATTACAATACATGTATGAAATATGCGTGTGGTGAAACACAACCTTGAACCGTTTTGTCTTCTTAACTTCAAGAGATTGTCCCACCTCCCTAACCTTATCTACTACGTTTAGAAGACAAGGTGAGGAAAGCAAGATTGAGATGGTTTGGACATTTTCAGAGGAGGGACATGGGGTATATCGTTAAAAGAATGCTGAGGATGGAGGCACCAGGAAGGAGAAAAAGAGGAAGACCAAGGGGGCGGTTTATGGATGTGGTGAAGGAAGACATGCAGGCAGTTGTTTTAAAAGAGGCAGATGTAGAGGACAGAGGGGTATGGACACGGATGATCCGCTGTGGCGACCCCTAATGGGAGAAGCAAAAAAAAGGAGAAGAAGAACTTCAAGAGATTGTGAAAAGAGTGTAAATCTGTTGAATGGAATAATCTGATATTTATTATAATGTCATTGATGGCAGGAGCTAACTTTTTAAACATAGCTATAAATGGATAATTAAAAAAAGTATGACTTGACATTATTTAATTAATATGAAAAAAGTCCTTGGGTAGTGGTTGTTATAAGAAGGAAAAAAGCTGCGTAACTGTAACCATATACCCCTTAGTTTTCTCATTTTGTGCTTTAATTCTTTTGTTTTTGGAAAAGGAAATTGTTTTGTCTGCCAGTTTTTTTCTTTTTTCTTTTTTTATTACCTACATGGGAAAGATGATGTTTCTTGGAAATACCTCAATAAAATTAACTCACACTTGCATCCACCCACCTCTGGTTCCCCATTGTTTAGGTGAAAGGCTTTATAGCATTGTTTTAAACTACACTTTAGCTCAGTTCAGAGCCATGAAGCGCTCCCATGTGCTGCGTTTTTGCCACTGGTGAGTTTCTACCAGTGCTGTCACAGCTGTTGACCCCATGGCAGCGTATAAACAAGATTTAGTGAGAGGTCAATATGTTCTGAGCAGCCTCAGCCATTTTTCTGGGTTTATGTAATTGGAAAAGGCTCAGCTTCAGTTGAAGGTCCAGGTAGAAGTCAGAATTAAGACAGAGGTCTTTTTTGGCCACTAATGAATTAGGGTTTTATTAGAACGTTAATATTTACATCATAACTATTCTTCGTACTGTTCAGGTTGAGAATGAGGTATGGCAATGATATTTACACACTGATGTGTATGGTCTAAAAAAGTCTGCCTTTTCTACTAATATGTGTAAGGAAAATATTGCTTTCCTCTGTAGTGCTTCTACCCGGTAGGTTTGAAAGTTTGAGAGTGAGGTGCACTAAGTTTTCCAAATATACCCCATGCATTTGTCACCAATTTAGGATCAGAGTTTCGCCCAGGGGCAGTGGAGTGTGGATCGGGATCTGCTATATAGAGCTGGAGGAGGCTTTTAATTTCAGCTTCAGCTCTTTCCTCGCACAGATTCATTACAGTTTGATGATATCAAATGATTGCCCCTCATTGCAGAAACAATGGGCTGCTGCCTCTCTGGCATCTTATCCGAATTTTGACGTCTCACTCCTCGAGACATCAATATGAGTCACTTTGTCAGAACATGTCGGCCTCTAACCATATTCTTTTGGAAGACAGCGAGACATTGCTCCTTGAATGAAAAATGAACAGCGAAAGCAACTTGGTGGAAAGTTCATGCATTTGCACCACAGCCGTGCATGGTGTAGATTGGCCTGGTGAAAAAATTACATTTTAGATTGCATTAATTTTCCCAATATTCACAATTCATGTAATATCAATACGGTGGGCGAGAAGTGCAAAACACTTTAACAAATCAGAAAACGAATTAACAAATTAGAAAACACTAAGAAATCCGAAAACGAAATAACAAATGCAAAAACAAAATAACAAATCTGAAAACACATTAACAAATCCGAAGACACGACAATTCAGACAAACCGGATATGGTAGTATGTGAATGGAACACTTACCAATCATTGGACGAAACACCTGTCATTCAAGGTATACAGGAAGTATGAAATATAATAACTTTGTTTCTTGTACATGTGTAAAGTTGCCCATTTACTTTAAACTATTTTTTATTTCGATTAGTGCACTTTTAAATATAAGAAAATAACAGAAGTAAACATTGGCAAGCAGGGAGATAATGTTGTACTTCCTGTATATCTTGAATGACAGGTGACTTGTCCAATGATCGGTAAGTGTTCAATTTGCAAACTATAAACACCTTTTCCGGTTTGTCTGAATTGTCGTTGAGTTTTTGGATTTGTTAAAGTGTTTTAAATTCCTCAGACACCGTATATCAAGCATTACAGAACTATCAAGCAATCTCAAGTATGCTAACATTGATACTACTACCATTAATAATAATAATATTAACGATAATAATAATAATGAGTATAAGTGCAATTCCTCCTTTTTAACTAAGCAAAGTATCTAACTATCAGTGAAGTTGTCTTACTAGCGAATATTTCTTGAATACATTTCTAAAAAGCCTGCCTACCATCTATATCAAGAAACTATCTAATCAGCTAACTATATAGTAGATCTGTTTGCAGGGATAATTGACACACTTAGCTAGCTAAATTTGCACCAGCAAAAAGATCCGTTTAAGACATCAGTTTAAGCAGCACTTCAGGTTTTGATGCCAATATAATATAATATAATCTTATGTGTTTAATGAGCCTGCAAACAACTAAGTTGTAACCAATCGACTTCCATGACTTCAGTTTCTGTCTAAGAGATACAGTATGCTGTATGTATCATCCACACTTAGTATCATTTAACCACTGACAGGATGCCAATTCAGAATATTATTGCTATATATATATATATATATATATATATA